>JAXIVH010000010.1:1429372-1614832 GCA_036785325.1 Urophycis tenuis | reverse complement strand
CAAAAAATCCCCATCATCTTTGGGTACAACACGAATAGCAAGGAGCAATATGGCATCATGATGTACCACAAAAACCGACTCATCAAGGCTTATCTTCGTGTTGGCTGTCAGCTGAACGTCAGTGTGTTTCTGTGTAATATTTTAAAACGGGCCTTTTTAATTCCTTGTATTATGCTACTTTGGTTTGTTGTCTATAAGTTGGTGTATGTTCTCCTAACAGGCTACCAACAGACAAGGTATCGGAGTCATTGGTGTGATTGAGTGTAATTTTCTGAAACCAACTCACAACAAACAGGACTTTGACTACACAGACAACTACAGGTAAGACTTGTACTGTTATAGGGGAAAAGTCACTCAAAATCATGAATTTGTTTTTGACAGTTATCATACTGTGTTTTGTGTGGGTTAGTTATAAACTGTCAATGATATTAAACAAATATTGACTGCCTGCTTATCAATCAGATGGTCACTTTGTAGTCAGAATGTCTCTGTGAGTACAAAGTGAAAGTTATTCCAGGGAAATCAAATAATTCAATCACTTCAACTTTTTTGCTACAAACATGTATGCACATTTGCATGTGAAACATTTAAAACAAATGATCAGTACAGCTACGAGCAGTGAATTCAGGTGTCAATAAGGAGCTGGAAGAGGTTAGGATCTGGCTTAAGAGTAACTCCATGTAGACCACGGATATCAGGGTTTGAGTCCAGAACCTCTCATCAACCACCCTAACCACTGCACCGTCCCTCTTATCAAGACAGAAGTCTGACCCTTTGTTCGTTCTACAGGAACGCGATCAGAAATGTGGCAACCAAGTTAGAAGAATACTGTAAAGAAATGCGGTTCAAGAGAAAGAAAAACAACCCCAGCAATGACATGCTCATTGAGGAAACAGAGTGAGTACTCACAGTGTTTTGAGTGCTTTAGTTGTCCTCAGTATAGTCCAAGTTACCCGGATGAATTGCTGCAGCTAAATGCATCCGTTGTTGACTATATCAACAGTTTGAACTTCATGAATTCACTGCAGCCCTACACTGTGATGCGTTGCTGTGATTGGAGTGGTTGTGTGTTCTTGTGTTCTACAGAAAACGGCCGGACCAGAACTGGGCCCAGTGTGACGGGTGTCAGCAGTGGCGCAGACTGCCGGACGGAATCGACCCGGAGACCCTTCCTGAAGAGTGGTTCTGCTCCATGAACCCCGACCCTCAGTTCAGGTCTGGATAGCTGAAAGGTTCTGGGTTTGATCCCCGATGTCGACACACTGCCTGTAGGTCAACTTGGCCAAGAGGCCTTTGGGCATCAAGAGGCCGTAATGCTAATTTGTATCAAGTCCTCTGATTTATTCTGGCTACAAACATCTCCTGAAATATGAGCATCATGTTCATGAGCATCATGGGCCGTTCTTGAAATGAAAGGTGTAGTTTAAATCCATCGTCCGCTACCACAATGCATCTAGCCAACTGTTGTACCTGTTCATTTATTTGGTAATTAGCTGTTCATGTTCAAATACATCTTTATTGATCCAAGAAGAATACTAGTGTATTGAATGATGAAGCCAGACTGAGGCCATGATCATCGGTGCAACATTAATATTGTTGTACATTCATATCTCATGTCCTTCAGGCTGTGTGAGACGAAGGAGGAGCCCGAGGACTCTGACTCTGAGCAGCCCACATACCCCAAGACCTACAAAATACAGTAGGCTCACTTTTTAGCATCACTTCTTTTCTTCTTTTCTCAGTCAAAATCAAAGGTTATCAGCACTGGCTCCATCCAGAATAGTACAGGTCAGCTGGACGTGGTCTTACAGTGACATACAGAAAACCACATTTTCTGACCTTGGCATTTGTGACCCTTGTATTGTTTGTGTTACCAGTGAGAGGGAGGAGAAAAAGAAACAAGACAAGATGAAAGAATTAAAGAAAGAGGTAAAGAAAATGTCTTCCAATATAAATCATGCTGTATGTACTATGAATTGTAGATAAAATAGGAATTAAAATGCTTCCTTATATCTTGTACCATTGTCATCATAATGATGAATGTTTCTTACATACTAATGTCGTAAAAGCACTTCATGTAGATGACATATGGGTTTTGAGAAAAGTGGAATATCCTGTTGCAGCTGAAAGGGAACAGGATATTTCCCTTCAATTTGAGACCCTCAGAAGATTTACACAAATACAAATGATAATGAATGTATTGTATTGCATATTTAATAAATAAATAAACATTTGAATAGTTCTGCTGCGATAACTCTAACTATAACTAACTCTAACTATAACTAACTCTTACTCTAACTAACTCTAACTGTAACTCTGAGTACTAAAGCCATCTTGTGATCCACCAGGCCTCCTCCATGAACACACCACAGACACCAGAACAAGGCTCTTCTGGTAAAATGGCTCTCTGTGTTATCTTGGTGCTGAACACTCTATTTTTACCTCACCTGTTTTCTTCACATTCTGTTCTTTGTTTGTGAGTTACATTTGTACAACATTGAAGACACTGTTTTTCCAGCCAGCACTGTGGCTCCCGGTGACCTTGTGATAACTGAAGTGTTCTCTCTGTCAAAAAGCCCCTCAAGGTACGACTGCCTTCACCCCCGGCCTTTCTTCCACTTCATCGTCTTTGCAGACATGATCCTGTCCGTTGGCATGTTGATGTTTTTCATTTATTTGTGACCCGCAGGATGAAGCGCCGGCAGCCTCTGACTCCACAGAGCCAATCCAAACGACCCACGGTGAGTAGTGTGAGGAGAACGTTGGACACTTACTTGAGCAGCTTCACGTCTCCGCTGACCCCTGTCCCTCGCGATGACGTAAACCACGACCACGACCTACGGGAGGGCAGTCGTGCTCCTGTGCTGAAGGAGCCCACCATCTGTACGGCCAGCGGCAGCCTTGCATCCTTGGAGGTGAGGTCTACAGGAAATGATGCCACCGAGATGAGGGACACAACCACCAAGACCCAAGGACCACAGGTGAAGGAGGAGGAGGAGATGGATGTCAGCACAGCGGCTAACGATGGAGCTACAGTGAAAAAGGAGGGAAGCCTTGACATCAACCAGGCCCAGGAACAGCAAGACCAGCTCATGGAGCTCCTGCACGCTGTGTCCAGCGAGAGAGACTCCTTCAAAGAGATGATTAACGAGCTCCAAGCTCAACTGATGGAGGAAAAGCAGCGGCCAGACAGTCAGGCACAGTACAAATTGTATGAGCAAGCCGAGAAGAAGGCAGAGGAACTGAGCAGAGAAAATGAGGCCTTACTGCAGGCCCATGCGAACGTTCTTCAACAAAACCAGGAACAGGCGAAGCAAATTGAAGTCCTGACGAATAGATTGGACCAAGGCTGCCACAAGTTGGAGGAACTGCGCTTGAAGGTAGATGCTAGTTTGATTTAGTAAGGTCGCTGGTCACTTGCCTTTTCTTAAGCTTTCAGTTTTATCATGAGTATTTCTTTAAATTAGATAATAAATTACTTGTGGTGAGGGAAATACTTTTGTTTATGAAACTCCTTGCTTAGCTGTTAGAAAATCAAACAACATGTCCTTCTCCATTAGATTAACCAGTTGGAGGAGGAGAAAGCCAGCATTTCTGCTGAGTATGAAAAGATCAAGTCAAGGTGAGTCTCTCTTTCTCTCTCTCTCTCTCTCTCTCTCTTTCTCTCTCTCTCTCTCTCTCTCTCTCTTCTCTCTCTCTCTCTCTCTCTCTCTCTCTCTCTCTCTCTCTCTCTCTCTCTCTCTCTCTCTCTCTCTCTCTCTCTCTCTCTCTCTCTCTCTCTTTCTCAGTATAAACTGCATACAATTAAAATAGTACACAATGTTTCATTATATTTCTGTCTCTCTTGTCAACTCTGGAACAGTCAAACACAGCTCAAAAACAAAGTGGCCAACCTTTTCAACGGGATTTGAACTATGAGAGCGACGTCATTGTGGAGCTACTGGAACAGGTCCTCAGTCCCAACTTTCCTACTTCCAGTACCAATGACCCATGTTGGTGACTAGGATTGGGGATGCACAGAGAATGTGTTCTTAAATTATTTTACTGCTAATGTTTTTCACAACTTTTTCATGTTTTGATAATTTGGTGTTTTTAGTTTTAGTGTTGGTCAGTTATTTTTTCGGTTTCTGTGCTGACTGTTCACAGCAATGATCTATGTATCCAGAATGTTTTTTTGTTTAATAGGTCAGATTTGTGGGTCTTCTATTGGTTGTAAAGCTCAGCAGACCTCATGGTTTGTTCTGTCTCATAAGTGCTGTTTTCAGTGTTTGTTTGTTTTTTAAATGGAATGGAAGGAAAACGTAACTTGTTCAAATAATATATAATTACATGATGAAAAAATATTATGAATGTTAAGGTACATATTGTTGGGAATGCTTATGACTGTGTGGAGGTCTCATTATTAATTGTTCATTAAAAATTATCTCAAGTTTTGCTCCAATCGGTAACACTTCATAATGAGTACACACTAGCATTAGTAAATCATGAATAAATACTGAATTCATCATTTTGAACGCATGAATACTCATTAGTATGTAGTTTATTAACACGGTTAGAAATGGTTTACTCATCATTGATAAGCACAGTAGTATGTAGTTTATAAACAGTTATAAATGTTTTACCCCTCATTGATAAGCACAGTGGTTATGGATTAGTAAATACTGAATTCATCCTTTCATGTCCTGATGGCATATTCTGCAATCGACTTAATTTTAGCAGGTTCCTCTTCTGAAGCCACTATCAGTGTACCCGAGCGTTCTGGGTTTGCATGTACTGGATGATAAGGGAACGATGAACGGGACAGGAGACAAGATAGTGTGTTCAGCAGCAACTCCGCTTCACTTTATTCCTCCCAACCGAGAGGCAACACACAATCAACCTCTGCGGTAAAACCCTGCTACGGCAACTCAGAGGGACACACCTCCTTTTTCACACAAACACAGAACAGTCTGTTACACACGTCACCCCCTCAATAAGAAACGCCCACGTTTCTCCAACAAACAAACAAAAAAACAGGTACAAAACAAAACACAACCCGTAAAAAAACATGGGGAGAACAACCCCACAAATTCCTATTACCTGTAATCCCAACAGGATCATAATATAGTCACACACCTTGAGGCTGTACACATAAAACCTAGCCTGAATACAAAATTGTTTTGTTTTGTTTTTAAACCAGCAAGCTTTCACTGCATTGCCCAACCCAGTACACAGTAACTTCAAAACATGACAAATGAGCAAATGGGGCGGAGGGCGCACCACTCACCCACTGCAAGACTGTCTGGCCCTGAGCTCCGGCTCCCATTATCCAACTCACCAGCCTGAGGCTGATCCCTGCTTTGTGGGAGCCGGTGAATTGGTGAAGACTCGACCACAGGAGGAGAACTAACGACAACAGGAGTGGCAGGAACAGTCTGTGCAGGCAATGGCAGAGTGTACGGTTTCAGTCTGTCATGATGAGCCACTTGAGCCCGCTCCATCGGGTCGAGAGCGTTGATGCGATGTGTTAGTGCAGCCTCTCCACCAGAAACCAGCACTTGCACAACCGTGGGGACGGTGGCAGCTACTCTCGACATCGTAGAGTTTCTGTCTCTCCCGAGCCTCCAAAGAGTTAAGCCTAACTGTGCTGAAGGCTGACTCCAGCCGCTGTGCAATGGTGGATGCATAATCCATCTGGGATCCAGTGCCCCGGGAGTCCAGAGCACTAGCAGGCACCAGCATGTCAGCAGGGACCTGGGCCTCACATCCGTGCATGAGGTAGAAGGGGGTGAACCGGGTGCTGGCATGTTTAGAGGTGTTGTATGCAAAGGCAACTTGCTTCACATAAGTGTCCCATTCAACTCCATGAGAGAGCAACATCTTAGCTAGCTTATCGATTAAAGTCCGGTTGTGACGCTCCACCATGCCATCAGATTTGGGATTATAGGCAGTGGTGCAGGTTTTCTTAATCCCCAGCCACTGACAGAGGCTCTCAATCAACTCTGCTTCAAACTGCCAGCTCTGGTCACTATTCAGGATTTCGGGGACACCATGCACCAACACATAATCCTCAAAAAGGCAGCGTGCGACTGAGTGTGCTGTCTGATTCGGTAAAGCAGTGCAACAAACTTAGTGAAGTAGTCCTCTACAACTAAGATGTACCTGTTCCCCCGAGATGTCATGGGTAGCTCCAGGATGTCTGCGGCCACCCGCTGCAGAGGACGGCCAACTTGGGACCCCCCCATAGGAGCCCTCGGCCCTGGGACTGGGCTCCTGCGAGTCTGACAGGCCCTGCATTGCTCACACCACTATCTTATGTCCCTCAACATGAAGGGCCAGTAGCAGGATTGCCTGGCCTTTTCTCAGACACGTTGTGTGTTGGTGTGCGGCAGCTGGCCCCCCATGCAACTGTCGAAGGAGCTCCGGTACCATGGCTGCAGGAACAACAGCCTGAATCCGCTTCTCCCCCGTGGTTTCAGGCAACACCGTGCGGCACAGCAGCCCCTCAATCGCAGACAGACGGTGAAACTCAGTCCATAGCTTCCTCAAGCTGGCAGAGGAATCCCTGGGGAGTCTAAGAGGCCGCCGCACTATGCCCTGCTCCAACCAAGTCAACACCGTACTAATGTCAGGATCTTCACGCTGTAATGACTGCAATTCAGCTCCACTACCACAGAGTGAATAGACAGGAACTGGCTCTATTTGTGCCCCGTCTGCAGGCGGAGAGTGGTCAGACGCCTCCACTGAGGCCACGGCGTAAAGTCCAGCTGCAGGAGCATTCGGCTCGACAGGGTCTGGGGACACGGGTCAGTGGGACAGAGCATCAGCATTTTTGTGTTGCGGGAGCCATCCTTGTGGACCGTGACCCAGTCAAACGGGTCCAACTCCAGCACCCACCTACTCCTCCGTCCAGTAGGGTCATTATCAATAGCCATACACCTGAGGCCCAGCAGAGAGCAATGGTCAGTGATGATGGAGAATGTAGATAGTCCCACATAGTGTTTGAACTCACGCACTGCCCACACCAAAGCCCATAGTTCCCTGTCAAAGGTGGACCATCTTTTCTGTGTGTGTGAGGGCCTGGCTGGTGTAGGCAATCACCTTCTCACAACCCTCTTCATCCTGGGCCAGCACTGCTCCCACAGAGTCCTTAGAGGCGTTGGTGTACACCTTGAAAAGAAGTGCGAAGTTAGGTAACGTAACCACCGGGGAGGATGTAAGCACTTGCTTGAGGTAGGTGAACGCTGGCTCACACTCAGCTGACCACTCAAAGGGCACATTCTTCCCTGCCAGCCGGTTCAGTGGTGCAGTATGTTGGGAGAAAACACGCACATATCTCCTATAATAAGAGCATAGACCCACAAAGGCCCTGACCTCGGACAGGGTGCGGGGGGTTGGCCAAGTTCTTACCTTACCAGTGTTCCGTGGGTCTGGCTGGAGACTATTGTCGCCAGGCAAGAGTGCTGGTGGGGATGTACTGTAGCAACCTTGAGGAGTTGTAACACAACCACCAACAAGACAAGCGGGACAACAGAGTCAAAATAAAAGTTACTATTTATTAATTAAAATGGATATTTGTGCGGGTGTGAGAGTCCAAGGGGGAGGGGGAGTATCTGAGGGGGTAGCCAGAGGATCAGGTCAGTTCCAGTCATGGTCCAAGTGGGGGGTGGGGTCTCCTTATAAGCTACCCGTGTGACCTGAAGAGATTGCGAAACACACACACTCCACGCTTAGCACACAGTGAGAATACGGCAATCCACAGCACTCCAGGTAATAGAGTGGATAAGTAAACACAGCACTCGTTAGGTCAGGCAACGCGGGTGAGCTGGCTGGGAAAGGGGAAGAGGGACAGCACTAGCCCACAGGCCAGGGGGGAATGGGGGCCCAACGAGATCTGACTTTGGGGGAGGAACAGCAAGGGTTCAAGAACAGGAGATGGGGGGTAGCAAGTAGCTACACCAAAGAGGGGGAGGAAAGGGAGTAGGAAGCCCAGCACAGTGTACAACAGTTCAGGTGCTTAAGAGCTAGCAGCACGCATACAGGCAGGGGTGGCGACAGCATCGCGTGCAGTGATGGGGCAGCAGGGGTAAGCACAACACGGTCTGCTGAAATTCAGATGGCTATGAAACTAACAACGTTCATACCGGCAGGAGTCAGGGGTAGTGACAGCAGCACTTGTCGAAGTTACATAGTTCGTTGGCCAGGAGGCAAGCAAGCAAGATAGAGAGCTGCGGTGGCAGTGTAGCGAACAACGGGCTGACCAGCATTGAGCTGAGACACCGCAGTGGCGTGAGCGGCTAGGGGAATATAGCAAGCACATAGCAGCACTTATCTCGCCCAAAGGATAGAGGGGGGTTCCGTCTACGGTTTCCAATCCGTGAGGTGTCCTCCACAACTATTCGACGGTTTCCAACTCCGCCACTCGTCCACAGTTTCCTCTCCGCGTTGTTCCTCTCCGTCTGGCTGCTACTCCGGTCTTCCCTGCCGTGAAAGCTCAAAAACACAAGCTTTTAAAGTGCTCCTCGCCTACCGCTGCCCAATCGGCGGTTGATAGTTAAAGTAGCCAAACCAGCCTCCACTTAACATTGATTAGCAAACCTAATTGGCATGCCAGCGTTTACCAAATGGCTGTTGTTTACCGGCACAGAGGCTGCCATCTGGGGTGCCGCTCTAACTTCTGCCCCCCCCCCAGAACCAGCGCCCGTGCATGTAGTTCCGCCTGGTGACACCATCCCTGGAGACCAAGTGGCCCAGGTACACAACATGGTCCCAGGCAAAGTGGCATTTCCTGGGATTCAACTTCAGGTCCACCAGCTGGATCCTAGAAAGGACTCCATCCAAATGAAGGAGATGGTCTGTGAATGTACGGCTGTAAACCAGTATATCATCCAAATATACCATACAAATGTGCCACGGCAGGCCCCTCAGAATGAGCTCCATCATGCGTTGAAACGTGGATGGAGAATTTGTCAGACCCATAGGCATAGCCCGCCACTGATACAGGCCCTGGCCGGCCATGAAAGCTGTCTTCTCGTGATCCTCCTCAGCCACTTCTACCTGCCAGTAGCCGTTCCAAAAGTAAAGCATGCTGAACCAGGCCGAGCCAGCTAGAGCATCCAGGCTATCATCCACTCGCGGGAGGGGGTGTGAGTCTTTGATCGTCACTGCATTCAGACGACGATAATCAATGCAGAACCAGTAAACCAGTAATTATTCATGCCTTAATAATGCTTAATAGTGTCTTCCAGATGGTAGCAAGGTGAACAGTGCGTGTGCCGGGTGGCTGGGGTCCCTAGTTATTTTATGGGCCTTCCTCAGGCATCGGGTGAGGTAGCTGTTGTCTAGGGTGGGCAGCACCCTGCCCATGATGGTCTGGGTGTTTTTTACCACCCTTTGTAGGGCCTTGTGGTCCTGGACGGAGCAGCTGCCGTACCAAAACGTGATGCAGCCAGAGAGAATGCTCTCGATGGTGCATCTTTAGAAGTTTGTGAGGATCGAATCAGATCGTGGCACCAGTTGGGGTCCTCCCCAACTTTGCATTTTTCTTATTTTTTGTTGTTTTTGTTACGTCTTTCTATTTTCATTATCTTTTAATGTTATCAATGCTCTTATACATACAACAGACAAACTCTGCTAGACATACGATCAAACTTTTTCAACTCGCAACCTGGAAGTTTACCGACAGACTCTTCTTTGTGTGGACTTACCTTACCGTGTCTGCCTGGGATACCTGGGCAGAAGCGCCGCCAAAGAAAAAGAGGGAAAACGGCTGGGGTCCTGGTCAGGCTGAGAAGCAGAAAACACCGTCCTCCGCTCCCCAGTGTTCTCTTAGTCTCTTATGTCCAGTCTTTGGATAATAAGCTGGATGAACTCAGGATCAGACTGGCCTTCCAACGGGACATCAAGAACTGTAAAGTTTTTGTTTTCACAGAGACGTGGCTGGATCCCTCGGTCACTGACTTGGCCATCCTACCTGGGGACCTCTCCATTAATCTTCGATTAAGTCATCATCAATGGAGTCGGGAAAAGGCAAGGAAGGTGGTGTGTGTATCAATAATCAATGGTGTGTATATGTAAATACAACATCTACGGGGTGCTTTCTGGATATTGAACACCACATGAGCAACAAAGCCAACCTGAAGAAAGTTTTGCCAATTCCAACATGTACAAATTCCAACAACATGTAAAGTTTCCAATGTGTGATGAAGCCTGCAAATTAGGGTTGCACCGAATCCAGTATTCGGGTTCGGATTCGGCCGAATATTGGGCTTTTTTGAGGGGTTCGGGTTCTGCCGAACCTTGGCATTTTTTTCCACCGAACCCGAATCCTACGCTTTCACTGCGCGCGCCACGCTGGTCGACGTAATTATCTGTTTACAAAAAAGTAGCGCGTTGGAATGCAGTGGCTATAGCTGCGAGAAAGCGAAAATGGAAGTAGTGAACAGAAAAAGTGTCATTTGGCAGTTCTTTCAGATGGCGATTCAAGTCGAGCTACATGTTCAATGTGCAATGCCGATTTGTCTCGTGGTGGCAAGGAACCTTAACAATACACAACATCCCCGCCGTTAAAGCATTTGCGTATGAAACATCTGAAAGAATACGAGTTGTGCACGAAGGAAAACTTCTCATCATTGCCTATGATCTAAACGAAAAAAAAAACTGCCTATTATCCATGTTTATGGATTAAATGTTCAATAACATTCATTTCAGTTAAGTCACCAAACATATTGTTTGTTTTCTTTGTTGTTTTTTTAAGAAAAACACTTTACTTTGCAGAAAGTTGCCTATTTTTTCCCAGTGGAAATTAAATAAAACGAAAAATACACTGATGTTGACGTTGTTTACTTCATTAATGTGTTTAGTGTTAATGGAGTAGGATGGGAGTAGGATTCGGTATTCGGGTTCGGATTCAGCAGAATCTTAACCAGTGGATTCGGTATTCGGCAGAACCCTAAAAATCTGGATTCGGTGCATCCCTACTGCAAATAAGATCACTCCTCGGTCTTGATGCTGTCAGCCTATAGGCAGAAACAGAGTTGCGAGCAGCCTGTGATGTGTTCACTAAACGTTGGACGGACCATCTCTGGAGACCCATGTGAGTACAGAACCCGGTACGAGCTGAACCCATGGCTCCGACACCAGGCACATGTGGAGGAAAACCTTAAAAGGTAAAGGCACAAAAAGTTTCTTATCCAGACAACATCCCTGGCCGTGCTCTCAAGGCAGGCGCATACAAACTGGCAGATGTCTTCACAGACATCTTCAACCTTTCCCTGCTCCAGTCTGTAGTCCCCACATGCTTTAAGAAGACCACCATCATCCCGGTCCCAAAGCTGCCTATAAGAATACCGCCCAATAGCACTTACCTCAGTTGACATGAAGTGCTTGAGCAGTTTGTCAAATCTCATATAACATCCTCCCTGCCCACCGCATTAAATCCAGTTTGCCTACAGGTCAAACAGGTCCACGGAAGATGCGATAGTATTCGCACTGCACACTGCCCTCTCCCACCTGGATCAGAGGAACATGTATGTGAGGAACTAATTGTGCATAGAAATGCCCGTGATGATTGAGCTGAATTCAGTTGAGTCTGCCTGAGCAGGAAAGCAATTAACGGAGTCAAAAGTAATAATTGAACATCTAGGCTCACTGTTATCTCTATGAGTTTATTTGCTTTTTTTTTTAAATCGCAAATATCTCACAAAGTATAAAGTTTACAAAAAAGAAAAATATAAAGCACAGCCATACGGAAGTAGACCTTTGTAATAGTGAAGCGTCCCGGGGTGGCAGGACTACAACTCCCAGGTTCCCGGGGTAGGGGAGGGAACAATTGTGAGAAACAGGAAGGCGGGTGGTTCGGTCACGTTTTGAAGTTGGGTTGTGCCATGCAGTTAGAGCGGACGTTCCAGTAGTGAGTGTTTGTGTGTTTTCCACCTCAATAAATCTACCGTGTTTGCGTGTTCGGGAACGAGAAATCTCTCCTCATCTGTTTTCGTCTCACCCGCCGCTCGCTACAATACAGTCGAGGTTCAGTCGTTTAGCTTCCATTAATTTCAAGTTTCGGTGTGAATAGTAATTATGTAGTTCCAGAAATATATCTCAAAGGCGAGTCTTACAAGCGAATCAAACGTTATCGCTAGGAGCATGAAGTCGAGCCGACGATAAGGTTCACACAGCTGCGTGTTTCAAGGCAAATGTACCCAGCTGGAAAGGTAGCCTAATTATTAGTCCTGACTGTGAGCCATTGAAAGCCTATTATATTTTTACTTTTTAAATCGTTTCTATCTCAAAAAGTATAAAGTTTACAAATATGAAAATATAGTAGCACACCTAGGCTCAACAATACCTTTGTCATGACGTTTGAATTGTATCATATGATCCAGTAGGAAGAGCTGAATAGACCTTTTACACACTTCCGCATTTCCCGACCGGAAACACGTCACTGTAGCGTAACAGAACTTCCTGTTATCGTAGAGGTCTAGCGGCAGATACGAAAATGGCACAGTCGACGAGTCGTAATTTCTGTTGCGTTCCAGGCTGTTTGTCTTTCACCCAAAAACAGCCCTACCTCTCATTCCATTCGTTTCCCGTGAATCCAAACCTGAAACCCAAATTGATAGAGGCGATCCGAGGAGACGAAGGGAACCAGTTTGCGATAAAAAGAGGTAGCACTTATGTCTGCAGCCGGCACTTCGCTGAGAAAGATTACATCGGTGGCTGCGTTGTTCGTCGCCTGAAGAGTGAGGTTGTGCCAAGCTTATTCCCTTGGAATAATGTTACTGCTCCTTTGAGAAGGGAGTCAGTACATGAGAGGACTGTCAAACGACAGTCCGTCCCACAACCCTGTGAAGGATTGTGAATACCTGACTGATCATCGAATTGATCATCAATACCTGGATGATCACTACCTCCATCTGCACTGTTTGTCACTTTATTAACTACCGATAATTACCGTCACTTTAATAACCACTGTCACTTCAATTTTGCACCTTACTCTGCATTCCTGCATTTAAACCTGTACCTTTATCGCACATTTGCACTTCTGGTTAGAACGCCAACTGCATTTCGTTGTCCCTGTACTTGTACTCTGCACAATGACAATAAAGTCGAATCTAATCTAATCTAAAAATGGTGACATCGTCGCTAAGGCAGTACGAATGGATCATGACTACGTGACACACCCACCTGCAGGTATCATAAGGCTAATCAACTATGTGTACCGTTAATGGATAAATGCAATTCTAACTGAACAACTTCATATGTCTATATCATGAAATTCAATTAAACAATAAGCCCCGAGAGGCCGTACTTTTCACTAATTTTAGAACAACTAAGGGCCGTTGTTGGGCACGCGCAAGCCTGTTAACGTTAGCCTACGACTGTAACTCTGTAACATAGCCTGTTGACGAATCTCAAATGTAACGTTAGTTATTGTAGCAAGAAGCTCGTGCGACATTTCAATTTTACATGACACATGACTACTGTTCTGTGTTGTGTTGAAAGGTAGCAGCACAAATATGTTAAGACTGATTTTTAATTTAATTTAATTTTTTAATTTCCGCTATTTTTCTATCAACAAAGCCACAACGGAACTAAGCTTACGCTACAGTGACGTATTTCCGATTCTTGCGTAAAAGGCCTATTAATTTCACGTTTTGGTGGGAAGAATAAGAAAAACAGGATTGTGCATTTGTATGCACAATAATGAATGTTGGACCTCTCAGCGATGACATAGGAAAGCTGTAGACACTGATTTGCATTAAAACAAAGGATCCCAGGAATGGAAATCTATTATGTAAAGACAGGTTCAGAAACTTTTATCCTCCTACCAACACTTTATCAATGACATTTTGCTCGAGCAAAATGAAGAGATAAAACATTTATCAGCACCAGTCATAGTGAAAGAAATGGGAGAAAGGTGAACTTTTATGAAAGTTTACGTGATCATGTGTCAGGTTTGCGCATCAGTTGCTAACGTTTTCTTGGCAGAATTATCAACAACATTGCATCTGCTGTTGGCCTTAACGTGGCCCCTCCCACCTGCTGCAGCTGTCAGCGTCACTCCTTAACAACCAGCAGCCAAAACCTTCACTGCCTCATTTCCACACACACTTGCACTACCTGTTTATTGTTTACTTGTCACTTTAAACACTACTGCCACTTTTTCAATATTGCACTACTCATGTACAATACTGCACCTTCATCGCTCATTTCTGATTAGAACACCAACTACATTTCATTAAGATAAGATAAGATATTCCTTTATTAATCCCCCTTAGGAGAAATTCACAGTGACCAGCAGTACAGGGGATAGATGTGCAGTAAGAGCCTGGCTAAAGTCAATACACAATAAACAATAAATTAGATTAAATACAAGCTCTTAAGTCAGGTCGGTGACGAATGAGAACCTGTATGCATACTAGTGTCCTCGATAGCTGTTTATGGTGCAAAAATGCAAAGTATGCGGAGTGTGCAAGGTGCAAGATGTGCAAATTTATACAGGTATTCCAGGTACAACAAATGAATAGACCTGGAATAACAACGGCTAGGACACAGTCCAAGGTGTGTGGTGTGGTGTATGTGAATGTGATTCATTGTCTCCTTGTACTCTGCACAATGACAATAAAGTGTAATCTAATCTAAACTAATCTAATCTAATCACTTCTCAAGGGGGGGCGTCCACCCAGAAGCATGTTGGATAGATCAGTCTCCCAGTCTACCCAGTGGACTGTAGAAACAGGTAGTCTCATCTATCCATCAAACATCTAGGTGGCCACTCCCACTTGTGATGTCACTTAGTCACAGGGCGGGGTGGATTTTGGAACAGTTTGTGATGGCTAATCACACTCACACCTGGTGGTAAAGTAGGGGGCCTTTAAGTTGTGACTGGACAGGACACACTCAGAGTTAGTTTCATTTTCCTGAGAACATGGGGACAGCACAGCCGCTGCACGGGGTCCCTCTGAGTACGGTAAGGTTAACATGTCATCATATCAACATATCATCTGTATCGATGGGGTGAGTTATGCCAATACTAATCTTAATGAGTACCAGGGGCGCATTCTAATCAATGTTCACTGCAAGACCGAAAGTAAGAGAATAGTAGGACATCTGAGCAATGTCTTGTGCTTTTGATGAACAACACGTTATCAAGCCAAATATATATATATATGTATATATATTAATCGACTTCATAATAAATCTAATGGGGGCATTACGGTAACGCATGTGTGCACAAGCTGCCATCAGAGAAAGCATTCTAAGACTGCAATAAAGTTGGTTTCCTATTCGACGTTTGATGTCCGGTCGATATTCGTTTTTTGTATTTTCACAATGCAGAAAACAAATACTATAAAAAACTGGAACTTTAAACAAAACTACAATGTTTATAGTTTACTATTATTATTATCAGGGGACGACAATTTACATTGTTTGGTTTCCATTTCTGAGATATTTTGTTTTAATACAAATCAGTGCCTACAGATTTCCTATGTCATCTCTGAGAGGTCCAATTCCATCGCATTTTGCTAGCACCATCACAACAAAAATATACAATAATATTATATATGCAACTGTTACGGCACCCTCAAATAGGTGGAGAAGGCACAACATAACATACAGGCCATAAAGAAGCGGTGATGGTATAACCAATTAATTTAATGAATGATAAGAGGTTTGGACATAAACGGAGCATGGTGGCAATAAAGCAACAAAAGTAACAAAACAAACAGAAAGAATACCCTGATCACACATAACTTCGGGAACATGTAACTTGCCTCACTCCCGACCAGAAACAAAAGACAAGATGTTGTTGTGAGTCTTCCGGGTCCACTAACTGCTATACTTACTAAACCTAACCTAAATACTGTGAAAACCCATCACCAAATTACCACCTGCTCTCGATAATTCATATGAACTAAAGATAACAAAGAACATTCCCATACGGGGAACGTGCTTCTGCAGCACAATCACTAACTCAAGCAAAAGGCCTAAGCAAAGAACAAAGGCCGTGACGTGTCAGCGAGGCACCACGAAAGTGCCGTCTGTCTGCCGACGGGAGCGGATGGGAAGTGGGAGCAAGAGAGAGAGACCTCTCAGACGTCAAACGGGGTGTCTTTATAGAAGTCGCCCCACCCACAATCAGCAAGCATCTAGCGGGACGCAGCATGGCCTGTAGGGGGGGACAGAAGGAAACAGCAGGAGTAGTCGTAGCAAAATAACGCAGCAGCGCCAACACTGTTCACTTGCCCTTAATAGCGTAACAGCAACAGTCATGTCAAAGTTGGTTTCATATTGAATATTTCACATTCAGTGGATATTCGTTTCTATTTTCAATAGCTTCTAAATTATTCACATGAGAATATTGGTTTCTAGTTTTGTAATCAGGGGACCATGAAGCACAATTTACATCCTAACCTCTGGAATAATCTAAAGTTGTACATTGACGTTTGTAGTTTGAAGTTTGTAGTTCGTCTGATTCTTCATTGTACATTTTGCACCGTAGGTCTGAGAGGACTGTAATTTCATCTATGCTGTATGCCTGGCATGTAGCATATTTGACAAATAAAGTTACTTGAACTTGAATAGGACACACCACAGAAGTGATTAGAGTTAGTTTAACCCCTCTGGGTTACATGGTCTGAGCGCTATTGGATTTTGCAATATTCAAAAAGGAATGTACATTTTAAAAAGAAATGTGTAAAAATCAAACATTGTAGATAAGAGGGGACACATTAAAAAAGGTTAAAGTTGCTAAAGTAAATTTGACCTCAGTGGGTCACATGGTCTGAAAGCTCTTACATTCTAAAATATTTTAGATCTATTGAAGTTAAAATGCTGAATATGTTTTTATTGAAATAAATGCAAGAAGATCGATACATAATGGTTGCTGTAAATTGTAGTTGAGATGATGGCAAAAATAATGAATGTTGGACCTCTCAGCGATGACATAGGAAAGCTGTAGACACTTATTTGCATTAAAACAAAGGATCTCAGGAATGGAAATCTATTATGTAAAGACAGGTATTTTGTTTTAATACAAATCAGTGCCTACAGCTTTCCTATGTCATCACTGAGAGGTCCAATTCCATCACATTTTGCCAGCAACATCTCAACAATAATATACAATAATATATTATATGCAACATTAATGTCAAAGATATAATGTTGGTTTCATATTGAATATTTCACATTCAGTGGATATTCGTTTCTATTTTCAATAGCTTCTAAATTATTCACATGAGAATATTGGTTTCTAGTTTTTTAATGAGGGGACGATGAAGAACAATTTACATCCTTTGGTTTCCATTTCTGAGATACTTTGTTTTATTTCAAATAAGTGCCAGGGTACTAAAGTATCGGTATCAGTTTACCTGCAAAATCCACAAAGCAATTAAACTGACCCATTTTCTGTTTTTCCAATGACAAAGAACATTGAAAATCAAGTGGAACAAAATGGAAAAAATTGTGTTCTTTTGGTTTGGTGCAGTTTACATTTTTCAACTTTCCCTTGCAAATTGAAGACCTTGGGGAGCTTGAGTTCCTTCAATGGACTTCATAGTCCCTCAAAGGTTTGAGTATTTAAAACTTCAGATTCCACGGTAGCTCATTCCAGAGATAAGGTGCATAACACCTGAATCTAGTCGTACTTAAGTCTGTCTTTGCAGGATGAACGTTTAGAGTGTGTTAATTAGGGTCAAGGCTGTTAGATATTTCAGCAATTTTAAAAGTAGTATAATTACTAAATTTAAACACAAATAACAGGCTACAAAAGCTTTGGCCAAGTCAATAATAAAGAGTTCAGCACAATATGCGTAATATCCAGGTAACTAATATCACCATATATGTCTTGTTCTAAACTTTTCTACATTTTATATTTCTATTTCATTGTACAGTTATTATATTCTATTCTATTTAGATTTTATACATTATTTATATATTCTTTCGGCATCCAGTGTGGGCAGCAAAGTAACAATTTCATTGTACAGGGAAACGTGTTTCTTCACTGCAGATATGACAATTAAAGCTTTGAATCCTTGAATCCTTGAATGCTTGTTCGGTAGCATGACCTGTGAGGCTGGTCGTCATTAACCTTGAGAAAAGCATGGAATGGGTAATTGGTATCACCAACCTTCTGTAGAGGAACTACCTGTGGTGTTTTCCATAAGGGTGGAATCTTACCTGTAGCGGCTAACACTGGATGTTTTAGCTGTGTCCCATTGACGTTTGGTTGTTCTCACCACTTGGGAGGAATACGGTGTCTTGTGTATGACTCGTAAACAGGGTCCAAGAGACCTTGATCAAATAAAGATGAGGATTTATTTTGCTAACAAATGAAAAGCTAAAAATATGAAAACTGTTTGTTCAATTGTATTGTTAAATGTCCAGAGTTCAATTCAAATCAGTGCGAGTTCATAGTCACGCCAGCCATCAGGTTTGTTCAGCCTTCCATTCGTGTTCCCGGTTACGTTTACGGTCAATGATGGTCTGCACCGGAACCCCCCTCCAGGTCTCAGTTTGGCACACCTTTATACTCCTGTCCCTTGACCTATAGAGAGCATACACACTCACAAAACATCACATCATTCTGATTCAAAATGATAATTAATAGAAATAAAATATCTAATACTTTTAATGCTTCTAATGCATGTAAACTTAAACTGAAATATAAATTATAAACTAAAAAATAGAAATGGCTCCTACATTACCAGTGTTGAATGTCAAATTGAAGATATTGACGTCGAGTCAATAGTCAACCATTAAAATTGATATCAGATGTTGATGAACGTCCCTTCCCTTGATGTCATGTTAGTGTGAATCACCGTGGTGCTGAGTAATCATGAATGGGCGTTCCCATTTCAGCTTCACCCAAAGTTTCTCCACACCAACTCTACCAGCCACACCGGGCCCTTCAGTGCTATTGCTGAACTCATCGGTGAGTCCTCCTGTAACTTTCGGTTTGTGTCGCAGCATACATTAGTTTCAGTTTCTGCTTCGTATAAGTGAGCTTTAAAGTGATGGCTCGGAGTGAAATTCACCCTGGGGTAATTTACACCAATAGTCATGCTAAATACCCCCTCGGATGCATTTTTAGCGACGGTCAATGTAACGGGACCAAGAAGGTAGAACTGACTCCAAATGGTGTTACACATTTGTTTTTTTTATTTTTGTAGATGTTTCTTTTTCCTGTAAAATTGATATATTTATGAGTATCACTGCACACAGCACGTTAACACACAGTGCTTGTTGCTCATTGCACAAAGTATCACAGAATCACGAAACCTTACAATAACATCAGAATCAGAACCCAAAACAGTAACATCAGTCAATAATATTCATTAACCAATCAAGTAATACACCTTCACAATCATTATCTCTTCCTAAATAATCCCACTTCCCTGCAAAGTATATAAACCCAACATTCATAAACAAACATTCATAAAACATGTCACAACACATCACTCATAATAAACATCACAGAACATGTACAGTACCCTCTTACTAAAGCCCAGCATAGCACACCTCATCAAGGCCTAGTCATGGCTTCTGCCTCCTGCCCCCTACTGTAGCTACTGGTCACGGGTAACGTGCTAAAGTTGCTAATGCTAGCGGCCGACTCACTGTACGAACTCACACTACAAAGTTCCCAAACAACCGTAAGACACAGACAAAATGCACTCCCAGCACATATTTTCCCCATCACATCATCCCCACAGTATGTGTATATTCCCAGTATATCAATCTCACCTGTAAAATAGATATATTTATGAGTATCACTGCACACAGCACGTTAACACACAGTGCTTGTTGCTCATTGCACGAAGTATCACAGAATCACGTGAGATCACACGCGATTTGGACACAAGCACCCTGCTCCCAGGCGATACTCCGCCATCTACTGGTGGTATACTGGTACTGTTTTTTACACTTTGCAATATAAATCCTTCACATTAACAACATGTATGAAAACTCACACATTTTAAATTGTCAGCAACTCTTGTTGCGCCACATCAATATTTATCAAGTTTAGGGTTATCAGCCGAAAGACTTCGTATTGGAGTGATGGTACAGTTAGTACATGTCGTCAATGACTCTACTAAAAATGCATGGATTGTTACCCAACTTCTGTAGTAGTACATATATTAGTACAGCGGATAACCATGAAAATTGTGCACTTTTTGAAAGAAACATGAAACTTCTACCATAGTTAGGTTATACCATGAGGTTGATTTTCAGATTTGGAAGGAAGTCAGATTTGACCTCTGAGGCCCGGGAGAGGTCAAATCCAAGATGGCCGCCAATAATATTCAAAAGTGCCTCACGTTGGAACCAAAAACAGTAGAAAAACACTTAAGGTGTCATTTCCCACTAACTTTTGGGTGTCCATTCTGTATCTGATACCTTTGAAACCACTAGAATTCAAGAAAATGCATTTAAATCAATATGGAGGTCAAATCATGCAGACAGGAGGTGAACGGTGCAAAATGGTTGTTTATTTCCAAAATAATAACAGTAATTGTGATGGCAATAATGATGATGCCAGTAATAATGCCAATGATAGTAATTATTATTATAATTAACTGATTTATTATTTAACTTTTTAATAATTCATTTTTTAACTGGTTTATAGCACCTTTCATAGAACCTAAGGTTGCTTTACAAAACAAAAAATCATCAAGGGACGGATAAGTTGCTAGCAGACAACACCACGGTCCTTTCATTTCAGGATCGCATGATGCAATGATTAAAAAATCTTAAAAGTCCCCAGAACAAAAACAGAAATCTGTACATTTAATTGCAGCTTTGACACACGAGCACCGTCCAGTGCACCCTTTCTGGCAGTTACAGTGGATCAGCTCATGGCAAGACTTTGCTGCTTCATGCAGAGTGGTCCAGAGTGGCTGTCACCCAGTGGTTTCCTTTGTCCAGCCCCAGTCAGATGGAAATGTCCGGACCTGAATTCTGCTAGGACTGCTGGGTGTCTGTCCGCAAGAGTCATCATATCATGGATGTGTACAGAAAGCCATCTGCTGTAGTGTGTGTGATCCAGGGCGAACATCCAGGGCATGATCTATGTCAGGGATTCAACGTACAGCTGGAAGTTGCCTTCAAGAATGTACCTGATGTACCACAGAACGAGAAGCTGCAATGACAGGGTCTTATGCCAGTAGTCAAAGTGAACACTGGAACTTTGCTTGCTAAATGCACCACTCCTCAAAAGATAGACTGATAGGTGGCATGACATCTTTTTCATCAGATATGCAATCTTCATTGTACGCTTGTTGCAGGAGTGTATAGAGACTTGCAGCCGTGACCTGGTGTGCATGGCGGGTCTTGGTGACATGTTTGGCATACTATGAAGGAATTGGCTGTTCCAGAACTTGCAATGTCAGCCTGGACCAGGGCATTGGTCCAGCCACTGCCTTCTAGCCAGTCTCCCAGCAACTTCACCATGGCCATTTCAATGTGTAGACCACCAAACATGATCACAAAGTGATCCACTCCATAAGTGTCTGGCCAGGACCACTGTATTTGTTTAGCGAGAGCATACAGTGGTTGGTCAGCAGCAATCTGACCAGGGTTCACATGTTGAACTGCTCTTTTGATGATTTCCATAGAGTGCCGAATCATTGCTACTGAATGTGCATTGTAAAGAAAGAGAGGCAATAATGCGTTGATTGCTGCAGGAGGGGTGACAGCTTGGTGAACATCAGCGTGGTAGGCAGACCATGATATCAGGCAATCAATGGTAGATGTTTCAACAGCTGTCTTGACTTTTCTGAGCCATGCATACTCATCCTCTGTGGCGGCTGTAGAAACCAGGAGGGTGGAAGGTCTCACAGGACCTTGTACAGGTGGCACACTGAATTCCTTTGTCCGGAGGGTAGCTGGTGGCACGACTGTGTAGGCTGTTGGCAGTATGGAAGATATTAACCAAGTTAAAACTAGTACAATCATTGGGTTTTCCATGTAAAGCATTAACTAACTGTGGAAAGAAACAGATGCCCACTCATAAATACCTCCCTGGGTTCAACTCACGGGTCACCCCCTGGTTCACCCCATGTTATCTCTAAGGTGCCTGCTTAGTGGTGGTCAGAACAGGCATGGGGAGGATGGGCACCGGCAATAAAGGAAGGAAGGAACATTTGTGTATGGTATAGGATGTTTAAGGTGATGACATCATGCTTGGAAAACAGGACAAAAAGGGGCACACGGGGGATGTGCGGCAGTCACTTTGCAAACCGACTCAGGCTTTGTGTTGCTTCGCTGCAAGCGATAATAAAGTCTTGATCATTCAAACTGCGGCCTCCCAGAACCCTCTTACTTTTGTTAAGATATGTGCTTTAGCCACCACAGCAGAGGTGTCACTGACTTGGTGGAAGAGCAATTTTGACTAATCACTAGCACACCGCGATCAGTTCCGCTTTGTGTGTGTGACGGATGCTGCATAAGTGAGATGCTGATGCCGTGGAAGGAGTCTTTGGCTGTTGCAGAACTTGGATTATTATTGGTCTATGTTGTCCACAGCTCCTGTTGTAAACAGTCCATGGCGCAACTTTGTTGGGCACACAACATCCTCCATCCTAAATTGCTGGCAGACACCATTGGCAATGTCTGATGTGATTTGCAGCAGCCTGTCATAGGAAACACACAATCCCAGATTGAACAGTGTGTCAATTAGCCCCCTACTTCGTGTAACTGCATGGATCTTGAGGGACAGATATAGAGGGAGTGGAGTTTCTCAGGTGTGCCTTGTATGTGCTGAGCTTGGTGAATCCATGTGAATCCAAGGTTAGTGAATTCAACACTCCATCGAAATGTATTGACAACTGGAATAATTGAATACTTGAAATTAGATGGTGTTGAATTCACAAACTTTTTCCTTACACTTGTGAGTTTTGAAGAGGACTTTTACGAACTTATCCGAAAAGATGGAAGAGACATCGACGCAGCGGTAGCCTTAGCAACAGCTAGTTGAAGCTATCAGAAAAGTGCTCTTTTAAATAAACTCCTGGTGTACTTACAAACATTAAAATGCCTCGTTTTGTGAGTACAGACCATATATGTACTACTACAGAAGTTGGGTAACAATCCATGCATTATTAGTAGAGTCATTGACGAGATGTACACACTGTACCGGCACTCCAGTACGAAGTCTTTCGGCTGATAACCCTAAACTTGATAAATATTGACCGTCGCTAAAAATGCATCCGAGGGGGTATTTAGTATGACTATTGGTGTAAATTACCTCAGGGTGAATTTCACTCCGAACCATCACTTTAAGTCGCCTTGGACTGGAAGTTCACTTAACATCTGGCAGAAGGCCAAATGTTACCAAAGCCCTGAACAGAGGCAGAGATTTAATTTTTTCAAAATGGCTCTCACCTAATTATACTATAGCAGCCATTTTATGTGTTATGTTTTCCCATAGACAACGCATATGACCCTGATGCCAATGCCAAACAGATATGGATCGATAAGACCCAGATCAAAGACAAGGACTGTCTAACCTTCATGGACAATGGAAATGGACTCAACAAGGACAATATGCATCGAATGCTGAGGTCATCATTGATTACAATATTTATGATTACTAATCATATCACATCTGGGGATGCAATTTATTCATGACTTGTGAAGTGAAGTGCAGTTTGTGATTAATGCATCAACATATTTTCCTTTTTCCCTTATTAGCTTCGGACACAGTGACAAAAAAGCTGTGGCCGGCCTACATCCCATTGGAATGTACGGCAACGGGTTCAAGTCTGGCTCCATGCGTCTGGGCCAGGATGTCATCATCTTCTCCAAATCAGAGAAGGACCTGTGTGTTGGCATGCTGTCTCAGAGTTACCTGAAGGAGACCAGAGCTGAGTGCATCACTGTGCCTATCATTAGCATCAAGGAACCCACAGCCAGAGGGTATATCCTTTTGACCTTGTCAAATGGGTCTCAGCTGGCTTCCTGGTCATTGCTGTTGTGTCAGATCAATGCAATCATGAAGTATATCCATCCATCCATCCATCCATGTCCTCCGCTTATCCGGGGTCGGGTCGCGGGGGCAGCAGCCTGAGGAGAGAAGCCCAGACTTTCCTCTCCCCAGCCACTTCGTCCAGCTCTTCCGGGGGGATCCCGAGGCGTTCCCAGGCCAGCCGAGAGACATAGTCCCTCCAGCGTGTCCTGGGTCTTCCCCGGGGCCTCCTCCCGGAGGGACGTGCCCGGAACACCTCCCCAGGGAAGCGTCCAGGAGGCATCCTCACTAGATGCCAGAGCCACCGCAACTGGCTCCTCTCGATGCAGAGGAGCAGCGGTTCTACTCTGAGCCCCTCCCGGATGACCGAGCTTCTCACCCTATCTCTAAGGGAGAGCCCGGACACCCTGCGGAGGAAACTCATTTCGGCCGCTTGTATTCGCGATCTCGTTCTTTCGGTCACTACCCACAGCTCGTGACCATAGGTGAGGGTAGTAACGTAGATTGACCGGTAAATCGAGAGCTTCGCCTTTAGGCTCAGCTCCTTCTTCACCATGACGGACCGGTGCAGAGCCCGCATCACTGCCGACGCCGCACCGATCCGTCGGTCAATCTCCCGCTCCATCCTCCCCTCACTCGTGAACAAGACCCCGAGATACTTGAACTCCTCCACTTGAGGCAGAATCTCCTCCCCGACCCGGAGAGTGCACTCCACCCTTTTCCGGCCGAGAACCATGGCCTCGGATTTGGAGGTGCTGATCCTCATCCCAGCCGCTTCACATTCGGCTGCGAACCGCTCCAGTGAGAGCTGAAGGTCACGGCCCGATGAAGCCAACAGGACAAGATCATCTGCGAAAAGCAGTGACGCAATCCTGAGGCCACCGAACCGTAACCCCTCAACGCCCTGGCTGCGCCTAGAAATTCTGTCCATAAAAGTTGTGAACAGAATCGGTGACAAAGGGCAGCCCTGGCGGAGGCCAACCCTCACCGGAAACAGGCTCGACTTACTGCCGGCAATGCGGACCAAGCTCTGGCACCGGGAGTACAGGGACCCGATGGCCCGTAACAGCGGGCCCGGTACCCCATACTCCCGGAGCACCCCCCACAGGGCTCCCCGAGGGACACGGTCGAACGCCTTCTCCAAGTCCACAAAGCACATGTAGACTGGTTGGGCGAACTCCCATGCACCCTCGAGTACCGCACAAAGGGTATAGAGCTGGTCCACAGTTCCACGGCCGGGACGAAAACCACATTGCTCCTCCTGAATCCGAGGTTCGACTATCCTACGGACCCTCCTCTCCAGGACCCCCGAATAGACCTTACCGGGGAGGCTGAGGAGTGTGATCTCCCTGTAGTTGGAGCACACCCTCCGGTCCCCCTTTTTGAAGAGGGGAACCACCACCCCGGTCTGCCAATCCAGAGGCACTGCCCCCGATGTCCACGCGATGCTGCAGAGACGTGTCAACCAAGACAGCCCCACAGCATCCAGGGCCTTTAGGAACTCGGGGTGGACCTCGTCCACCCCCGGGGCCTTGCCACCGAGGAGCTTTTTAACCACCTCGGCGATCTCAGCCCCGGAGATAGGAGAGTCCCCCCCTGAGTCCCCAGATCCTGCTTCCTCAGTGGAAGGCGTGTTGGTGGGATTGAGGAGGTCTTCGAAGTATTCCCCCCACCGATTCACAACGTCCCGAGTCGAGGTCAGCAGTGCCCCGTCTCTCCCATACACGGTGTTGACAGAGCACTGCTTCCCCCTCCTGAGACGCCGGATGGTGGTCCAGAACCTCCTCGAAGCCGTTCGGAAGTCCTTCTCCATGGCCTCACCAAACTCCTCCCACACCCGAGTTTTTGCCTCCGCAACCGCCGAAGCCGCGCCCCGCTTGGCCCGCCGGTACCCATCAGCTGCCTCAGGAGTCCCACGGGCCAAAAAGGCCCGGTAGGACTTCTTCTTCAGCTTGACGGCATCCCTTACCGCTGGGGTCCACCAGCGGGTTCGGGGGTTGCAGCCGCGACAGGCACCGACGACCTTACGGCCACAGCTCCGGTCGGCCGCTTCAACAATGGAGGCACGGAACAAGGTCCACTCGGACTCTATGTCCCCCGCCTCCCCCGGGACATGGTTGAAGCTCTCCCGGAGGTGGGAGTTGAAGCTCGTTCTGACAGGAGATTCAGCCAGACGTTCCCAGCAGACCCTCACAGTACGTTTGGGTCTGCCAGGTCTGACCGGCATCTTCCCCCGCCATCGGAGCCAACTCGCCACCAGGTGGTGATCAGTTGACAGCTCCGCCCCTCTCTTCACCCGAGTGTCCAAGACATGTGGCCGCAAGTCTGATGATACAACTACAAAGTTGATCATCGAACTGCGGCCTAGGGTGTCCTGGTGCCAAGTGCACATGTGGACACCCTTATGCTTGAACATGGTGTTTGTTATGGACAATCCATGACGAGCACAGAAGTCCAACAACAAAACACCATTCGGGTTCAGATCAGGGGGGCCGTTCCTCCCAATCACGCCCCTCCAGGTCTCACTGTCATTGCCCACATGGGCGTTGAAGTCCCCCAGCAGAACAAGGGAGTCCCCAGAAGGAGCGCTTTCCAACACCCCCCCTAAGGACTCAAGAAAGGGTGGGTACTCTGAACTGCCGTTCGGTGCATAAGCACAAACGACAGTCAGGACCCGTCCCCCCACCCGAAGGCGGAGGGAGGCTACCCTCTCGTCTACCGGGGTGAACCCCAACGTACAGGCACCAAGCCGGGGGGAAATGAGCATTCCCACCCCCGCTCGGCGCCTCTCCCCAGGGGCAACTCCAGAGTGGAAAAGAGTCCAACCCCTCTCAAGGACGCTGGTTCCAGAGCCCAAACTGTGTGTCGAGGTGAGCCCGACTATATCTAGCCGGTACCTCTCAGCCTCGCACACCAGCTCCGGCTCCTTCCCCGCCAGAGAGGTGACGTTCCACGTCCCCAGAGCTAGCTTCTGCAGCTGAGGGTCGGACCGCCCAGGTCCCCGCCTCCTGCTGCCGCCCAGCTCACATCGCACCCGACCCCTTTGGCCCCTCCCACGGGTGGTGAACCCATGGGAAGAGGGTCCCGCGTCGTTCCTTCAGGCTGTGCCCGACCGGGCCCCGCGGGCGTAGACCCGGCCACCAGGCGCTCGCCAACGGGCCCTTCCCCCAGGCCTAGCTCCAGGGGGGGGCCCCGGTGACCCACGTCCGGGCAAGGGAAACTCCGTACCAAAGTTTTCTTTCTTCATTGGGGTTTTCTTTTGAGCCACTCTTCGTCTGGACCCTCGCCTAGGGCCTGTTTGCCTTGGGTGACCCTACCAGGGGCATGAAGCCCCCGACAATATAGCCCCCAGGGTCATTGGGACACGCAAACCCCTCCACCACGTTAAGGTGGCAGCTCATGGAGGGGATGAAGTATATTACTGTTGATATATTGTTGAAGTCATATTAGGTTCCTTGACTAGGGCCTTATTAGGTTATATTTGTTCCGTTTTATTTTAGAATTGTATTTATAATTGTATATATCATTATAACAATGTTTAACTAGGTTTCCCCTGCTATGACACCGATGTGGGGTCTGCTCGGTCCAAAGTGAGGACAATGTGGGTTACTTCCACCCAGCCTAGTCAGAACCTCCTTGACCCGAGGGCCCACTCAGGGTGCTGGAGGAGCACAGGGCCAGTCTGAAGGTCATACTGGACCACTCGCCCTTCAACACTGAGGAAGAGCTGCTCACTGAGCTCCAAGCCATCGAGTCTACCGGCTCCACCACGGGGACCCGGATCATCATCTGGAACCTCCGCAGGTCTGGGTTCATCCCCATGGTTAATGGGCTCGTCTGGCGCACCGATGTGCATGAAGGCCCCAGAATAGGGCCGTGTCGGGACACTACACAGTCTATAGTCAGACACAAGTCAAGTCAAGTCAAGTCAACTTTATTGTCAGTTTTCATGAATGTACAGGACATACAGAAAAACTGAAATGCGGTTTCCCTCGATCCCTGGTGCAAGTCATGCATGCAAAATATAAATATATAAAAAAATAAGAATACAAAATAAAAGACTAGCGAATATATATAAACAACATAAACAGTATATGGTGTAAGGTGCAATATATACAGTATGAGCAGTATGGACAGTAATAAACAGTATGGAGAGTGTTTTTTTTTAAATAGAAAGAATGAGACAGATTTATATTGAAAGTAGTTGTTAAAAATAGTTCTTTAAAGTGGCTGTGCATGGTGGTGGGGGAGAGGAGTAGTGTGTAGGTGTGTGGGGGTGGATGGGTGGGGGTTAATGTCCAGGCTCTTGGGGAGATGGGTTGTGTGCAGGTGTGTGGGGGTGAATGGGTGGGGGTCAATGTCCATAGTTTGTGCGGGCAGAGGGCAGAGAAAGAACTGGGGTCAGTGCTGGGTGGGAGTTCAGCATCCTGACCGCCTGGTGGAAGAAGCTGTCCTTCAGTCTGCTGGTCCTCGCCTTGAGACTCCTCATCATCCTCTCAGAGGGCAGGAGGCTAAAGAGGCGGTGGGTGGGGTGGGTGGAGTCGCCCGCAATGCTGAGTGCTTTGTGGGACAGGCGTGTGTTGTAGATGTCCTGGAGGGAAGGGAGAGTCCTGGAGGGACACCGACGATCTTCTCAGCTGCTCTCACTATGCGCTGCAGGGTCTTCCTACAGAATGCAGTGCAGCCGCCGTACCAGACAGTGATGCAGCTGGTCAGGATGCTCTCGGTGGTTCCCCGATAGAAGGAGCACATGATGGGGGCAGGTGCTCTCGCTCTCCGAAGTTTGCCGAGAAAGTAGAGGCGCTGCTGAGCTTTGCCGGCCAGTGATGCGGTGTTGCAGCTCCAGGAGAGGTCCTCAGAGAGATGCACCCCCAGGAACTTGGTGCTGCTCACTCTCTCCACAGCAGCACCGTCGATGGTCAATGTGGGGTGCTGGGTGGAGGCTCTCCGGAAGTCGACAACAATCTACTTCGTCTTCTGCAAGTTGAGAGAGAGATTGTTGTCTCTGCACCACTCGACCAGTTGGCTCACCTCTTCCCTGTTGTTAGACTCATCGTATTGGTTGATGAGCCCCACCACAGTCGTTTCATCCGCAAACTTGACGAAGAGGTTGTTTTTGAAAGATGGAGTGCAGTCGTGGGTCAGCAGGGTGAAGAGATGGGGGCTGAGCACGCATCCTTGGGGGGCCCCTGTGTTCTGCATGATTGTGCGGGATGTGTTCCTGCCGACCCGGACTGCCTGCGGTCTTCCGGTCAGGAAGTCCAACAACCAGTTACATAGTGAGGTCTGCAGTCCTAGACAGTCCAGCTTCCTGATCAGCTGCTGAGGGATGATCATGTTGAAGGCTGAACTAAAGTCAAGGAACAGCATCCTCACATGCGAGTCCTTGGTCTCCAGGTGGGTGAGTGCTGAGTGGAGGACGGTGGAGATTGCATCGTCAGTCGCCCTGTTGGCCTGATATGCAAACTGGTATGGGTCCAGTGAAGGGGGGAGGATGGATCTGATGTGCTGCATGACCGACCGCTCGAAGCACTTCATGATGAGTGCAACGGGGCGGTAGTCGTTGAAACAGGATGGAGAGGCCTTCTTCGGTACCGGGAAGATGGTAGTGCTCTTGAAGCAGGTGGGGACAACAGCTTGGCTGAGGGAGGTGTTGAACATGTCTGTGAGGACATCTATGAGCTCCTTTGCACAGTCCTTCAGCACACGACCGGGAATGTTGTCAGGCCCTGCAGCCTTGCGAGCGTTGATCCTGGAGAGGGATCTCTTCACACTGGCTGGAGAGAGGCACAACACCTGGTCATCTGGTCTGATGTCAGTTTCAAACCGTCCGTAGAAGTTATGTAGATTGTTCAGCAGAGTGGTGTCACTGTCACAGGACTGTGGTCGGGGTTTATAGTCTGTGATGGTCTGTATCCCCTGCCACAGGCTCCTAGTGTCTCTGCTGTGAGCAAAGTGTTTGGAAATCCTGCTACTGTACTGCCTCTTCGCTAGCCTGATGCCCCAGATCAGGTTGGCTCTTGCTGATCTCAGTCCAGCCTCATCGACTGCTCTGAAAGCAGCATTCCGGGCTCTCAGTAAGCCATGGACTTCCCCCATCAGCCATGGTTTCTGGTTAGCCCGTACTGTGATGGTCTTGGTGTCCGTGACATCATCAATGCATTTGCTGATGTAGGCAGTAACAGTGTCCGAATACGCCTGGATGTTGGTATGTTGGTTGTAGGTGGCTGCCTGCTTAAACATGTCCCAGTCTGTGGTGTTAAAGCAGTCCTGTATTGCTGAGGAAGCACCCTCTGGCCACACCTGTACCTGCTTCTGGACCGGTCTGGTGACTCTGACCGTAGGCCTGAATGCTGGCATTAGCATAACAGTGGTGTGGTCTGAAGCGCCGAGGTGGGGGAGAGGGGCCACTGCGTCCGTACTCGCCGCCATCTTACTCATTACTTACTCATCTCACTCACAAAATAATGGGTTTGAATTTCTGAGGCCAAAATAACTTATTGAGGCCTATAATACAAAGGGAGATATAGAGTTGGAGAGAATATACAGCCTGTGTAGATTAAAACAGTATAATATAGCCTCTCTATCCACACAAACATTATCATTGATATGAAAAGCTCATGTACATGCAATTCATGTGAGCCAAGATGGGCTGAATTAATGATTATTGTGATTATTAATCATTTGAACTAAGTATTATTTATGGGCAGCTGTGGCCTACTGGTTAGGGCTTCGGACTTGTAACCGGAGGGATGCCGGTTCGAACCCCAACCAGTAGAAACGGCTGAAGTGCCCTTGAGCAAGGCACCCAACCCCTCACTACTCCCCGAGCGCCGCTGTTGCAGGCAGCTCACTGCATCGGGTTTAAGTGTGTGCTTCACCTCACTGTGTGCCTCACCATCACTGTGTTCTGAGTGTTTCACTAATTCACGATTGGGTTAAATGCAGAGACCAAATTTCCCTCGCGGGATCAAAGGAGTAATTCTTCTTCTTCTATTTAGATTACTTGTTGATATTCAATATTGATAATATTTAGATAATTGTATTATTGTATAATCAACTACAATGATTATATAGAATGACTTTAAAAAGACTATTGCAAGAACATTTAACCTTGGTTCATACATTTGTATCTGTAATCTTTATTTATTCCTTTCATTACAGGACATCTGCAGGGAATGTGGAGTTTGATTTCACCACAGACCGCTATGACATCCGCATTCCCTGTGATGACTTTGACTCAGAGGCTGAAGCATGCCAAAGTTCAGAGCGATCAGACTCGTCAGTCCCTGAGAGTGGCTTCTCATTACGTGTAAGTATAAGTGATCTGGGCTGACTGCATGGTACACATAAACACCCTGTAGTTCTGGGGAAGACCCTGCATGCTGCATGCAGAGAATGGGATCAGACGGTCAGGATGCAACTTTAACCACAATGCAGATATTAACACGTCAGTATTTTTAAGACCACAGGTTCACACGTTGGATTAAGAACGTTGGTTAACAGTTTGAATGTTTCAGACATGGGGAATAACATTTCTGGTTTTCTGACATGGGAAGAAAATCTAATGTCTAAAATGCTATATAACCGAATAAATGAAAATCATTTTCCGATAAAGACCATTATTATTTTGATGATACTTAACAAGTGACTAGATATTATTTATTTGCTGAGCTGCTGTTGTATCGGTGATGTGCACTCTTGTGTGGGTCCATGAAAGGTAGTAGTTTTCTATCTATACTTATGAACGTAGGAGTACTGCAGCATCCTCTACATGAAGCCTCGTATGGAGATCAACATTCGAGGACAGAACGTGAACACTCGGTCCATCTCTGAGAGCCTTGACAATATCAAAAAGTGTACCTACAAGCCCAGATGTTTGGTATCCTTTTTGTCCACAAACACAAACATTCCTGCTTCTTCTTACAGAACAAAACATTTCATAACTTGCGTTTATCCCAGGAGCAGTGGGCTGCCCAGTGTAGGGGCTTCAACTCCAGATTTTAGCAGGCTTGCCTTGGTTATGGGAAGGCGTGGAGCTAGTGTTCTGTGTTTATGTGTTATGGTGTGGAGGAAACCAGAGCACCCAGGTTAAACACAGTGAAAAACCCTCCTGATGGCAATGGTTGGCCTTGAGCCCAGGACCTTTTGGCTGCCTCACAGCCAGAAGGTCACTGAGGTCACGGAGCAGGAAGGTCACTGAGCTACTGAGTAACCTAACATGGCAACGGTCTTCTTGAAAAATGTGTGTCAAATTAAAAAACAAAATGTTGAGCATTATTCTGTAAAGAATCTACATCCGTCCTCCTGGTCCAGAATGTTCCTTGAGTCCAGTTCTAGAATGAAGTTATCCAAGTCACCATTGGGTCCAACAAGAACAGCAAGGAGCGATATGGCATCATGATGTACTACAGGAACCGACTCATCAAGGCTTATCTTCTTGTTGGCTGTCAGATGAACGTCAGTGTGCTTCTGTGTGATATTTTAAAACGGTCCTTTTTAATTCCTTGTATTATGCTACTTTGGTTTGTCTTCTAAGTTGGTGTATGTTCTCCTAACAGGCTAACAACAGACAAGTTATCGGAGTCGTTGGTGTGATTGAGTGTAATTTTCTGAAACCGACTCACAACAAACAGGACTTTGAATACACAGACAACTACAGGTATGACCAGTACTATAATGGGGATAAAGCCACTCAAAATCATGAATTAGTTTTTGACTTCAGAAGTCAATACAGGGCTGGAAGAGGTTAGGATCTGGCTCAAGAGTACCTCCATGTAGATCACGGATATCAGGGTTTGAGACCAGAACCTCTCATCAACCACCCTAACCACTACACTGTCCCTCTTATCAAGACAGAAGTCTGACCCTTTGTTCATTCTACAGGAACGTGATCAGAAATATATCAGACAAATTAAGAAACTACTGCAGAGAAAGGCAGTCCATGATTAGGAGAAACATCACCAGCGATGATGTGCCCGATGAGTGAGTTCACAAACACCCCCAATGTTGTTTCACTTTCACTTCATCATGTTTGAGAATATGATCATGTCAATTGGTTTTTTGACATAAATGCTTTTGTTAACTGTAGGATGAATACACGGCAGCCTCCGACTCCACAAAGCAAATCCAAAAGACAGAAGCTAAATAATGACGAGAGAACGTTAGAAATGCGCATGAGCCTGAGAAGCTGTACCTACCCATCAACACCTAACCTTGCCCATTCCAGAGTTCTTCAACAAAACCAGGAACAGGCCAAGCAAATTGAAGACCTGAAGAGAAAGTTGGACCAAAGCCACCATGAGATGGAGGGACTGCAAGTGCAGGTAGATGGTAGTTTGATTTAGTAACTTGCTGGTGACTTGCCTTCTTTCTCTGTTTTATCCTGAAACTTTCCTTGTACCAGACAACAAATAACTTGAGGTGTTGGAAATAACTTTAGGTGAGGGAAATAACTGTGTAGATGAAATAGTCATACAAATACAACCAACATGACGTGTTAGTTGTTAGAACATCAAACACTATGTCCTTCTCCATTAGAAGAACCAGTTGGAGGAGGAGATGAACCAGTTGGAGGAGAAGAACGCCATTATTTCTGTTGAGAATGAAAAGATCAATTCAAGGTGAGTCTGTGTGTGTGTGTGTGTGTGTGTGTGTGTGTGTGTGTGTGTGAGAGAGAGAACTGTATACAATTTTAAAATGGTACACAATATATATTATTATGTTTATGTCTGTCTTGTCAACTCTGGAACAGTCTAACAGAGCTCAGAAACAAAGTGGCCGACCTTGTCAATGGGATTTGAACTATGAGAGTGACGTCATTGTGGAGCTACTGGAACAGGTCCTCAGTCACAACGTTCCTACTTCCAGTACCAATGACCCATGTTGGTGACTAGGATTGTGGAGGCACAGAGAATGTGTTCTTAAATTATTTTACTGCAAATGGTTTTGATAACTTTGTTTGATAATTGTTTGATAATTTAGTCTTTTTAGTTTAAGTGTCAGATATTTTTTTGGTATCTGTGCTGACTGTTCAGAACAATGATCAATATGTCCAGAATGTTCTTTAGTTTAATAGATCAGGTTTGTTGGTCTTCTGCAACAAAGGGGGGTCAGACCAAGGCACTCTTCGATGAGGTTAAAAAAGCTTTAATCACAGTGCTTAATTCATAATAGAACTCTTAAAAAGCATTTACTGCCAACATGTTTTGGCCTTCAGGTCAGTCTTCATCAGGGCAAGAGCCCTGATGAAGCCCTTTTGTGGGTCTTCTATTAGTTTAATAGATCAGGTTAGTGGGTCTTCTATTGGTTCTAGAGCTCAGCAGCCCCATGATCTGTTATGTCTCATGAGTGCCGTTTTTAGTGTTTTTTTTTATTTCATTTTAATTTTACTGGAATGGAAGGCATGGAAGGGTCGGTGGTTCGATCCCCTTGATCCCCCTCCTCCAACTGTCCACATGTCGAACCCCACAAATGTACTGATTGTAAGACGCTTTGGACAAAAGTGTCTGCTAAATGCCCCCTTTTTATTATGTAATGAAAAAATATGCTGAATGTTAAGGTACATATTGTTGGTAATGTGTATGACTGTGTGGAGGTTTCATTAAAACATTTTAATTAAAAATTATCTCAAGTTTTCAGTTTCATGTTGTTTATTATTAAATGTGCAGCATCACTTCAAGCCATACTGTACAATGAAATGTTTTGGGTGAGGCCCATGTGGTGTATGGTCAGCTGTTCAGACTATATAAGGAGATGTATTGTTTCTCTTGAGGTCGTTTGCAAGGAAATGGAGTTTATGGTGTTACGAGGTCAGAGGTGAAAAGAAGCCAGGTGTTGTGACAGTAGCTTTGGGCACAGGAGGTGCCTGACTGTAAAGAATAATCTGAGAAGTAGTATTTAAACGCTGTGTGATAAGGATAAGGTGAAAACAAAGAAAATAAATCTAATATTCTGACCAACAACCAAATTAGGGAAAGGAACCGCAACGCCACCCTGGGAATTTCACCCAGGGAATAAATTTGGAAGCAAGTAGTAAGTAAGTTTACTCAATGAGGCATGAGACGTGGTTCAGGTAATTATAGAAAAAAATATAAAATTTTATTATTAAAGTTGTTTAAAATACTTTGTTCCATTCATACAAAAATCAAACACAAATCAAACACAAAGGGGGGGCTGGAGCTGAGTGTATGGACAGGGGCTGGGTGCAGTGGGGGGATTCCCCAAAATAAGTCAACTAAACAAAAAAAACACCTGACACGTGACACACCCTCAGTGAAGTGAACCCCGCTTCCCCAGACACAGCAGACAGAGGGGTAGACCACCACCCGGGCACCAGCACCACCAGTCTGCAGCAACTAAAAGAGAAATAAACACATCAACAAGACAATCACAAAAAAAAAGGGGCAAATAATCTTAACCAATATCAATAACGGCCCACTTAAAATGAAAGTTAACTAAAGAGCAAACAAATGTAAATAAGAAATAGAGCACAAATAACACAATTACTCAAATAACATAACATTCATTCACACACGCACACAAGGAGGCCAAGCCCCAGTTAAATCACGCAGGCGTTGCTCTGGGGCACGGCGTGGGCCACAGACGCCAGGCCGCAACGCCCGCCAAACAGTCCGGAGCAAAAGCAGCCACGCAGCCAAGTAGGGTGGACGCAGCAGACAAAGCAGACAAAGTAGCGCACAGCAGCAGCAGAGCAACGCAGCAGCAGAGCAACGCAGCAGCAGCGCAAAGCAGCAGCAGCAACTCAATGAGCTGATCGCACGTTAGACCCAAGCGGCAACATTCCATGCTGAAAAATGAAGCCCATGCGGAAGTGCAAAAACTTGCAGTTCCTCGACTGGCCGCTTGAGGCTGGCTGCAGAAAGGAGTCAACTCCCATAGACACCCATGTTAAAATGTCCAACTTTGTCCAACTTTTAAAATAAACATGTTTACAGCCTGGTTCAAAAAACGGTTTTAGTGTCTTTCAGTAGTGTTCGAGTCCATGACAACTGTGAGGGGGGTGAATTTTTTTAGAATCCATTATTTTAATGCACAGAGAAGGATTTATTTGATGAATAATTAAGGGCGTGGTCAACTTGATTGGCAGCTTTCATCTGTCATCACGGCATGACCTTCACGGATTCGAGGCTTTGATTTGAATCAGAATCAGAATTTGATTTATTGCCAAGTAGGTTTGCACTTACAAGGAATTTGTCATGGTGCAATTGGTGCAATAGAAAGCAGTATTAAAAATAAAATAAAATAAAAATAAGATAAAAGTAAGTAAGTAAAAATAACTATAAATATATATACAATGTACAATGAATTTGCAATACTGAACTATTGGTCCTGAATGAGGACAAACTGTACACACTGTGCGTTAATGTAACGCAGGTGATCTGAAGATGCCACGTTGATGTAGCATGTAGGACTGCGTGGGGGAAGGGAAAGAGTCAGTGTCAGGGGGGGCTCGGGGCCTTGTTAAAAAGGCTAGTGGCAGACGGGAAAAAACTGTTCTTGTGCCGTGAGGTTTTGGTCCTGATGGACCGCAGCCTCCTGCCAGAGGGGAGTGCCGCAAAGAGTGTGTGACCGGGGTGGGAGGGGTCGGCCATAATCTTGCCTGCATGCCTCAGGGTCCTGGAGGTCTACAGGTCCTGGAGCGACGGCACATTGCAGCCAATCACCTTCTCTGCAGACCGAATGACGCGCTGCAGTCTGCCCTTGTCCTTGGCGGTGGCAGCAGCGAACCAGATGGTGATGGAGGTGGTGAGGATGGACTCAATGATGGAGGAGTAGAAGTGCACCATCATTGTCCTGGGCAGGTTGAATTTCTTCAGCTGCCTCAGGAAGTACATCCTCTGCTGGGCTTTCTTGATGAGGGAGCTGATGTTCAGCTCCCACTTGAGATCCTGGGAGATGACAGTTCCCAGGAAGCGGAAAGACTCCACAGTGTCAATTGTGTAGTCACAGAGGGTAATGGGGGCAGGTGAGGCTGAGTACTTCCTGAAGTCAACAACCATCTCCACTGTCTTTAGAGCGTTGAGCTCTAGGTTGTTACGGCTGCACCATGTCACCAGATGGTCTACCTCCCACCTGTAGTCAGACTCATCACCATCAGAAATGAGTCCGATGAGGGTGGTGTCATCCGCAAACTTCAGAAGCTTGACGGACTGGTGACTGGAGGTGCAGCTGTTTGTGTACAGGGAGAAGAGCAGAGGAGAAAGTACACAGCCCTGAGGGGAACCGGTGCTGATGGTCTGTGAGTCGGAGATGTGTTTTCCCAGCTTCACATGCTGCTTCCTGTCAGACAGGAAGTCTGTAATCCACCTGCAGGTGGAGTCAGGCACACTAAGCTGGGAGAGCTTCTCCTGAAGCAGAGCCGGAATGATAGTATTGAAAGCAGAGCTGAAATCCACAAACAGGATCCTGGCGTAGGTTCCCCCGGAGTCCAGGTGCTGGAGGATGAAGTGGAAGGCCAAGTTGACTGCATCGTCTACAGACCTGTTGGCTCTGTAGGCAAACTGCAGGGGGTCCAGGAGGGGGTTTGTGATGTCTTTCAGGTATGAGAGCACAAGGCGCTAAAAGGACTTCATAACCACAGAGGTCAGGGCGACGGGTCTGAAGTCGTTAAGTCCTGTGATCCTTGGCTTCTTGGGGACAGGAATTATGGTAGAGGTCTTGAAGCAGGCTGGCACGTGACATGTCTCCAGTGAGATGTTGAAAATGTCTGTGAACACTGGAGACAGCTGATCAGCGCAGTGCTTCAAGGTGGATGGGGAGACAGAATCCGGTCCAGCAGCTTTTCGGGGGTTCTGTCTCCTGAAGAGTTTGTTGACGTCCCTCTCGTGGATGGAAAGAGTCATCGCCGAGGTGGGTGGGGGGGTCGAGGGGGGGACCTTTAAGTTGGGCATTGGTGGAGGTGCCCAGGCCCCCACTGAGGTGGGGGAGGTGGAAGTGATGAACTGGAGCTGTTGGGAGGTGTCATGGGGGATGGTTGCAGGACTGTCCCTTTGTCTTTCAAAGCGGCAGTAGAACTCGTTCAGGTCATTGGCCAGATGATGGTCGTTGATGGAGTGGGGGGCTTTAGGCTTGTAGTTGGTGATTTGCCTAAGCCCTTTCCAGACAGACGCAGAGTCGTTGGCTGAGAAGTGGTGTTGGAGCTTCTCAGAGTACAGTCGTTTAGCCTCTTCACCGCCTTGCTAAACTTGTACTTTGCCTCTTTATATCTGTCTTTGTCCCCACTCCTGAAGGCAACTTCCTATCCAACCTTAACCTTCTGAGTTTGGCTGTGAACCAGGGTTTGTCATTGTTGTAACTCACCCTGGTGCGTGTTGGAATACAGCTGTCCTCACAGAAACTGATGTAGGACATCACAGCCTCTGTGTACTCATCCAGACTGTTGGTAGCAGTCCTGAACACATCCCAGTCAGTAGAGTCCAAACACGCCTGGAGATCCTCCACGGCCTCACTGGTCCACTTCTTTGATGTCTTCACTACAGGTTTGCAGAGCTTTAATTTCTGCCTGTACGCAGGAATCAGGTGGACCATGACGTGATCAGAGTGTCCCAGTGCAGCACGGGGGACGGCGTGATAGGCATCCCTGACTGTGGTGTAACAGTGATCCAGAATGTTCTCCTCTCTGGTCGGGCATTTAATAAACTGTCTATATTTAGGGACTTCGTGAGTGAGGTTTCCTTTGTTAAAGTCCCCAACGACAATAACTAAGGAGTCCGGGTTGGTACACTCCACACACAGTATCTGGTCGGCGAGCATGCGCTGTGCATCCTGCACGTTGGCCGACGGTGGAATGTAAACACCGACCAGAATGAATGAACCGAACTCGCGGGGTGAATAAAAAGGCTTACAGTTTATGATGTAAGATTCCAGATCAGGAGAACACCAACCACTGTTGATGTAAAAACAGATTCCTCCACCTTTAGTTTTGCCGGAGAGTTCCGCGTCTCTGTCCGCTCTGTAGAGTTGGAAGCCTGCCAGCTGCAGCGCAGAGTCCGGTATTAAACCACAAAGCCACGTCTCCGTGAAGCACAAAACAGCGGATGAAGAAAAGTCCCTGTTTTTTCCCAACAGCAGTTGTAATTCGTCCAGTTTGTTGGGCAGTGAACGCACGTTGGAGAGAAATATTCCCGGTAGAGGTGTGCGTAATCCGCGCTGGCGAAGATGCACAAGCGCACCGGCACGTTTCCCTCTCCTCCGCCGTTTCACGGCGTGAGCAAAGGTGAGCGCACCTTTGACCAGAATGTCCAAAATTTCCAATGTTGGGAGAATGAAAGTAGGAAATAAATCCTCTGGCATTGTTACCCTGATGTTCATGAGCTCTTCTCTGGTGAAAGAGCTCCGGGTGCCATTGCAAAAAACGGAATTAAAACACAAAACAAAACAACGCGCACCAACACACCGAGGCGACCGTCCGCGGCGTGTCAGCGGATACCTCGCCACCGTATCCTTTTAAAATATAATACTATATAATATAATACTGTGTAGGCGGCACGGTGGTGCAGTGGTTAGCACTGTCGCCTCACAGCAAGAGGGTTCTGGGTTCGAATCCACCTGGGACCCGGGACCTTTCTGTGTGGAGTTTGCATGTTCTCCCCGTGCTTGTGTGGGTTCTCTCCGGGTACTCCGGCTTCCTCCCACAGACCAAAAACATGCAGGTTGGGGATTAGGTTAATTGGTGTCTCTAAATTGACCATAGGTGTGTATGTGAGTGTGAATGGTTGTTTGTTAGCCCTGTGATAGGCTGGCGACCTGTCCAGGGTGTACCCCGCCTCTCGCCCGATGCAGCTGGGATTGGCTCCAGCCCCCCCGCGACCCTCGTAGAGGATAAGCGGTCACGATAATGGATGGATGGATAATACTGTGTCCAATATGTCTTGTGCGGCTGTTAATTGTACTAACAGACCATCCAAGAACAATGGTTCTTTACATTTTTTCCGGTAAGTGACATTCCAGCAATATTAATGTCAGCAATTAGCCTGGGAATTCCCATGCTGCTTTGCGCACGATTTCATTCTCACTGCAAAGACAGCCTGGAAACCACCGCCCTTATTTTTGCCTGAGTTAGGGAACCAATCACAGAACGGGGGGGGCAGCAAGATGATGACGACGTCTATGCGCGACACCGAAGCTTGTAGCGTGTTAATCCAACATGGCAGCGGACACAACGTTACCGTTCGATGCAGCCTTAGAAAGTGTATTAAGTAGCTTTTGTAGCAATTAATTTAATTTTAGTAGCTAATTTTTAGTAGCAATTGGCTATGAATCGCGCGTAAAGCAGCATGGGAAGAACCAGACGCCATTTGATAGACATTCGTAGCGCCCAATAAACGGCTCTAGGCATTCGTAAACCACGCCTCAAATACGAGAAAATGCACACCTAGTTCCCAGACCACCATCTCATCGAGATGTGGACGTGTCAGCCAGGCTAGTCAGCAATATGAAAATGTATCATCGTTAGCACCGTAGCCTTGAATTCCCTCAGATAAGTTAGCATGTTAGCCCTAACATCATATATGACACTAGTTAGCAGCATTCGGAGTGACCCCACCGCAAGATGATAATTTGATTGTACTGCCAATATGGTAATTTGACTGCTAATATCAAATTTTTATTTGCCCATGTCTGGAGCGTTGCGTTTAGGAAGAGTGACGGTTGTTAACGTTGTTGATTTAATTATTGTAGAAGTCCGGTAGCTAACGGTACAACCGGTACACCAGTAACGTTAGTACTGTGACAGAAATTCCCGTCTGCCGTGTTCTGTATTTTCCTATTCAAGTCTCTAAGCAAGGCACAAATTTACCTAAGGTATCCTTTAGGGAAGCTGGTTCTGAAATAATTTACTTTGAGAAGTTGTGAGAAAAACGTTTTGAAGAAGTGTCTCATAAGTGAAGAAATAGAATGGTTATTTGGTAATATAAGAGGACGGTCTGTGTAAGCTTCTGTAATTCAGTCTCCGTCTGTATATAAAAACAACTGAGTGTCAATGAGCCAATCAGCAATTTTGGAGTAGTGTTTAATGATGTCCATTGAATCCATTCTACCTCAACGCTACACTTAGGACGTGGAATAGAAGACTCCCATCCTTTGGTGCATGTGTTAGGAAATATGGACTGTATAAATAAGGGAGAGAGATGCTGAAAATCACCCTTGCTTGTATAGTTTATTAATTAGTCAGAATTAGGTGTAGGCTGAAGTGTAACACAGACTTGACATTAGCTTAGAACAACAGAAATAGAAGTGTAGCCTACATCAACACGAGAATGGACAACCTGGCCTAACACATTACCATGTCTAACATTAGTGTGTTTTATTCTTAATTAGTTACATTTTTACATTTTGAAGAATGAATATTGTAAGATAACATTTTGAACACTTCTTGTCTATGTAAAGTTTTCCTTTAGGTGACCCAGACAGGCTGGATCAGTGGATAATTAACATGAGGAGACAGAACTGGCTTCCACTCCAGAACTCTCGTCTGTGCAGTCAGCACTTCGAGAGGTGTCTCCTCATCACTGATGCCAGGGTACTGTGATCTGTTTGTTACCTTCAAAGAAACAACTTACTGGTTTTAATTGTCTGTTCCACATTTAGTAAATGTGTAGTGTAGCTATTTAGGGTTTAGGCCTATATAGTGAAAGACACTTTGGACAAATGCATCTGCTAAGTACAGTAATCATAAAATTAAGGTTATGCTGCCCAGCAAAAAAAGTCCTTGCTAAAAGTGTAATGTGGTGGAATGGTAGGGATGTGGCCATGTTGTGTAATGGTAGGCCTCTCAATAATTTTGTCTATATAGTGATGTATATGTGTATTGTATAGTAGTATTGAACATTTATAATATGTATATTACAGTGGGGAACCCTCAGGGCCTTCTACGCCTTCAGAGAAGGCCTAACAAAATTCTGGACCAAAACATATTAAATAAGAAATTATTATTATTATTTAATTATTTTTTAAATTATTTTTATTATTATTTTTAATTTATATCTTATTTAATTTAATACAATACATTTAATAAATTTTCTCTCATCTCTCACATCTGCAATGAAATGGTTACGGTCCCTAAAACATGTTATCCAATCAGAATCGTTCAGCTCTATCAAGGCCCGTTTAGCTGGCTCATTAATTGGTTAGGACTTCACAATTCCTGCAGAAGGCCAGGCTGACCAGGCTGTACTGGTGGAGTTGTTTGCTTTTTACAACTGAAAACGCACTGAATTTGTCAGCCTTATGTAACCGGCCTCATGCTAGTAGCCTCCATCGTGTGACAACGGTGAAGCAGGACACAGGGTTGATCTCCACACAGGCACTTTTATTCTCTCCTGTGTCACATACAAACAGTAGGGGGCGCAGCCACCGTCAGATTCACACATGGAAACCAGTTAGCCGGTTGAAATCAGACCCCCGGACATATTAACAATGTAAATGTTTACAAAATCTCAATAAAAAACACAGAAATAAAACATACAAAACAACCTCTGATGGGAAATGTACATTAACACCGTCAGTGACCCACCTGTGTCACATACAAACAAACAGTAGGGGGCGCAGCCACCGTCAGATTCACACATGGAAACCTGAACACAACGTGGTCGGATAAGTAATATATCAACGGGCATCCCACACATCAGCTGATGCTACCCCCCACCCTCGCAATGTACATTGTCATCCATCATATAGAACACATTTCTATGACAGTATGGCGGCAATATCTACAATTAAACAGAATAATAACAACATATTACACAGGAGCCACGAGGAGCGCAACTCACCAGTTAGCCGGTTGAAATCAGACAACCGGACGTTGTGTCAACCGGCGTAAAAGACACAGCGCGAACTCCCAAGACTTTTCCAAATAAAAAACAAACACCACAACGGGTAATACAGTAAAACTAAACCAATAAATGAATTGAGGCGGAATCTATAACACAACATACACACTTGTTACACTTACAAATCTGACAAAGTCAGCCCACCGACATCAAGGTTCTGCGGCACACCTGCAAGCGACGGTCAGTTTGAAAACCTTTGGGGTGATGAAATGAGCCTCGGTGTCCGTGTCAGCAGCGTCATGGGGGTGACACTCTGGGTGACTTCATTTTATATTTCCAGATTTTGGCTTTGGAATATGTTTATGTATGTTTATTTAATTTTGAGATGTTTCTTGTTACGGAGAATGTTATCGATGTTATGGTCTATTTGTTTACATCCTCGTCATCGTTAATTAAAGTCGGATTGCATTTGTTTAACCCTTTCAATTCATCGTACTGTTGCTTTTTTCCGTGAAGATTTATTTTCTCAGCGGTGATGACTGAGGTGAAGGCCCAGCTGTAGTGCTCACGGTTCGCCACTGGTATATTATATATGCACATTAGATTTGAAAAAAAGTGGAAAGCTGTTATCTGTTAACACAGGGCCAAATCCATACTAATCCATATCTATAAATGCAGGTGTCCCAATACCAATAGTTTTGTCATTGGTCTGTATTTAACACATGTATGTATGTATGTATGTATGTATGTATGTATGTATGTACAGTATGTATGTGTGTGTGTGTGTGTGTGTGTGTGTGTGTGTATGTGTGTGTGTGTGTGTGTGTGTGTATATGTCTCTGTGTTTATGTGTGTGTGTGTGTGTGTGTGTGTGTGTGTGTGTGTGTGTTTGTTAGAATATATGTATATTAATAAACAAATGCATGCAGGACTTATTACTATTTCAACCGAAGGAATTGGTCACACCTTGAACACGCTGACAAGTTACATGCAATTTATGCCTTTTGTTTGTTATTTCAGGGGAGGACCTGTCTCACAGATAATGCTGTGCCCACCATTTTCAGCTTCAGAGTGGAGCATGCAGCGGAACAGGAGGTTTATGTTCCAGAGGAGGTAGGTATGGTGGAAGAGGTAAGTACAATGGAAAGGTTTGGTGCGACTGGGGAGGTAAGTGATGTCAATGAGGGCATGGTAGGTGTTGCTCTTGATCACAGCAATGTCATGATGGAAGGCATGTTTGACCATGTCTACACTGTTCATGACATTGCTGTGACATTAAATGAGTGTGACATGGACAGGCAGGCAACAGAACACTCGTACTGTACAACGCAAGCGTATGACTCTCCTAGATCGCTGACAAGGAAGGCTTCTGCTGTTCAAAACAAGCTAAGGCTGAATCTCAATTCTCTATCTTAGCCCTTCCCCTTACCCCTTCCCCTTGGTTTTGCGCGTTCACGTGAGACCAAGGGCTGTCTCAATTCTCTTTTCGACCGAGGGGAAGGGCCAAGGGGAAGGGGTATACACCCCTTGAAACCAAGTGAGATCGGGAGCTTACTTGAAACCAAGGGGTACCCATTACAATGCGCAACCGGCAACAATCGCGGCCAGATCTCAACGAGAGTCACATAAATGTAAGTATTTTCTGCTGAAATAATTGATTTAAAATTTACGAAAGTGTTGTTTTGTGCTCTAAACAGTCCTGTCTGTACCTATATATTTGCAACCATATTCTTAATCTAAACTTTTTCGAAAATCGGTATGCGAACGTTACATTGCTGAGTGCACAAAGTTAAATTTCTCTGACTAGCAATGAACTCCATGCATGTCTAGTTTACTAAACACAATTAGCAGCGAATTCCGTTTGATAACAGTGTAGACAATTAAAGACAAATCGATACGTGCTTTACATATATCGTCCTTTTTCACACAGGAACACCGGAGGAAACCCGGCAGCTGATACGTTTTCGACACGAAAACGAGCAGAAATGTCCGAAATCAAAATACGCTAAATCAAAATACGCTTCAAAGCAAATGTGGGAGTGAGTCATGCGTTCAATGGTGTAGCCATTCATAATTGTAAATAAAGACATGTTGGTTAACAAAGACATTGTTTCTGAACATCAATGAAATTCAAAACCGTATTAACTGAAAAAGATACAAAACACCATGCAGTGTGTAGGCCTATAACAAATTGTCAATATTTTGTCGTCAATGTATGATGATGTAACCGTAACGAGTGTTGTCTCAATTCATAGGGGCATGTAGCCCTTACCCCTCTGTTTCAAGGGCCAAGGGGAAGGGGAAGGGCCAAGGGGAAGGGGAAGGGGTAAAATAGAGAATTGAGATTGGGCCTAAATGTAGCTCGTAAAAGACTGAGGTTGAAATGCCAGCAGACAAGAAGACTTAGGGCAAAAGTGACTTCCTTGAAAGGCACACTTTCTGTGCTTCAGAGGAAGCTTCTCATTTCAACAGACTGTGCCTCTCCTTCAGGGTCTTGAAGATGTTCCTCGAGAGATCTTCCAAAGACTTCAGCAGGGAAAAAAGTCTATGTTTTCTGAAAACATGAAGCAGTTTGCCACCACACTGCGCTTTTACTCTGCCAAGGCCTATGACTACGTCAGGGAGAAGCTGCACTTGGCTTTGCCTCATCCTCAAACCATCAGGAAATGGTACAGCAGCATCTCTGCAGACCCAGGATTTACTGTGGCTTCATTCACAGTTTTAAGAAGCCATGTTGGTGAGCAGAAGAAGGCAGGGAAAGACATTGTATGCGCACTAATGATGGATGAGATGTACATCCAGTGTTTCCCAAACATTGACGAGACTATGGCGCACCGCCATAGTCTAATTTCGGCCGCCATAGTTTCAATATCCTCCCGGACCAGAACTAGTGAGCAGAGCTGAGCGGTGCGAAAATTCCGCTCCTCTCTCAGATGGCTGTTCTGTCGGCCGCTCCTCGCTCTAAATCGCGTCCGACCGCTCCGCTCATTTTCGCTCCGCGCTCCACTTAAAAATCATGCCGCTCCACTGAATTCGCTCCACGCTCGCTCCAATTTAAATGAGGGAGAAATAATCTACTACGAATTGCCACCTTAAACAGAAAACGTACATCCTAAAGAATTAAGAGCAATGGCAATATATTTCAGTCATAGAACATTTATTTTAATAGATAGACATATGCAACAAGAAGACACACGTTTGGATTTGGGCATGCCTCAGACTCGTGGTGTGAGCGGTATCGGAGCGAAACTGGAGCGGAACAGAGCGGCCGCTCCGGCGTCTAAATAAAAAAAGCGCTCCGCTCCGCTCACTAGCTCTGGCGGACTCATTTCACCAAGGCAAATAAACTTCACTAGCAGCTCAATAATATGCCTACACAGGTGGGCTGCAGCGTTTAATATAAGGGGAAATCCCCGCGGCTGGATTGGCTCCCTAACGTTCGGTTCCCCCCCCCCCCCCCCCCCCCCCCCCCAGCTGTGCGCTTGACAGTTCACTAGTAGTATAAAGGCTCAGCACTGTGTTTTAGTCATTTTTGTATAAATGCTTTCTGAAAACTCCTCAACCCCATTTAGTATGACACATTGTATCATCAACATTCATATCAGTACCAGCAGTTTGTAAGTAATTTGTCAGTAATTGATATGTCATAAATTGGTTCTCAAAATTCACCAGATTGATGCATTTAAATGAAATCTACTGATTTTTTTCTCCCGGGGGGGCATGCCCCCGGACCCCCCTAGAGGATCGCAAGCCCCCCACCATAGTCTACAAAAATCCTGTGGGAAACACTGTGTACATCCATAAGCAAACAGTGTTTGGAGGTGACCAATTGCACGGATACATTGACATCGGTTCCGGAGAAATAGAAAATGTTGTGGCAACACAAGCATTGGTCCTTATGGTGGTCGCAGTCAATGGGTCTTGGAAGATCCCAATTGCTTATTTTCTCATCAACAGCATGACTGGTGCAGAGAGAGCAAATCTCATCCGAGAGAGCCTTGTCAGACTTAATGTGATAGGAGTTTGGGTGGTTTCTCTGACATGCGATGGACCTTCCCAACATTTCTCAATGATCAGGGAGCTTGGTGCTGAGCTTGACATCATGGACATGAGACCATACTTCTACCATCCTGAGGAGCACACACAAAAAATCCATGTGCTCTTGGATCCATGTCACATGATCAAGCTTCTTCGCAATGTGTACTCCACAGCTGGGGTCCTGATCAGAGAAGATGGACAAGAAATAAAGTGGCGGTACATTGAAGAGCTTCATAAGCTTCAGGAGAAGGAGGGCTTGCGTCTAGGCAATAAACTAAAACTGGCACACATTGAGTGGCGAAACCAAAAGATGAAAGTCAACCTTGCAGCCCAGCTGTTTAGCAGCAGCGTGGCTGATGCCCTTGAGTACTGTGAGCAGGAGCTGAAATGTCCTCAGTTCAGGGGATGTGGAGCTACAGTTCATTTCCTGCGGACAATTGATGCAGCCTTTGATGTCCTGAATAGCCGCAATCCACTCGGGAAAGGACACAAAGTGCCATTAAAACCATCAAAGCAACATCGGGCCAAGGGTGTATTAGAAGAGACAGAGTCACTTCTCCATGGGTTGAAGGTGAGACAGAAAGACACCCTTGTACATTTACACCGTACACCGTACACAAATAAATAAAAACTTTGAAAAAAAACTTCAGGTGTTCATTTGTTTTATTCATTGCTGTTGTTCATCTTAGCATTAGAAAGATGTTTTCCAAGTGTGAGTTCAGTGCATTTCATATTTTATATTAACATTAACATAATAAGTTATTGAGAAATGCATAACAATCAGTTCCTTACTGTGATTCTAAATGTTTGTATATTTTTTGTGACGGCCGGCCCTGCGGCCGCACATTGATAAAAGGCAAGGCACCACTTCTACTCTCTTCCCTACACCGCATTTCTTTTGTTCCGTTTCATTTTTACACATTTGGCATTCATTAACATTACACAGTACTTTATTTAGTTACCGTCACAATCATCCTGCATACACGCTACACAACATACATGCGAGACATTAAACAAACAAACAATTAACACGCAACACCGTTTTCTCAGTTTTACACTTTATTTAGCGGTTCACACTTAAGTTACAGCTAGGTGCACAGTTTGTTTAAGTTGTGATTCTGTTACTTACATTTTTTGTCTTTCTGAGTTTATTTAAGTTTACTGTGGTGTTGGTGGAGAGAAACCCAGGCGTGGAGCAGCCGCAGCTCCCAACTTCCTCCTGACGTCATCCGGGCAAAGGGCTTCCTGTTGGTAGCACTTCACATTAAGAGTCCGGTGGCATGATCCAAGTCCTCGGAAACGTCAGGGGGGAATAGGAAGTTTATTGTTACTTGAAGACATTTGTTTATTTGTTAGAGAAGGTAATTAGAATCATTTTGCTTTAGAAAAAAATGTTTACTTACTGTTATACTTGTGCCCTTTGGCACTAAGTTTTATTAATTAAATAAACCGCTGACACTGGCTTGCGTGTGCTTTGTTTATTCCGCCATCTTGAATCACGTCACACACAGAAGATCCCGCGTGAGCTGTCACGCACCTACGGTGGCCCCAGTGGCCGGAATGTTACATCTCCCTTCTTAACAAAAAAAAACAGGGTTATTCACTTAATACACAGGGAACAAGTATTTGTTAGTGCATTTAAAACAAAGTGCAACAATCTTTGTAACTCTGGATATTGCCTACACATTCTTTGGTCATCAACTGGGATATAGTGTTTTGCAGCAGTGTATCCAACACAAATGAGGTAAACGCAGAATTATGCGAAACATTTCAAGTACATCCATTATGTCACATGTAAACTTCTTTTTTTTTTGTTTTGTTATTGCATTCAACCAACAGGTGAGTATTTCCAACAAGTACATTTGTCTTTTTTTTTTGTTTTTTTGTTATTGCATTCAACCAACAGGTGAGTATTTCCAACAAGTACATTTGTCTTTTTTTTTTTTTTTTTTTTGTTTGGGCAGCGATCCGCCTACACCCTACAATATTTATAAGTCGAGGACTTGCCTCGGCCTGGTGGTGCGGCCGGATCTTGTTGTGTGACCAGGTGGCTGGCTGTCCAGCGGTGGTTGGTCCACAGGCTTGGGGTGTGGGGGCTGTATGTTTTTGTCAGGTGAGTGCTGTTGTATGGTGTTGGTGTGTGTGTTTTGGGTGTCTGTGGTGTTAGGGCTTCCTTTGCTCTCTTGAAGGTGCCGCCTGTTGCGTCGGAACGTCTGTCCCTCGCTGGTTTGGATATGGTAGCTTCTTTGCGTGTCTGCCAGTTGTGTTACTGTTGTGGTTTCCAAGACCCGTCGTCTTGCTGGAAACGAACAGGCGCGCCGACAGGTAGGTGGGAGAGTGGTCTTGCAGATCTGTTGTAGTATACCTGCTGGCGGTGCTGGCATGCTTCTCTCCTCTCACGTACAACTTTTTGATGTGCCACTTGTGGCTTCAGCTGTCTCGCAGTCACTGGGAGCACTGAGCGGAGTCTGCGGCTCATCAAGAGTTGGGCGGGGGACTTTAGGTTGTCGACTGGGGTGTTCCTGTATTCTAGCAGACACAGATGGTGATCTTTCTTACCGGCCTTGGCCTTGTCTAGGATGTGTTTCGCCGTCTGGACTGTTCTTTCGGCGAGGCCGTTGCTTTGTGGGTAGCGCGGGCTTGAGGTGACATGCTTAACGTCCCACTCGTCTGCGAAACCGCGGAACTCGGTGGAGCTGTAGCACGGCCCGTTGTCGCTGACCACCGTGTCTGGGATGCCGTGGCGTGCGAATGATGCCTTGCACTTTGTGATGACTGCAGACGAGGTGCAGCCGGCAAGTTTCTCCATCTCGAAGTACCTGCTGAAATAGTCAACAATGATGATGAAGTCTTGTGAGTTCCATGTGAACAGGTCAGTTCCCACAACCTGCCATGGTCTCTCTGGTATGGCGTACGAAAGGAGTGGCTCTTTGGCGTTGGAGCTGCGTCGTTCCTGGCATATGTCGCACTCTGCCACAGCTGCTTCTATTTCTTTCCCCATGCCGGGCCAGAAAAGGATGTCACGAGCGCGGCTCTTACTTTTCTCTATGCCCATGTGTCCGGTGTGTATGCAGGCAATCATGTCGGCTCTGAGGGTGTGAGGGATGATGATTTTCTCACCTTTAAACAGTATGCCATCGACTTCAGCGATCTCATTCCTGTGGTTCCAATATTCTTGGATGTTGAGTGGACACTTCCTCCTTTTGTCGGGCCAACCTGATCTTGTGGTGTTCCTGAGTGTGGTGAACTGGGCATCTTGGGCTGTTGCCTCTTTGATTTCCTGCAGCTTGGTCTTACTCACTGGGACGTTGCTGATGAGCGTGTGGACTTGTGCCTCTCAACCTTCTGTTATCCTGCTGTCGTGATGCTGTATCGACTTTCGTGACAGGGTGTCGGCCACTGGTATGTCTTTCCCAGGGCGGTGAATGATCTGGATGCTGTACCTCTGTAATTGCAGTATCATCCTTTGGAGCCGTGGGGGCGCTGCAGCCAGGGGTTTGCGTAGTATGGCTTCCAACGGCTTGTGGTCCGACTCAACGACCCTGCGGCCGTACATGTATTCATGAAATCGCTTGCACCCAAACAGCATGGCATATAGCTCTTTTTCTATTTGTGCGTAGTTTTCCTCTGTGCTGTTGAGTGATTTGGATGTGTACGCCACAGGTCTTTCGTCTTGTAGCATGACTGCTCCCAGGCCGCTTTTTGAGGCATCGACCTGTCAGTTCTTTGATTCGCCTGAACGCCTCCTCATGCTGCTGGTCCCATGCAAACTCGTTTTCCTGCTTTAGGAGCTGCCGTAATGGTGAGTTTATCTGAGACAGGTGTGGTGCGAATCTGGCCAGGTAATTTATCATCCCTAGGATAGTTTCCAGCTCGGCTTTGTTCTTCGGCGGCGGCATCTCTTGGATGGCTTTTACCTTGGCGGGGTCTGGTTTTATACCCTCACGGGACAGCGTATGTCCAAAATATTTTACCTCAGGCACGCAGATCTGGCACTTGTCGTACCCCTCTCTCTCTCGTGCGCTGCAGCACGGCCCTGAGATTCTCGTCGTGCTCTTGTTTCGTCTTTCCAAACACCAGGATGTCGTCGACGATGGCTGTCACTCCGCTGAGGCCTTCGTACGTCTCGTCGACCCGCCTCTGGAACTCGTCTTGGGCCGTGTTGAGCCCGAAAGGCAACCTGAGGAATCGGTATCGGCCGAATGGCGTGTTGAACGTCGTCAGCATGGATGACTTTGGACACAGCTTGATTGTCCAGTAGCCGGACCTGGCGTCCAGAATGCTGAAAAACTGTGCTCCAGCTAGCTTCGTCGTGGCATCCTCTAGCGTGGGCAGTGGGTAGTGAGGTCTTTGGAGTGCCTTGTTGAGGTCCCTGGGGTCCAGGCATATTCTCAGTTTGCCACTGTGTGGCTTCTCTACTACTACGAGTGCATTCACCCACTCGGTGGGCTCAGTCACCTTGCATATGATGTTGGACTTTTCCATCTTGTCCAGCTCTTGCTTGAGCCTGGCGCGCAGTGCGATGGGGACGCGGCGTGGCGGGTATGCCACGGGCGTGGCATCTGGGTCAACGTGGAGGCGACATTCACCTGGGAATTCTCCGATGCCCTGGAAAATGTCTGCATACTCCTCTAACAGACTCTGTGCCTCGTCCTCTCTTGTTACTGCCAATATCAGCTTGATCAGGTTCAGGTCCAAACTGGCCCTCATGCCTAGTATGGGTGGTGCTTTGGTGTCGACGATGTGGAACTCCAACGTCGCTGAGTGGTCTTTGTGTTTGCACCTTAGCTGACAGGTGCCGCTCACCTTCAGCTGCTCGCCTCCGTAGGAAGTGAGCCTCTGAGTAGCTGGCTGTAGGGCTACTTCTTTGAATAACCGTCGGAACATGTATTCAGGAATGGCATTTGTCTGTGCCCCAGTGTCTATCTTGAACTTAATGTTCTGTGTGGCTACCTTTATCTCAGCGTAGGCTTGTTCGATGTCTTTGCCAGCGTTCTCCGTCGTGAGCCCATCTATAAAGAGTTCCTGTTCCTCCTCGTCGCTCGCTTCCATCACGGCGTGTATGGCTTTACGGTGGCGCGGCGTAGCAGCCTTTGATTTACACACTTTGGCGAAGTGATTCAGCTTGCTGCAGTTTAGGCATTGCTTGCCTTTCGCCGGGCACATGTCTTTGGCACTGTGTTGGCCTCCGCACCTGCCACAGCCTGTGTGGGCTGAGGTAGGCTCCTTTGGTCTTGCCCCTCTATTAAATGATCTCCTGTTGTCAGGTCTCTTGCTAATGGTGTGCACTGCTTCACTAGCATGGTCCTTATTTTCTGTCATTTCTTTCATTTGTGCTTGGGCTATCTCGTAAGACCGTGCTATGTTGATAGTCTTTTCTAGCGTGAGCTCTGCACCATAGCTGAGTAGCTTCTCGCGTACGCGTGGAGAGTTGGTTGCGATGACTATGCGGTCTCTAATCATCTCATCGCTGTTCGGATAACCGCAGTCCCTCACGAGTAGTTTCAACTCAGTAATGAAACGTTCGAACGTTTCTTTGTCACCTTGCCTTCTCTCATGGAAGCGGTATCTGGCGTAAATGGGGTTGGACTTGGGAGTGAGATACGTCGTGTACTTCTCGTAGTACGTCTTTAACTTTTTAGCGTCATCTCCTGACAATGTCCATGTATTATATATATCCCTGCCTTTCTCCCCGACCCACAACAACAGGTAACTGCACTTATCCTTCTCTGCTTTTCCTTGCAGGGGCCCGGAGAACATCAGCTCGGCGTGTTGTTGGAAACGGCGCCATGCTTCCGGGAGGTTTGCCGAATCCCAGTCCATCCTGGGCGTAGGAACGCCAAAGGTCTCCATTTCGGTCTTCTTGTGTGACTATGCTACCTCTACTCTGACACCATGTTATACTTGTGCCCTTTGGCACTAAGTTTTATTAATTAAATAAACCGCTGACACTGGCTTGCGTGTGCTTTGTTTATTCCGCCATCTTGAATCACGTCACACACAGAAGATCCCGCGTGAGCTGTCACGCACCTACGGTGGCCCCAGTGGCCGGAATGTTACACTTACAATTGTCTTTATATTCAACTGGCCTTTGTCCGTGTCTTGTGAATTAGTTACATAGTAGTTAGTCTTCGTCTGCCCTCTATGTCTTCATGGGCTGGTCAGCCAAGTATTTGTAACCCTTCAGTGTTTCATTTAGGAGGTTGGTTCTTTTGAGTTCAGTCTGCTTTGTTCAGCTCCTTAGTTTATTTTCAGTTCTGTTATTTTGACCTCTTTTATAGGCCTAGAACTCTTTGGTTGAATGTAGTCTTTATTTTCATTTTGTTTCCTGACATTTAAGTGCAGAAGAAAAAAAGAATAAATCTTAACTTGGACTTGGAAACACTGTCTCTCTCTCTCTGCTTTCCGCCGGTTTCCCACACATTTAAATGTTTCATATGAACTAATTTCATTCAAGTTTTATTTAACTTGTTTTGTGACGTTCCCCACCCTGCCTGCTAGTTCCCTGTTTGGCCAACAGGTAGCAGGGCAGGGTGGACAGCCAATTAGGCACAACAGGTTCCACCTGGAGTGGAGCCTACTTAAATGCAGCTGTGACTCACCTCTCCCTCTGGGGCTGTATTCTAGAACGGGAAGAGAGGGATGTCTCGTCGTAGCACTGACCACCGGGAGCGGAGTCGGTCTCCTCGGGAGAGGGGAGAGAGTAGTGGCGCAATTGACGAGCTTTTGGGCGGAGGTGATTGAGTGGAGACGGAGGAAAGTGACGGTAGTTTTCATGGAAGTGATGTAGATTCTGTGATCGAGATGGAAGCAGTAGACGAGGTAAATTCAAATCAGGAATGGCAGCAAGTTAAAGGGTCTGGAAAGAAGAGCGCAAACAAACGAGATATCAGTGATGTTTGCACAGAGTCAGATAAAGATAGCGATGCAAAGCGAGCGGCAAGACAGATTGACATGAAGGTAAAAGTACAGTTTGATTCCCCTAGCTCTATCAACCCCCTGAAAATAACCAAAGCACTCCACAAAGCTGTAGGGACAGTAAGGGTTACACCGTTAAGGGATGGTAGCTTAATCATTGAGTGTTCCAATGTTGCACAGCGTGATAAGTTACTTAGGATGAATGAGATGGAAGGAAAGAAAATGAAATGTACTAAATTTGAGTGTAAAAAACTTCAGCTTGGAGTGGTAACAGGAGTGTCCACAGTTGTGCGAGGATATTTTGGAAAATGTGTCAGGAGCAAAAGTGGTCAAATGTAGAAGGCTGATGTACACCCGAGAACAAGAAAAAAGGAGAGTCTTTCCATTCTGTTGTTTTTTGATGAGAAGGTACTGCCTATTAGGATTAGAGTTGGGTATATGAGCTTTCAAGTTCGTCCATACATCCCACCGCCACTGCGTTGCTTTAAATGCCAGAGGTTTGGGCACGTGGCAGCCATTTGCAGGGGAAAAAGGCGTTGTGGCAAATGTGGAGGAGAAGATCATGAGTACGGTCAATGTCAGGAAGGCGTTAGTGTCAAATGCTGCAATTGTGGAGGTTCACATAGCGCTGCATACAACGGGTGCCAAGCACACAAAAGAGCGGCTGAGGTGCAAAGAGTAAAGGTTGAGGAGAAACTAACTTATGCAGAGGCTATACAGAAAGTGGATGGAAAAAGGAAAGCTGAAGCAGGACCCCAGGGGCAAGGCCATAACGTTTCATATCAGCATAGCAAGGAAACCCCTAGGCCCACAGGGAAGGAAATGATACAAGTGGATAGCGTGAAATTCTTGGCATTTCTAGCTGAAGTCATAAATTGCACAGCATTGACAGAGAAGAAAAGTGAGAAGATTAGAATCATCGTTAAGGTTGCACAAAGGCATTTTTCTGTAGGGGCGGAAGTTTCATTTGAAGAAATAAGCAGAGTATTAAATATTCAACAAGGAGTACAATCAGCATCCCAGCCTGCGCCATGTGGAAGTTCTTAATGGTTTTCAGCATCGTACAGTGGAACGCTAGAAGTCTCTGCTCGAATGGGCAGGAATTTAAGAAGTTTGTGGAAGAGTTGGATGCCAGGCCTAATGTGATATGTGTGCAAGAGACGTGGCTTAGGCCGCATTTGGACTTTGTGCTGCAAGGATATGTATCAGTGCGCAGGGACAGGGAGAAGGGCCCTGGTGGAGGGGTGGCTGTATTTGTCATGCAGGGACTGGGTTACAGAACAATTAAGGTAAGCAGAGAGGTGGAGGGGATAATCATTGAGGTGAATCATTCCTAGGTGAAGTGTCCCATAAGATGATTTGGTGTGGAGATTTTAATGCGTATAGCACACTGTGGGGGAGTACTGAAACCAACAGTAATGGTAAGGTAATAGAGGAAGTGCTAGATGAAAGAGGCCTTATTTGCCTTAATGATGGGAGGGGTACAAGAATTGATGTTTCAAGTGGCCTTACCTTGGTCTCTGCACAGTGTGCTAGAAGTTCTAAGTGGAATGTCATGCAGAATGACTGTGTCGGTAGCGATCATTACCCAATATTGTGTGAGATTGGAGTGGGGACAGTCCACATTGAAGATGTAACCCTCCCTAGATGGGACTTTAAAAAGGCTAAATGGGACGACTTTAGTATGAATTGTAGTGCTAGATTAATGAGTTTTAATGTAGAAAAGGATGGTAATGTCAATGATGTGAATAGCAGGATTACAGAAATAATGCACTCTTCTGCTTTTCAGTTCATCGGGAAAAAAACAAGTGGTGGGCGGCGGAAAATGGCACCCTGGTGGACAGAAGAGTGCAGGGACGCAGTAAAGGCAAGAAATAAAGCTTTTAAAAAGGTCAAGTCAAATTTTTCTTTCTCTGACCTGGTAGAATATAAAAGAGCCCAAGCCATGGTCAGGAGGGTCATCAGGAGGGCAAAGAGGGAGGGGTGGGCAGCGTTCTGCGATACCATTGGGAGGGATACCTCAATTAGTGAAGTGTGGGGCATGATCAGGAGAATGGGAGGAGTTAGGAGGGACTTGTCTTTACCAGCCATCCAGTTTAATGGGGAAATTATGAGTACAAATAAAGACAAAGCAGAAGCGCTGGCAAAAGTTTTTGTTAGAATTCACAGTGTGAACAATTTGTCTCCTGAGGCCAGAATGGATAGAGAGGAAATGGGTAGGGTGCACCCCAATGTGTTAGAGAAGAAGCTTGACATAGATAATTCTTTTGATGTGCCATTTACTTTGTTTGAGTTGAAGAGGGCGCTGAGTGGAGTTAGGTCCACATCTCCTGGCAAGGATGAAATTTGTTATATAATGGTGGAGAAACTATGTCCTGAAGCACAAACGGTACTCCTGCAACTTTTTAATATGGTATGGGAGACAGGGAATATTCCTTCTGCGTGGAAGCATTCTGTTGTGGTACCAATCCTGAAACCAGGTAAGGAAAAGAGTGAGGCGACTAGCTACAGGCCTATTGCTTTAACCTCTAATCTGTGTAAGCTAATGGAGCGAATGGTAACCGATAGGTTAACATACATTGTTGAAAAGGGAGGACTGCTCAGCGCATGTCAAAGTGGGTTCCGTAGGGGGAGAATGACAATGGACCCTGTGCTTTGTCTGGAAGACACTATAAGAAAAGCCCAAGCAAATAAAGAGCAGGTCAATGCTGTATTTTTTCTTTCAAATATTTTTATTAGAGCACACAGTCATAGTGTCACACAATTACAACAAGCATATAAATGAACAAATAGTCAAATATGTAGAAAACAAAATACAGATAAAGAAATAATAAACTAAAAAGACAAAACCTAAGCAAATATCACCACCTACCCACCCATCCACCCACCCAGCCGTACCCTACCGTCTATTCAGTAATTTGTTGTGATAAAGGGGAAAATTAATTGCCACTACGAGGTGTGAGATATTTAATGAGAGGTGACCAAATTTTGTCAAATAGCGGTAGTTTATCCATAAGAGTATATTTTATTCTCTCTAAATGGAGAGTGTTAGTAAGATCACTAAGCCACATCTTTATGGTGGGCGCGTCTTTCTTTTTCCAATACATGAGAAGTAACTTCTTCGCGACAATAAGACAATAAGAGAGGAAACATTGTTGGAAGTTGTTTAACCTTTTAACATTATCTAACACTCCCAGAATAATGGTGAGTGGTTTAGGATCTAGTTGTACGTTAAGTATTTCAGATATTAAACTGAAGACATTAAACCAAAAGATCTTGACCTTGTCACATAAAGCAAAGCTGTGAAGCAGCGTGTCGTCTGTTGCATGGCATCTGTCACATATAGGGGACAACTCAGGGTAAATTCTGTGTAACCTTTCCTTAGAGTAATGAAGACGATGTAAAATTTTAAATTGGATTAGGCGGTGCCTGGCATTATTGGAGCATCGGTGAGTGTGTTCCAAACTCTTTTCCCAGAGAGTGTCTGAGATCTCAGTGCCCATCTCTTCCTCCCATTTTGTCTTTATTAGGGTGGAGTTCACTGGACTGATAGATTGCAAGGTGTCATATATGTAAGATATCGATTTTTCTGAGCAAGATGTGGGCCGGAGGCATCGATCAAGACAAGAGCCTTTAAAAGTCTCAAAGTCTTGCAGATGTGTTCTCACATAGTCTCTAATTTGCAAAAACCTAAAGAAACTACTTCCTGGTAGATTATATTTACTCTGTAATTGTGCAAAGGATGCGAACATGCCCTTAATGTATAGGTCTCCTATTGTATGGATGCCTATATTCCTCCAGAGATTGAAGGTATTATCCATAATGGATGGTGGAAAGGTAGGGTTTCCAGCGATAGGAAGTGCATAACATATAGGTTTCAACTTAAAGTGTGACTTAATTTGTTTCCAAATGCGCACTGTACTATGGATCATCACTTTGCAATTGTATAAAGACTTCCCAATAGTGCAAGGTGCTAGAAGAATGGCACCCATAGAGTTAGGCTGGCATGACTCTTGTTCTAATTCGAGCCAGTTTGGTGGGGTTGCTGTGTCATCCAGCCAGTATGCCATAATCTTAATTTGTGAGGCCCAATAATATGATAAAAAATTTGGGAGTGCCAAGCCCCCCTCCAATTTAGATTTACAAAGGTGTTTCTTGCCAATTCTATGAGTTTTGTAGTCCCAACGGAAAGGGAGCACGATCAAGTCTATTTTCTTAAAGAAGGATTTAGGAAGAAACACTGGAATGTTCTAAAATAAATACAGTAACTGGGGCAAGAAAATAATTTTAATAGCATTGACTCTGCCCAGTAATGATATTGGTAAGGACTTCCAAAACTGTATATTTGACTGTAATTTAGACAAAAGTGGTGGGAAATTCTCTTTAAATAAATGGGAGTGGCACTTTGTGATCTGAATTCCTAAATATGTAAATTTTTCAGGAGAAATACGAAAAGGGAGGTTCTGTAACCAGGCATCGTTCTGTACATGTACGGGCATTAGCTCGCTTTTATTCCAATTTATCCTATAACCAGAGAAGGTCCCAAAAGAATTGATTTTATCGAGTATCTGTGGAATCGTGACTTGCGGCTGAGAGATGAATAACAAAATATCATCAGCATATAATGAAATTTTATTCAAAGAATTTTGTGTGTTGTAACCATGAATTAAAGGGTCTGAGCGGATACTCTCAGCAAGGGGTTCGATTGCTAAGGCAAAAATCAAGGGCGATAGGGGGCACCCTTGTCTCGTTCCTCTATGTAGATTAAAACGAGGAGACAATATTTGGTTTGTGAGTATCTGAGCACAAGGGTCCTTATAGAGAAGTTTTACCATTGAAATAAATTTTTCCCCAAAATTAAATCTTTTTAAAATTTCAAACAGATAAGGCCACTCGACTTGGTCAAATGCCTTCTCAGCATCGAGTGAGAGAATGGCTAACTCTTCTTTTGGTCTGTCTGTAGCATACATGATGTTAAATAATCGTCTAAGATTGAAAAAATAATTTCTGCCAGGTATGAAACCAGTCTGATCTGGATGCACTAATTTCTCTAAAAAGGGGCTTAATCTATTTGCCAAAATTTTTGAAAATAATTTCCCATCTTGGTTTAAGAGGGAAATAGGACGAAAAGAGCCTACTTCTTCTGGGTCCTTACCCTTTTTATGTATAACAGTAATGACTGCTTCTGTGAAGGTAGGAGGTAGGACACCATCGGTGTGGGCTTGAGTAAACACCTTATGTAGATAAGGGCAAAGAGTTTCATTAAATTTTTTATACAGTTCACCTGGGAGGCCATCAGGGCCAGAGGCTTTATTGCTTTTAAGTGAAGTGATGGCTTTTTTTAACTTCTTCAATAGAGATTTCAGAGTTCAGCTGAGCCGACTCATGTTCATCTAGCTGAGAGAGATTACATTTATCTAAGAAATGCTGCATAGCTACATAGTCTGTATCATTTTTGGAAGTGTACAAGTTTTTATAAAATTGGAGAAACCGATCATTAATATCCTTGGGTTTGAGGAGAACTTCACCTTTTTCAGATTTAATTTTATGTATTGTGCGATCATTTTCCTGTTTTCTGAGTTGTCGGGCTAAGAGTCTGTGTGGCTTGTCATTAAACTCAAAATATTTCTGTTTAGTATACAAAAATGCCTTACTAATCCTTGCCGAGAGTATCTTGTTATATTCATATTTTAAGGCTGATATTTTTTTATGTAAATCACTGGAAGGAGTCTGGGCATTCTCTTTATCCAGAAGGTTAATTTGGTTGTCTAGTTCAAGTAACCTAGCCTTGTTCCTTTTCCTTCTGAATGCTTCAAATGAAATAATAGAGCCTCTAAGAAAAGCTTTGAATGCCTCCCAGAGAGTAGAAGGGGTCGTTTCTGAATTATCATTAGTATCAAAATAGAGGGATATTTGAGTTTTTAAATAATCACAAAACTCTTTTTCGGTTAATAACAGAGGGTTTAGCCTCCAGTTTGTCAGCGGCTTCGCCATTTTTAAAATATTCAGAGTGCACGTGAGGGGGCAGTGATCTGAGTTCAGAATGTTGTGGTATTTCGCATTTACGGCATATGGCATCAGTTTTGCATCTATAAGAAAATAATCAATCCTGCTGTATGAGTTATGTCTTGCCGAGTAAAAGGAGTAATCCCTGCCAGTCGGATTAGCAGTTCTCCAAATGTCAGACAAATTAGTATTGTTGATAAATGTATTAAGAAAGAGACTTGAGTTGCTTTTCTCCATTCTCCGAGTGGAAGATCAATCTAAATACGGATCTAACACGCAATTGAAATCTCCTGCGATAATTAAATTAGTTTGGGACAAATCTGGTATAAGAGACATAACCTTCTGAAAGAATGATGGATTGTCTATGTTCGGAGCGTATATATTCATCAAGGTGAGAGGTGTAGAATATATTTCCCCAGTTACAATCAAAAAGCGACCTTCCTTATCAGAAATGGTGTCTTTGTGGATGAAGGGGACGCCTTTCCTTATCATGATCGCTGTACCTCTCGCTTAAGCATTAAAAGATGAGTGGAAAATATTATTAATCCATTTACACCTTAATCTGGTATGGGAGTCCTTTTTCAAATGGGTTTCTTGTAAGAATATCAGATCTGCCGCTAATGATTTAAGATGAGCAAAGATTTTACCCCTCTTTATCGGGTTGTTCAGTCCACTCACATTCCAGCTAGCTAAAGTTAGACCTCCCCTTTCTCTTGTATATAGATCATTTTGTGTTGACATATCAGAAAAAAACTGAGTAAATATCTGTCTCAATTAGTCCACCTTTAGGTTGTGATTTTACAGTAGCTAGACGGCTAAGTCCCATCCCTCCCTCTCCCATCCCACAAACCCCCTTAAATCCCCTTGAACAAACTGAGTAAACCAAAAACAAAAACATTTCTAGCCAGTACCAAACGGGTATGGCGCGAGAGTACTTCGGGAAGTGATCAAAGCGTAATAAGAAAGATAAAAATAACAAAAATAATCCAACCAAAATCTAATACTTCCCTGAGCTGTTACTGTTAACCCTTGTTAACCTTAGTAACTAACGTTCTCAAAATAGATAGCTCGTCAAATGTCTTAAGTTTGAATACAACAAAAACATTTTCACTGTAGCTTGAAAGCAATTTAACTGTAACACTGTCCTACCCTGAGTTTAGGGGAATGAAACCAGTATGCATATCTGCTGGGGTGGTTCACCTGTTCAGATTCAACACATTAAACATATAACATTCAGAAATGCAGGCTATTACTCTCTCCGCGAACAAACGAGCGAAGGGCGGAGAAGAGGGCGAGAGAGAGAGAGAGAGGAAAGAGTACCATCAAGTTCACCACATCGGTGACATCTCACCGACAGTCAGTGTCCTCTCGTAGCCCTCCGTTCAGGAATATGAATGTCCGTATGCGGCTCGTTTTCCACTCGGTCGGGCAGCCGGTGTGTCCCGTTAGATGTCAAAGTCTACTGTGGCTGTCCAAAGTGTTTCTCGGCGTAATCTTGAGCTTCCTTCGGGTCGGTGAACGACATCTTCACTCCTCCGTGCGTCACCATCAGTCTGGCCGGATAAATCAGTCCGTATCTGACGTCTGGTCTTCCCCGTAACATTCCTCTAACTTTAGTGAATGCAGCTCTCTGCTTGACCACAGAAGAAGGAAAGTCCGGAAATATGAGTATTTTCCGCCCCTGGTATTCCAGGTTATTCTTTTCTGCGGCCCTGCGTAGTATTTCCTCACGAACATGGTAGTAATGCAGCCTTAAGATGAAGGGACGCGGGGGGTCTTCGGGTTTCGGTTTCTGGCGGTTTATCCTGTGTGCCCGGTCAATCAGCGGTTCCTCCGGCAGAGACAGCGCTTCGGTTAGGAGTTGTGCGATGAAATCTCTGGACCGTGGTCCTTCTTTTCCCTCCGGTATTCCTATGATCCTAATATTGTTCCTCCTCGAGCGCGCCTCGAGGTCCTCACATTTTTCATCCAGGTGTTTAAGTTTCGTTGTCAGGAGGCCCACTGTAGATTGCAGTATGGAAAGCATGTCGGAGTGGGATGAAGCGCTTTCTTCTAGCTCTTTAAGAGCAGCTTCGTGCACAACTGATTTGCCTCTCAGCTCCGAAATAGACTTCTGGACATTTTCACTTAGTGATGAAATCTCGCCCCTGATGGTAGCAGAAACTTCTGTGATGCGGTTTTCTATGGTAGCACAGACCTCTGATTTGATCCGGTTCACCTGTGTGCTTAAAGCACCGATGGCCTCGAGTACCGTCTTATTAGAGGGTTCATCCATACTACTGTCGTCAGCTTCCGGGGTCTCCGGGTCTGGCGTGCTCGAGGCTTCAGGGCCTGATTCTGGTGACTCGTTCTTCTTGCCTCTCGGTTTAACCATTGTGAAAAATGAGCAGAATATTATGCTCCCGTGAATCCTGTTGCGTTTATGTTCTTCAAAAAGTTGATAACGTTCAGTAATTTTGCGTTTTTGTTCAGTTTTAGACGGATTTTTGACGAGCTATCTGGAGGTGCAGCTTACCCTTTCATTGCTCGCTAGCGCCCCTCAGAGCTTCTCTGCTGTATTTTTTGATATTGAAAAAGCTTATGACATGCTGTGGTGTGAGGGGCTCCTGATTAAGTTAAAAGCTATGGGAATAAGTGGAAGACTCTATAACTGGGTCATGAGCTTTTTGATAAATAGAACGATTGAAGTGCGGGTTGGACAATCACATTCTAATATTTATCATGTGGATAATGGAGTCCCTCAGGGGAGTGTATGCAGCCCTCTGCTGTTCAGTATCATGATTAACGACATTTTCTCAGGCATAGACGGTAATATTGGAAGATCTTTGTATGCTGATGATGGAGCACTGTGGATCAGGGGGTGAAATTCAGCTCATATTAGTCAGAAACTTCAGGCAGCAGTTAGTACTGTAGAGAAGTGGGGCATTAAGTGGGGCTTTCGTTTCTCAGTAGAAAAGACACAGGTTATCTGCTTCACCAAAAGAAGAATTGTTCCCCGTGTACATGTTGCTTTGTATGGTCAGCCACTCAAACAAGTTGAGGTAGTGAGGTTCTTGGGGGTTTGGATGGACTGCAAGCTGACTTTCAGAGATCATATTCAGAGAATTGTTGTTAAGTGTAAAAAGGCGGTAAATATACTCAGGTGTCTAGTGGGGAGCGACTGGGGTGCCACTATGATGTCATTAAAACATGTATACATTGCACTTATCAGATCTACTTTAGACTATGCGTGCATTGCGTATAGATCAGCAGCAAAAACACACTTGATAAAACTTGATGTAATTCAAGCACAGGCCTTACGCGTGTGCAGTGGGGCATTTAGGACCTCATCAGTCCCCGCTCTCCAGGTTGAATCAGGGGAAATGCCCTTGGTTCTGAGGCGTCAGCACTTGGCTATGGTGTACTGGACGAACTTGCAAGGCCATAAAGAGGATCACCCTACCAAGCATATCCGGAATCAGTGTTGGGAGCACGGCAAAGCAAACTTTAATAGTTTTGGGTGGATTGGGAACAGCCAAGCTGGAAAACTTGGTTTAACTAAGTTGTCCCATAGTTCTGTGGTTCCACTGCCACCCACCCCTCCCTGGTTTTTTGTTCTGCCCACAGTGGATATCATTTTAGTCAAAATGCGTGATGAGGCTGAGGAGGATATGGATATGGTATTTTTTGCTAATGTGCATATATGCACCGAATATCCTGACGCAGTTCAAATTTTTACAGATGGGTCTAAAGACCCTGATACAGGGAAGACTGCAGCTGCAGTGTTTATCCCTAGGTATGGGAAAAAAATCAAAAGAGACTCTCTGACCACCTTGCAGTTTATTCAGTAGACCTATTTGCAATCTGCCTTGCACTAGAATGGATTGAAGAGGTAAAGACCCGGTGTAGTGTTATTTGCTCTGACTCATTGTCAGCATTGACTAGTATTCTACACGGCAAATCAGTGTGCAGACCTGATCTACTGAATGATGTTCTTCAAAGTCTTCTTAGACTGCATCAGCAAGACATTCTAGTTAATGTTGTATGGATTCCATCTCATTCAGGTATTGAAGGAAATTAGGTTGTAGACCAGCTTGCTAAAGATGCTTTAAAATCTGAGATTCAGATTAACATTCCACTTAGTAAAGCAGAAGTTAAGCACATCATAGTAACTAAGGCGAATGGCAGGGACAGTGGGACAGGGAGAGTAAGGGTAGCTTCCTTCGCACCATACAAAAACGGGTGCCCACCAGAAGACAGTGCAGCTGGAGCAGAAAAGAGGAGCAAATAGTAACAAGACTAAGGATAGGCCACAGTAGGCTGAACCATCATCTTCATGTTATTGGCAAACATGCCACGGGCCAGTGTGATAACTGCAGGGAAATTGAAACAGTACAACATGTTTTACTGGTCTGCCCAGCGTACAGCATAGAAAGAGGTATACTGCTAGAAGAGGTTAGAGAACTGGGGCAGGCCAGGCTCTCTCTTGAGGGTTTACTCTCCTTCTCAATGCCATCTGCCTGGAGATCAGTATTTAAGTTTCTCAAGAACACAGGACTTTTTGTTAGGATTTAGCTAACGCTTTTTACTTATTTATTTATTTTGTATTTTCTTTATTTTCTTTAATTATTATTATTCCTTTTCTTTGTCACTCCTCCGTTGAAACTCCATACCTGTAGTTACATAAATGCCCAGTAGGTGGCGGTAAATGCAACCGTGTGTATGCCACCCGCCAATAAACCCCACAAGAAGAAGAAGAACCTCTCCCTCTTTTCCCTCAGACTCTCCATGGCCCTGGCTGACAGGCAGCTGTTTGTTTGAGTTTTGCACTTCATACACGCACCACACCACTCTTCCATCACATCCAAGCATCACACTCACTATTGACTTTTGACATATCCATTCATTCATCTTCATTACTTTGCATTTGGTTATTTCAACATAGTATTTTGATTTAAATACATATAATTTTGATTCAGTTACCCCTGTGTGTTCCCCTTTTTTGTCATATTCCTTGCCGGGTTGTGACAGTTTGAATGTGATTTTCATGTTTATGGTGTCGTGTTTGTTACGTATGTCTTGTTCTTTGTTCCCACTCATGGCCTACACCTTGATGTGGTGAGTGGGCTGTAAACCAAGTTAGGCCAAGTATGTTTTAAGTATGAATTACATTGTTAAAACAAATGCTTTGCAATTGATAAGGGCAGAGCAAGTCTGTGGACCTGATGAGGTGGCGCTGAAATCAAATCGAACCAGCTGATGGTCGTGTCTACTGTGCAGCCTCAAACTCTGCTTGGTAAGTCAAAATCAGTAGCGTTGGACAGTGCGTTTACATATGCTGTTTATTTATTTTTTTATTTACTAGTGATTTATTTACAGGTGTGATAGTAAATAGGGCAGCGCGAGCCTATGGACCTGATGGGAGGGCGATGAAGTCAAATCGAACCAGTCATGGGTCATCTACTGCACAGAACACAATTGTGGCTGTCTGATGACTGTCGCCCAGAGACGCTGGTGAAGATTGGCTGATCCCAGGAAAATCAACAAGTCCTGAAACTTTACATGCTATTAACAAAATACCCACAAAATGATTAAATTCGGACTTTTCATGTCCGAATTAGACTTAACTAAAATTTCATATTACAGAAATCCCCTCTCCATTGTATTTGTTGTTTGAATTTGCTAGATCTGTGGTTATATAGTTCACCATTGTTATTTCACTAGCTGTTAATGGTCAGAAACTCCTGGCATAAACATGATGATACTGTCATACAAATCTGAAACTCCACCCAGAGATGGCATTGGAAACATATTTTATAACATGTTAAGTCAGTTCAAATTGAAATAAAGATGACATTCCAATTGATTCATTTAGGGTTTAATAAATTAAATATAACAAAATATTACAAGTTCCATGTACATTTCAAGTGTGAATCCCATGTAAACAGTTCAACATCAAGAACAGTCTCGTTGTCGAGAAATTGGTAAGTAAAGGGAATGGAATGTGTTATCATTTCAAAGTTGTGGAATTTTTTATTTGTTTTTGTGGGAGGGCTAGAGGAGTCGGGGAGGTTTATAATTTCGAAGTTGTGGAATGGCTAAGGTGAAGGAGGGGCTGTAATTTTTTTTTTTTTTTTGTGGGATGGCTGGAGGAGTGGGGGGGGGGGGGGGGGAAGAACAGCTATGTTAGAACAATGTTATGGCTAGCGAAAAACAAAGTACCCATACCACACATAATGTTCGGAAAGTCTGGCTGGTTCAGCTGTTAAAAGTGTGTCTGAAAGATTAATCCAGCACCACCCCTACTGGATTAAGGCTTTCAGATAGGCAGCTATATCATTAAAAAAAATTCATTGCCCCTAGTGGACAGATGAACTTGGTCAGGGAGAAACAACAGGGTTGTCGAACACAATGTATGGATGGAGTACGATACCCCCCTCTAAACCCAAGACAAAGCTTGCCATAACATTGTTCACAAATACCCGGGACACGTTGATCTTTTTGGGGTCTGCGGATCTCCATCGACGACGCTGGGTGATGGCAGATAACCTTCATCTGTGGGTAACGCCGATGGAGATCACACAAGTCCTGCTTCATCTCTGCGACGAGTTGAATGCTCCGCACCACTCCAAGATCATTCCCGCCGCAGTGGATGAGCAGGACATCCGGGACTGGTCTTCCTCGCAGGGACAGGGAGAAGAAAGGAAGGACACCACGCCACCTCAGTCCACCCCAGCCAAACCATTTCACCTGGGCATTTAGGCCCAGGTTAGTGCCCAGGGACCTCCTTGCCGCCTCCTCCCCACTAGCCAATTATCCACACAATGGGAACTGTAAAAATAAAAACGAAAACATGGTAAAGCAATAACACTAATACATTCTACTACATCTGCAGTACAACACTTCAAGCATATGCACGATAAGTGGTCACCACATTGACTTCCTTGATATAAAGGCTGATAAAAGAAATATGCAATTTGTCTATTATTATGCAATAAGAATATGCACTTATTTATATTTATTATTCCCTGATCATAAAGCAGGTACCACTAATAAACTATAATACCAATAAATAAAATACTGGTGGTATTTCAAATGTCACTTACTTCTTTCTGCAGCCATGTTTTCAATAGTTTTCTGTAAAATGAAAATGAGAAAATATAAGCATTAATGTACATGTAGACAATTAGACTTGAAAATTATGTTTTCAGTTAGCAGTTTTATGCATAATACAATACAAATACCAGAGTAGTCATAGCTATTCAGGTTAGGTGCAAGTCCACAGAAAGTGCACTTTTTGTCACATCCATAACCCCAAGAAATGCCAAATAGGTCTCAGTGTTTCCCACAGACTAGGTAGCAATGTGTGGTGCTGGGCCATACGGAGACCAGGGGCTCTGACCAGGGGGAGGGGGCGTCGCCATCTGAACAGGAGGGGGTCAGAGGGCGACGCCCCCTCCCCCTGGTCAGAGCAACAGACGATGAGCCACAACTTTCTGAAATTCATAGTTCTGCAGGGAAGGGAGACTGACTTTGGTTTGGAATGAAAGTGAGAAAACAGGACAGAGTAACATGGCTATCACTCACATTTTTCTTTAAAGCTACAGGAAGTATTTGAAATTATTCAGCTCAATCTTAATTCTTTAGGATAAGTTATTGAGGAGAAGACAGCTAAAACATTTTACCAGAACCCTGCCTGTTTTCATTCCACACCCCAACTCCATACATTACAGGGCAGGCCAATAGAGTAGTTTGCTCATACAAATACCTGGACTTTATGTTAGAGGAAGACCTGTCTTTTAAGTTTCATGTTGAGAATTATTCAACAAAATTGACACACTTTAGTTTTTAAAATTCAGTTTTTACCTGAATTGTAGATTCTGTGACATTCAAAGAATGAATTGCAAAAAACAACTAAAGCTGGAGGTTTTTATTTCAAACTGAACTCAAGACCTACCTCAACCAATATCAACCTGTTCTTGTATTTAACGTTTTTGGTCAAACAAAATAAATAGTATAATGTAACAATTTAAGTATAATACAAATAAAATAGATAAAATATTATAATTAGATATAAATAACTACTAAAGGTACAACGAGGCAACTAACTAAAATAAATGGAACAGCATTAGCCTATTTTGTGCAAAGCTTGCATGTCCTATCAATGAGTGTGTGCACTGTGCATGTATCAGTGATGCGCTGGATGATCATTAAACGGTTGCGAGTCACCAAAAATACTTTAATGATATTCGGGTCGGATTGGTTAAAATATAGATGCCAAATACACTTTTGTAATCGTTAGAGTTGGCTAGCCTATATCATATAAAAGACAGTCATCATTGGCTGAATGACTTTTGCAAAGATGCAGCACAAGCTTTCTAGGTGCCAACTTAGAGACAAATTTTACGTTTCTTTTCTTTTTTTAGACCAAGTGGGCTTACTGTCTGTCTGATTTAGGACACTTTTAATTTTGAATATGTAGCCTGTTAAGCCTAGGCTATTCGTTGACCTGGAACAAAGGTTTAAATGTGCAATGCATGTTTTAAATGCGTTTGACTCAGGGACGTCAGTTTTACGTAAGCCAATGAGGCTATGATTAAGCTAATCAAGATACCATTACAATAGGTGGGTCGGGAAGCAGGTCGGGTACATAATTTTAATATTAGGACTTGTGGTCCGAGTTGCAGTTGGGTTGGGTTGGTTGAAAACGTCGGGCGAGTGCGGGTCTTTTATAAGCGTAACCCCACTGGCAAGTATGCGCGCCTCTCTCTCGTTCGTCTCTATCTCGCTCGCCCTCTCTCTCTTGCTCTGTCTCGCTCTCTCTTGCTCTCTGTGGTAGACTGAATGACAAGTCTTACATTCATGGTTAACGCCTCTAGGGGGAGCTACCTGAATATTCTTATGGTATACTCAGGGGAACATGAGATAAAGCAAAGTCCTTCCTCTATAACCATAGATATCATATAGATGAGTCCATCGTCTCGTCACCAGCGATATGCTAATGAGCCCCAAAACGTCCACGCCCTCTTTTAGGTGAAGGAAGTAGGCACTCGGCTATTACTGTTGATAGAACAGTAGGCTATTTCCATGTGCAGGCACCATCCCTAAAAGCTGCTGTGTTGTATTTCACAATGCTAACAACAAAAAATGAGGATTTGCGATTTAGTATGTTGCCACAAAAAGAAAGGGAAGGGAAAAGAAGGGGTTTGTGGCTCCAGGCAATCGGAAGAGAGAATCCCGATGGGAGGCTGTGGGACCCGGCGTCTACATTTGTTTACGTCTGGGGCAAACACTTCGTTACAGATTAGTAGCTAAAATCAGTTGATGTTCGATGTTAAATATGTCTAATCTAAAATAATGAAGGAATGAATTAAACTTTGCGAACTACTAGGAGCTGTAATTACATGTCATAGTTCAGCTCCGAGTTAAGATAAGATATTTCTTTATTAATCCCCCGTAGGAGAAATTCGCAGAGACCAGCAGTGCAGGGGATAGATGAGCAGTAAAGAGCCTGGCTAAATTCTATACACAATAAAAAAACAATAGATTAGATTAAATACGCGCTCTTAAGTCCTTAAGGCTCTTAGTGTCCTAGATAGCAGTTTGTGGTGCAAAATGCAAGATAGATCAAATAGTGCAAGTAGATAAAATAGTGCAAGTATGCGGAAAGTGCAAGGTGCAAGATGTGCAAATTTATACAGGTATTCCAGGTACAATATATGAATGGTCCTGGAATAACAACGGCTGGGTCACAGTCCAAGGTGTGTGGTGTGGTGTATGTGAATGAAAGTTCAGTCCATTCCATTTGTCTGGTGGTGTTGGAGCTTTCTGAGCCTGATGGTTGGTGGGATGAAGGAGCACCCAAGCACTTTGAGGCACTTGGCTGAGTGAGCATGTGGCTGAACGTGTTCCTGAGTTGCTTCAGTTGCTTCAGTTCGGCACAGTGAGGCTGAGAGGGTAGGTCCGGGTCTCCAGCAGCATTCCCCTCGTCTTCCTCACTGTCGCCGCCTCCACACCGTCCAGCTTCATCCCCACTGCAGGGCTCGCCTTCCTCCCCGGCTTGTACAGCTTCCTGGCACCACCGCTCCCAATGCTCCTCCCCAGCACACGGCAGTGAAGAGGTGACACTGGCCACCGCAGACTGGTAGACCATCCGTAGAAGCCTGGTGCACACAATGAAAGATGACAGATGGGCAGTGGTTATTAATGAGATGAACAGACATAAGATGAGAATGGCTAGAAAACAGTCTGGGGTGTGTGGTGTGTTATACAAATCCATTATCTGGTGGTGCTGGCGCTTCCGAGACGTTGGGAGCGGGTGGTTGAGGTATTGTAGAGCCTGATAGCTGATGGGATGAAAGAGCCCTGCACCACCTAGCACTAGTGCTATCATGGTTGCACTCTGCATGTTAAATGCGCTATAAAAATAAAAGTGACTTGACTTGAATGAAAATAGATTGTTTTGGTGCCCTCATCTTCATTCGTGATTCATACATTCATTGCTTAGGTAGTTCCATATGTCCCTGTAGTCCACCTCTGGCCACTCGTCTCGTTCGCCCCGAGACCAGATTCCAGCGTGAAGGGAAATCTGACATTGCTGATTAATTTAAGTTGTTCTAAAGAGCGACACCGGTCAGGACTTGGAAGAGAGTTGGTATAACTGGTCTGCTGTCTGGCCATAGCATTAGATCGGTATAAATGGCTATATATAATACTTGGGTGAAGTTCAGAAATGTAATGCACTGAAATTCTCATAGACCCCCATTCAAATATTTCCGGGTAGTTTCACCTAAAAATGCCCGGATGTGTCAAAAAAGTGGGCGGTACCCGGTTTGTTGGACTCATGTATAGGGTAGACGCAACATTGGCTGCTCTTTCGCGAGAAATTTGGCCGCCATATTGGAGTGGGGATTAGGAGCCGGCGAGCAGCTTGACAGCAACAGTTGACAGGTAGCGTCTCCAGAAGAAAACAAGGATGCCGGGCTGGTGTTCTGTGTATTCTTGCTCAAATGAGCGGACCATCGAAAATAGAAATCGGGGGATTACTTTTCACAAGTAAGATTTAACACTAACGTACTTTTGGTTGTATTAGATTACCACAGAGTTGAGGAGTACTGAAATCGTAGCCAGCTAGGCTAACAAACAAGAGTATGACCGTAATAGAATTGCTTGTCAATTAAATGAATGAAATTAAGAAATGACATACTTGAACAACAATGTTGAAATAGATGATGAAGATAAAGATTGTAAAAGCCAACAGGGGTGAAAGTTAGGACCACAGTCCAGGTTGTGTAGGGGGGGGGGGGGGGGGGGCTAGCTAACTAGACAATCAGATGGACAGTGGCTATACATTATAGGTAGTCTTGCTTTCCAACCCAATTTTGTGTAGCCCACCTTCGTGAAATGTGTGGGACAAAATGTGTGATAAACAGGAAAAGGCCCTGCCATACTTTCCTGACAGCTGGAATGGGGTAATCTTGGGATAACTGTTGATCTAGGTTATGTGTTCACCCGGCTATGAACTGAGACTTGATAAATCATATTCCATAAGCACTGACCTATATTACATCGAAAACTTTTGAAGGTTTCCCAAAGACAAAGATGTGAGGAAGAAGTGGGAAGTGGCTTTGAGGAGGGAAGGATTCACTCCAAGTGATCATTCAATTCTCTGCAGTCAACATTTTAAGCAGGCTGACTTTGATAGGACGGGTCAGATTGTTCGACTACGTGATGGTGTTATTCCATCCCTCTTCAGCTTCCCTCACAAACCCCCTTCCTGTGAGGATGGACACTGGTCTTCAGCGGCCCTCACAAACCTACACCACCACCCCTTTCTAGTGTACTTATTATATATAATTATCTGCAAACCTATGGTGGCATCATGCCTTCAGTGTGCATTCTCTCTCTCTCTCTCTCTCTCTCTCTCTCTCTCTCTCTCGTGTAACACTGTATAGTACCATTGATACACTTGTTAATACTAACTATCATGAAACTGGTAACACTTTAAATTAACACACCCATATTCATCATTAATAAGCCAGTAACTAACATAATTGTTAGTACGATATTATCCCTTAATTAGCAGTTATCACTCGTTAATTAATCATTTACAAGGCATGACTATATTCCACCCTTAACAGACCAAGAACTAAGACTTAAGCAGATATTACTTCGTAACTACTGATTATTACTGGTAAATTAGGAGGCAATAGGACACAAATTATCATCATAAGAGGGAATGCATAGTTCTGGCCTTATTATGTAGCAGTTCTAAAAGAACAGTTATTCTCCATTAACAACACCCAAATAGCATGGTCTGTTCTTGTGGAATGAAATGCAAACCTACAACTGTTAATACCGCCTAAATACGTATGAATTCATCCAGCATAAGCGAGAATATGCTCCCTGTTCTAAAGTGGAGTGCTTTTCATACTTAATTAATGAGTAGTTTACTATCTAGTATTACAATCCAATAGGACCTCATAGTCCAAAGCAGTTCTTTATTCTATTTTTTTAAACACACTGTGTTGACATTTTCCAAGAAAAGTGGGTGGGTGAACATCAACAAAACTCTTGTATGTCGTAAAGCACACTATTAGGCCAATCTAAAAATTTTATTTGTTGTGACCTGAAAAACAGAATAGAAATGATACTGAAACAGTGCTCCGTGATTTTTACTTATACAAAAAATGAAGGGGCAGCTGACACATCAGAGAATAACAAAACAATGTTAAAGGTAAATGTATTTATTAACATAGCTTAAGACATATTGAATCTGTGAACAACCCACACACTTACGCACATACATTTCACTCTCTCACACACACAGACACACACAAATGCTTTCTTTACAGCCAAGAACCATTTGGTACAACCTAGACCTAGAGTTATGGACAGGGAAGTAAGGCTAAATTCATAGGGCAGAGACCATGTCTATGTTTCCGTATCTATGTTAATTTCCTTGTCCATTGCTATATCTATGTACAAACACACATTGCATGGAGTGCTTAATTTCACAAAGGATATTGCTTCTTAACGTCATGCAAGAGCATTCCGAGTGGTCCATTTCTATGACGATTTCCACGCCAGTATGTCCATTCAATCACATCCAAGTGATCACGCAATAGATTTTCTGTGCGGTTCCCTCTCAGTCTCCATATTGTTGATTTGCACACACCCCAAAGTCTCTCAACATTCTGTGTGTGTGCACCAGTAATGGGGTCAACAAAACATTCCTTATGGTTGACGGTGAGGTGATTGTAACCCTCATCTTGAAGATGGCGGTATGACCTCCAGCCATCTGAAATGATCAAGCTCCCACGGCGAACATGTCTCTTGATATGGGGCACAAGATGATCAGCTGACCGGCGATGTACAATCTTCAAAATTGGCTTCCTTCTATTATCCTTTATGGCAAGCATCCCAAACACCCAGGAAGCTCTGTTGCTTGTTCGCCCTCTGTTGTACTGCAATTCACATATTCAGAAAAGACATTACTGTCACCATAAAACAGGAGAGAAAATAACAAAAACAAATTTCAGATGCTTATATTTTAAGCTGTTGATCCTAAATCCTAACCAGTCATTCGTGCCAGACTAATGAATTGACTCCATGATGCCAACATTTGTTGAGCACACAATGCAGATGAGTGCATTGGGTTTACATTTACACACTGTACATACAATACATAGTATGGCCTATACAGGTTAAACTTACAGGCGAAATGATTGCAATACCTTTCTTTTATGCCCAAACTTGCTTTCATCAATGAGAACAATTTCTCCTCTTCTTCCAACAGTCTGTTGGTTTCGCTGTCTCATTCTGTTCATGGCAGATTTGCAAACCCCTCGCAGTTTGTATGCAAGTTTAGTCAGAGATGCAGAACTCCTAGTTATCCCTTCCTGCAGCATGTCCACTTGTCTTAGACGAAGTCCTTGGGAAAATCTGTAGTAGATCAGCAAAATTAGGCTAATATATAAAGCAGTGTGTAATATATTGACATTAACCTCCACATGATCACTGAAAACAATTTGCATTAGAAGTAGTAACTAAGTAGCAGTACGTTCATTCCTTATCCTCTGCTGCCAACATTGTGGGCGTTCTTTATTACTAGTAATAAGACAGTTCTCATTTTAGTAACTAAAAAGGAGAACTGTCTTTACTAAAAAGGAGAACTGCACAAACTGTACAATTCAAAATGAACATAAATAAAGGTAAACAGCTTGATATAATAAATGACTCTGATCTCGAAGCAAGACGAAAGGTTAACGTGGTCATTAGATCCTAAGCATAGGCTATTAGCAACAACAGATCGCATCACCTTTCAAACTACTAATCTAACACAATAATCAAGTGTCTTATCGTAGCTGCGCCAGTTATCGGCAGGTTAGTCTAATTATCGGCAGGTCTGGTAAACAATGGTTAAACAATTGAATTTCTAGTTCTAGTCAAGTTTATCAATGAGATTGACATGGCAACGCGAACATTTGCCGATAATTAACGCATACCGATAATAGGCTCCGTTACGATACTATGCATACTCACCTGTAGATAAAGTGCATCCATGTTTGCAGGTCAAGATGAGAGTTCTCAAACATTGAGCCACTTCGGATAGATTTGGATACTGTTGTGCCTCTGTGACATGAATTTCGACATATCCTGATGATTAAATTACATAATTACATAAAATCCTACCAATAAATGTGATTATGCATACAGCATGTAAAATAGATTGACAGACTGAATGGTCGGTAGATAGCCTACTTTATCATCCCACAGTAAATATTTAAATGTTCAATGTGGGCTAATTTTGTCCCAACAGAAGTCCGATAAGAGTTATGAGTCTACTCTCGGCTATAAAATAAGAGCTTCGGGTGCTTACCATATCGAATCCTTTTTCCCATATGGGTTCTTCAGCTTCATCAGATGATTAGGAAGGACACTTCATTGATTTTCTAAGAAGACCTATTTTCATTAGCCATCTATTAAACCTATGCTTTTCTTTTGGGTTCTGCCTGAAATATATACGGCTTAAAAATTCATAGTGCGACATTAACATTATTATGCTAACTGAAATCACAGTAGGCCTACACTTGTCCTCATTCAAACAACTTGGAGGGAAATAATAAGCGCGAAATGTGTCATCCGTGGACATATGATTGATAGCTCCTCAACCAGTCAGCATTAAGGAAATTGAGAAGGCAATCCCACCTGGAATTATCATTCAATCATCGACAAGGACCTGCGTTCACGGACATGTGACGAGCACGGTTTTCTGCTATTCAACGCCAGAGGAGCATCGAAGTCGGAGACAAGTTCATCTATCCTGCATTCAAATGGTACCTTGCACTCAACGTTTTAATGCCTTTTTCCAAACTGTTCTGATTCAACATAGCGGAACTGATTAGTATTCCATAAAAAATGAACCAGGCACAACCTCCTTTGAAAACCACTTAATGAGTTATGTCGACGTTTTCAGTTGGCTAGGGCTAACAACCGTAGTGTTAGCTTGCTAGGTGAATGAGCATAGACCTTAAAGTTAGCCTTATTTTAAGGGTTTTCTTTTAAGATTTGATCTGTCGCATCTATACAGCTAGGATCTTAGCCAAATCACATTGAAAGACTGCATTTCACTAGAATGAAGTTCCGTAAGGAGAGCTTGATTTAGCAATTAGTCGCGAGAGGAGGCGTTCCTTATTTTTCCATAATTCACATCGTCGAGTGACTAATTGCTATTCTAAAACTGTTAGTCCCAATGCTTGATTCTGATTGGCTGGTAGGTGTGCTTTATGAGACGATAAAGTACACCTGTCCCCATCCAACGCTGCTGCTGAACCGCTTCACCGCATCACTCCGCGCATAGCAACGACGACGACAATAAAGAAACTCGGAACCGGCTTTTTTCTGCTTTGTTATGGAATGGAAAGTTAACTTCGATTTGTTGGGTGGACTAACTATGGTCGATAAACTGCTTGAGGAAAGGGGCTGTTAAAATTAAAGTGATTGCTTGCAAGCGACGTGTTGTTTCTGCAACCTGGCCGGGAACTACTTCCTCGTATCTGGGAACTACTTTGTTGCGCATCTAGTGAATTATTAGTGAAACGGAAGCGTTTTTATTGCTACATGATTTTTCAAATTGCCGCGTTGGTAACAGTTTTAGAATTTAGCAATTAGTCACGAGAGGGTGTGGATTATGGAAAAATAAGGAACGGCTGAGAGGCGTGATAAGTCCCGAGGCGCTAGCCGAGGGACTTATCACGCCTCTCAGCCGTAGTTCCCAAAGTAGTTCCCAGATACAAGGAAGTAGTTCCCGGCCAGGTTGCAGAAACAACGCGTCGCTTGTAAGCAATCACTTTATTTTTAACAGCCCCTTTCCACAAGCAGTTTATCGACCATAGTTAGTCCATCCAACAAATCGAAGTTAACTTTCCATTCCATAACAAAGCAGAAAAAAGCCGGTTCCGAGATTCTTTATTGTCGTCGTTGCTATGCGCGGAGTGATATGTGAAGCGGTCAGCAGCAGCGTTGGATGGGGACAGGTGTACTTTATCGTCTCATAAGGTACACCTATCAGCCAATCAGAATCAAGCATTGGGACTAACAGTTTTAGAATGTCAAATAATCAATCTCTTGGTGGCAGCTCAACTCTGCCTTAGCCTTAGATCCAAATGGCACTAGCTTTAGGGGCGAATGACGTTAAAATAGGTTAAAAATTAATTTAACACATAACCGGTACTTTCTGTATATCCAAATTAATGTATTTTGCCTGATCATTTGGACATGCAGAGTATTTTACAAAAGATAAATGAAAAAAAGGATCTTTGTCAATAAAGTGTCCTTCTGTCTGCCATTCTTTCTTTGAAGCCTAAGGCAAGGAAGAAAGCAAACAGAAAGGTGACCGACAATGCAGAAGTGGCCGGGAATGACCCAGCAGGCCTACCAGATACAGGTAATGGGCCATTTTGCAGTTTCAGCCTGTTTTAAAGTTCAGCTTACGTGTACACCTTTCCAATGAAAATTATTTGAAATATTCTTTACTCATGGTTGTGCTTAGGACCTGAAGATAATGGAAGTGCGACAACCACCACCAGCACCCACAGTAGTCTTGGAATAGGTAAGGTCTTTTTCACTCTAGCAGCAGAGCTGTAGTGGAGGGTAAATGCAAGTACTACTTCCATTATCTACTTGAAGTAGATGAAGTTTAACCATCCTTGTCATTTCAGAAATAGATGTTGCTCACCTCTCGATAGAGTACAATAGTAGAATTGTATTGTAATTGTAGTTTGTGTACTCAAGTAAACATTTAATAGCACTGTAGTTGTTTTAACATATTTTCAATGTATTTTGGTATTTAGACAATATATTAGACAATATAGTTTCCTCACATCTAATTTCTATTTACCCATATAGCGGCCATTTGTTGATCATCCACAATGACAGACTGTAATTTAGCTTAGATATGGTTGTTAGCTGTATCATAATTTTATGTACCCTATGAACAGCATTAGAGATGCACCGATTGCAAAATTCTTGGCCGATACCGATTTCCGGTTTTTAAGGAGGTCTGACCTGCCAAAACCGTTTTTTTCGATACCGATTTTCTATCTAAGAAATAATTATAATCATATAATAAACACTATATTTGTTTGGCTTGAGTACCCTTTCCCAAATTTAATACAAGTACCCTTTTCCCAGGGTTTTGCTTTTTTGCTTATATAACTGCAATTAAACAGGCTATATGCTATCATAACCCCCCTTTTCAAGAATAAAACATCACAAATAAGAAATAGAGTGAGAGTTTCAACAGTGCCTCCTGAGCAGATTTATTTTCAACACTGACCATAACATTCAGTCCAGTTTACAGGTCAATAACTAACTTACATTCAAACAACAACATTCAAAAACGTCCCAGCAGTTGTCTGGTACAATGTAATTTATTGACTACCCCTCCCTCCTCTTAGCGGCAGTGTCCTCCTTATATTTGCTTCCTATATTTGGCGTATTTAGTTTGTTGTTCCAAATGTCTTAGGTGTTTATCCACCAAGGCTTACTTTTGACTTGCAAGCATTACAAACAGCGTGTTTTGGGTCGTCATGGCACAAAGTGAAATAAGTCTAAATCAGCGACATGTTTTCTTCCTGAGTCTTGCTAGTTTTTAGCTGTTTTGTTTTGCTCTGGACACGTTGAGTTGCTACGCGCGTCAGTTTGATCAGCCGAAAACCGGAAATTACGACAGTGATCGGCCGGTCACCGATTGGGGCCGATTGGATGTAAAACCGGCTTTTTTAATCGGCGGCCGATTGATCGGTGCATCTCTAAACAGCATGTACTACAGCATGCCAAAGGTTATTTTGTTATTTAGTATCTAAATCTTAAGTCTTAATTTGCCATTGTTATTCTTCATCAAAGGTTCTGTCTCTGTCTTGGAATTCTTGGAGGCCAAGATCCAGTGGCAAGAAAAGACAATAAAGGATCTTGAGGAAGAGAGAAATTTTCTCCGTTCACAAATCCAGGGGGATAAGAAGAAATCAAGTGAGTAATACTGTTGCAGTTGGTCACAGAATTTAGGCTTTGGGCCAGAGGGGTCTGCAGTGTGCCCCCTACCCATTCCACCACCTCCCTACAGGTGTAGTCCTGAAAGGTCTTGTCATACTGAATATGAATTTGGATGTTGGCATTGACAGAATTTTGGGCTGCAGTAGGCTACTTGTTTAAGTCCAAGGCCTAAAATTTTGTTTTTAGAAAAGAGCATGTACAAATTAATACAGCCCTCTACTGATACTGATGCATTGGCTTATACATCTGAGCGTATTCATGGGTTTCATCAGGTCCCTTTCCACAGGTGGGTTAATCAAGCACCATGCAGTCTGCATTCATAATCTAGAGCTGTGTCTCAATCCACGTACTTCCACGAGTACACTTCCGTACGTGCACTGTGTGCACTATGTACTTACTGATGTAGTGCGTGAATTCCGTCTAAGAAGTACAGTCTCAAATGAAGCACTCCCGTTTTGCACTTACCGGAAATGACGATACAAGCGTTCGTTCCCGTATTAGCATTCACGTATAAGCATATCAGCACAAACCGTTCACAATCGCTTATGACATCTGTCATACATCTGTCTAACAATAAAATGGTAATACATAACGAAAAATAACCACTTTTCGATTGATGTGTAACGTTATATCTTACATTTAAAAGGAGTGGTCTGGGCCAACGGTCCACAGGTGTCGTCCGCAATCTTTATCAGTTTTTTTTGGAAAGTGCTGGCGTTCCCTCCCCTTCCGTTACGGAGACAAAATGGCGACCATTGAGGGTGAAAAGTGTCCAGCGTAGTACACTCAGCTTTTTGACCGTTATGAGTGCACCATCCGGGTACTAGCAGTGTACTGCGTCTTGCCGCAATTACCAGTGTGAACGCACTATGTACTCAAAAAGGGAAGTTTAAGTGCGCAAGTACGTGGATTGAGACACAGCCTAGGTGTTTGATTTTATACACCTGTGGAAAGGGAGGTGATGAAACCCGAATACCACAAGTCATATTTCTAATGTAGTTCTACATGGGGGGGCACCGAAGCCCTTTAGAATATAATATGCATATAAATGTCTCTAATCTAGTCTTGTTTGCTCTTTTGTTCTTAATACAATTGTAGCAAAGTACTTAGTGAAGAAAGAGGAAGACGAGGATGACATGGATGAGATCATCTCCACATTATCAAATATCAGTGATTCAGACAGTGATGTTATGCCACAGAAGTTATACCGGCATCACCACAAGTCACCTGCAAAGGGAGCTACAGCTCTGCCTGGCCGAGGACACATCAGAGGTAATAATAAATCCACATAGCAGTATTTGGTCAATACATTATGTGTTGTCAGTTGAAAAAGGAATGAGACTTGGAATGAGATTTGATATACAATCCTTTCCAAAAGCACTGGAACAGCAAGGCCAATTACTTTGTTTGCGTTCACTGAAGAAATTTGGGTTTCATGTCAAAAACATGACTGAATAATAATATGTTGAATAAGTCAAGAACTTGAGCTTTTATTTCTGTATTTTTACTGGACATTTATCTTTGTCCGCAAATGTGTGCTTTACAGTGTTATGTTGTCAGATTTTCTCATTCCTTTTGGAACTGACAAACCTTGATGACAAACAAGGATGAATATAAAATCTCATTCAACAAATGTATATATTAAGTATGATGTGAGCTAAAAATCAGTACTACATGTGTTCTTTTTTCTTATTCTAGTTAAAGGGCCAGAAGAGGTAATTCAGCGATATAAAAAAGTCTTGAAGACATTTGGAACTGTCCGAACAATGACACAGGCATTCCAAATGAATCACGTTGACCGGGCCACAATTAAACTAACCGCACCAATCGCCGAGCTCAAAATTGTGGATCCAGCCAGGTACAGCACCCTGACCTATGACCCAGCTCAGGAAACACTGTTAAGTTTTGCAAAAAAATGTGCAAACAATGTTGGTCCAGAAAATAAAAAAATGATAGAAGACATGAAGTCGAAAGGAAAATTGTTGCCCATACTTCTGAAGTACTGAGCAAGTACTGCTTTATTGACCTAATGGTTCTTGGCTAGGTTTTGTGTGTTTGTGTTGTTTACAGATTAAAAATGCCTAAAGCCATATTAGGAAAGAAATGTACCTTTAACATTGTTCTGTTATCCTCTGATGTGTCAGCTGCCCCTTCATTTTTAGCTTTACTTCCCTGTTCATAACTTTAGGTCGTACCAAATGGTTCTGGGCTGTAAAGAAGGCATTTGTGTGTGTGTTTGTGAGAAAGTGAAATGTATGTGCGTAAGTGTGTGTGTTGTTCACAGATTCAATATGTCTTAAGCTATGTTAATAAATACATTTAGCTTTAACATTGTTTTGTTATTCTCTGATGTGTCATCTGCCCCTTCATTTTTTGTATAAGTAAAAATCACGGAGAACTGTTTCAGTATCATTTCTATTCTGTTTTTCAGGTCACAACAAATAAACATTTTTAGATTGGCCTAATAGTGTGCTTTACGGCATACAAGAGTTTTGTTGAAGTTCACCCACCCACTTTTCTTGGAAAATGTCAACACAGTGTGTTTAAAAAATAGAATAAAGAACTGCTTTGGACTATGAGGTCCTATTGGATTGTAATACTAGTTAGTAAACTACTCATTAATTAAGTATGAAAAGCACTCCACTTTAGAACAGGGAGCATATTCTTGCTTATACTGGATTAATTCATAAGTATTTAGGCAGTATTAACAGTTGTAGGTTTGCATTTCATTCCACAAGAACAGACCAAGCTATTTGGGTGTTGTTAATGGAGAATAACTGTTCTTTTAGAACTGCTACATAATAAGGCCAGAACTATGCATTCCCTCTTATGATGATAATTTGTGGCCTATTGCCTCCTAATTTACCAGTAATAATCAGTAGTTACGAAGTGATATCTGCTTAAGTCTTAGTTATGGGTCTGTTAAGGGTGGAATATAGTCATGCCTTGTAAATGATTAATTAACGAGTGTTAACTGCTAATTAAGGGATAATATCTTACTAACAATTATGTTAGTTACTGGCTTATTAATGATGAATATGGGTGTGTTAATTTAAAGTGTTACCATGAAACTTATAGCAATACTAACCCACTCTATGTATCTCTCTCTCTTCCCCTTACCTCACTTGTGAGGTAAACCATTACCAGTCAGCAGCCATCCTTGTATTTGGCCCTCATCGCACCTGAAGTCCCATCCTAAGACTGCCCTACCATCACCTGTTGCTGTCCCCTTGACCGGATTCCTGGCCTGCGCTACCTAGCGATCCACTACTGCCCTATGACAATTCATCCCTACACTGGACTATTTGAACTTTCTGACACTAAATGGGATTCATGCATTATCATACTGGTTATGTAACCATCCTACATCTTTCTTACATACACCTCAGGTGGCTCTAGACACCATGTTCTATTCTCTACACCTAAGTAACCTATTCATGTATCATGTTACAAACCTTACTGCCCTGTAACTGACCCTAGGCAGATGGGTCAGGCCCTTGAGTCGTAGATCTGCATGAGGTTTCTTCCTATATGTATCTCCAATTATAGGGAGTTTTTCCTCGCCCCTGTTACTCATGGGATCGCTCTCTCTGAATGTTCAACACTCTGTAAAGCGCCATGAGTCGTGTAATGTTTCGGCGCTCTATAAATTGAATTGAATTGAATATTAACTTGTGTATAATTCCCATTTTTTTATTGATGCACTTTAAATATTGCTGAATTCAACAAAGCAAATAAATTAAGTTAAAACTTGGTTCTCCAGCCCCATTTGTCTTTAAGGAAATGTTCTATTTTGTCTTTATTATTTTGTCAGATGACCCCAGAGGTTACAGAGGTTTCGTTTAAAACTTTCAGCCCCACCTAAAACAAAATTCACCAGCCGCCACTTATTATGATGGATTCTCATCTTAGGCAAAGTATAAGACAATACTTTCTTAACATTATAATTGTAACCTGAATAAGTAATTCAAGTAACATCATTCAAATACTAACATTGTTGGGTAAGACAGAATTTGGTTTTATTTTTAATCCAGTGAATAAGATTGGTGGTTTTAGCTGATATGAAAAAAGGTGTTGATATATGTTTATGTTTAAGTAGCCTATTTGGCAGATGTTTTTATCCTAAGCGACATACATAAAAAATACATATAAAACAATCACTGTAAAATTTTAATAATTTAAGGAAAGAATGTTGTTAATACAAAATATCAATAGGCCTACAAGCGTCAAGACAGAATAAACTCTTCGCTGCTGCAGCAACAGTCAAGAGGTACAGTCTATAATAGGTCTAAGATATAGATATCTAATGTAGGCCTATTCATAGATTGTTTATGTATTATTTACGTATATATATATATATCTTCAACTTAAACATAGCTGACCCTTTTTTTCCCCCCTTCTCGGGGATTATGTGCCCAGTTTTGATCTCGGACATCTGGTCACTTATAGCATATAAGAATATTCTATTACTGTTAAACCAACTATTAATAATAAAACACGCCAAAACACGTGTCCTTTATCATAGCTACACGTATGATAAAAAACCGTGTGAAAATCAGTGGTATTCAGTGAGGTAAGATTAATTAAATGCGCTGACAGTTCATTTCTCCAGTCAAATGAATTGCGCTGAGTGTAGCGGATCACCACTCCAAGATGGCGGCCCCGCGTCTCGTCAGCCCAGTGGGCAGTAGCGCTCAATGTTGCGTCTATGAGATAGGATGTCTATGTCTATAACTGTCTCTGGATAAAGGAAGATCTAGCCCCGGGCCGGATACGTTGTTTGGTTGTGGAAGAATAAATGGCACGGAGCCAAAGAAATACAACCAGTGTGATTATTGATACAGGCCACCGTAGGATATCACACAATTGGCGACGAGGATTTAAAGTTTAAACAGAGGAGTCACGGAGGAGCGAGCTCCAGTGAATCCAGCAGTTACAGGAGAACGAAGTTCCCCGCAGCCTCAGGTCTCCCCACCGCGACAAGCAAGTGTAGCAGTTGCAATGGGAACCCAGGTTATTCAATAACCCTGTAAGACCCGGATATAGAAAAACGCAAAAAAAAAAAATTTCAACCATTCAGATGTTGTTGTAGGAGGCCTTTGGGGGGGAAAATTGAGTGTTTTCAAAAAATTTATGTTTTAGTAAGTTTTTACGGAAATGTTGTAATATTGCAACGTTGGGCTTAATGGGGAGCAGAATCTCCTATTTCCACTCATTGTCTGAACAACAGTACAGAACTAAGGATTCATTTGCAGGGTTTTGCTTTTCCCAAACCAGCATATAGCATGAATAATAATCTTAGTCATGTTGTTATGAAGTGTGATTTATTCAAACAACAAGTACTTTGACAGTTATTTACATTATTTACATTATAAGTTACAGTCAGTTGCAGTGATAGTCCCAGAAGCAGTTTTTTTCCTCTGAAAAGCAGAGGCGGACATCATATTTGCTGCATTGGGTATTAGTATACCCTTTACTGCAATGTCTGCAGCGTCCTCTTGTTGTCTTGCGTGGAAAGTGTCCAGTGAGGTCTCTGCGCACATCCAGAGGGGGATGTGTACATGTTTTTTTGGAGGAGGGACCGCTTGAACTCCCATCTACAAGGATGGTCTCTTTCCATTATCCAAAGGGCTCTTTGCTCTGCTTGGGCTCCTGTTGCCTGCAGATGGTCGTCCTCTCTTTGGAGTTTTGGATGCTGTGCCCACCTGATTAGAAAAAAAAGAATAAATATATCAATTCATATACATCTCAAATATGCATGAAGATACCAGTCAAATATATCACAAACAAGGTAAATAGCAGAAGTAGCTAATTACCTGAATGAGAGAGGATGCAAGCTGTGCCTGGAACATTCTCATGTTATTTTAGACTGTGATTATCATCCTAATAGGAATGCATGTAGCCCCCATCTTACAAGCACACCTTACATTCCTGAACATTAGCACCTGTTCCAGAACAATGCCACAAGTGCACCAGGAGCATCCCCCACAACTGCTTTGACTATGAATTGATAGGAGCATTTTCATATCAATAGAGACTAACAAAGGCAAAACAAAGGGCACACATGCACAAACAGAATTTATTTGGTAAAAAGTCCTGCATTCTGTGATAAGGAGAAAATATTGAGAGTGTAAGAGGTTGTTAAAAATCATTAAAAGTAAATGAAAATGTTTAGATAAAGCAATATATATTTGCACTTTAGTTTCTTATACAATAAAATATGTATTCCAATATATGGCTAAGGCTAGATTGTGTAAATCATGTGTTGTTTAAAGTTATATTGAACAAATTTTAATTGAAGTTCCTCTCAAGACATTCCTCTCAGAAACAGGGCTGTTTTGACTACCACTCTGACCCAACGTTGTAATATTGCAACACTTATAAAACAAGCTCTAAATAAAATGTATGGCATATTTTCCACAAACACTACCTATGTTCATGTTCTAGACACTGTAATAAACACAAAAAAAAATATTCAAAGCATTTTACTTACTTGAATCAGATTAATCCAGTCCACTAAATCGAAGGGATGTTGCTCGATCAAAAAATTGGAAGTTGTGTGACTTCTTGACCCAACGGCGGGCGTTATATACAAATGTTGGATCCAATCGCATTGTGAGAACAAACAATAGGACCAAATGATCATGTAAATGTCATTTTAACCAAAAAAAATAATTTTGGGGGGGTTTTTTTGGGGATAACCAAAATTGTTGTAATTCTGCAACACTGGGTCTTACTTAAATGAATATAGCAAGAGGCAGATGTTACCAAAATATAAGAGTTCTTTATTTTGTTGCAATGGGAACCCAGGTTATTCAATTAAATGAATATAGCAAGAGGCAGATGTTACCAAAATATAAGAGTTCTTTATTTTCTTGTTATGCCTTCTTTTTTTGTATTTGAACAAGTTATGTCTAGATGAATGGCAAAATGCCGCAGCTAAATGAAGGGCAGTACAGTGGAATCAAAAGTAAAACAACATGCAGACAGCAAAGTCAGTACAGCTCATTTCATGACACATAAATGCATAGACAGACCTAAACAGTGAACAACATGTTACTATGATCAGTCACCTGGGTGATCTCAGCAACACATCAGATACCTTTTATTATGAAAAAAACATTTTATTATTAAAAACATTTCTACCTTCTGGCTGTCCGGCTACCACAATCAAACCAATCACCAGAGGGGAGAGGCAAGGAGAAGGAGAAGGAGCGAAATGGGGAGAAAGCCGCTACGGCGTTCCTCCTTAAAATGAGAGACAGAGATGCCATCAATTTATAGACTGTCACTGATCGCGTTGTGTATTTTACATTCATATTACATAACCCAATGAAGAGGTGCATGACTTACGGCTTTTTTTACGAAACGGCAATTACGCCTGCACCACGGCAACAACGCACTCTGCGATCAGCTGCTATTTAATGGGGCTGTAACAACAGAATGTTCGCTTAGAGCGACTCCGATCGGGCATGTATCAGTCAACAGTACAACATGATCCTTTAAATCTTCCCCATGCTATTGAAACGACAAAGTAAACGCATGAAACCTACCACAGTTCTTCCAGTGACGGAACACAAGCACGCGCCAAACAATTCAAGGGACCGGCATGGTCTACCAGGAGGCGGAAACCACTTATAAAGGTAACCACCCCCAAGAAGGGCGTGCGCACCTGGATCTGCGCGCCTGCGCTTCAAGTCAGCCCTACCACACAAGGATGGCAGCTGTAATCGGCTCGGTAACCCCTTTTGACAATTCAACTCAGTCTTGGGAAGAGTATAGTGAAATGTTGGACTTTTTCTTCGAAGCAAATGATATTAAAGAGCCAAAAAAACGGAAGGCTGTACTTTTAAGTGGAGTTGGTGCTACTACTTATAGCTTGCTGAGGAATTTAGTCAGTCCTGAATTACCAAAAGCAAAGACGTACGAGCAGCTTACTGCTGAGCTCAAGAAGCACTTCAACCCCACACCGAGTGAAATTGTGCAAAGATTTAAATTTAATTCACGCATACGGAAGAGCAGTGAGTCAATAGCTGAGTACGTGGCGGAATTGAGAAAATTAGCACTGCATTGTGACTACAAAGATGCATTGGCAGAAATGTTAAGGGACAGACTGGTGTGTGGAGTGAGTGATGACCGAATGCAATGGCGACTTTTATCTGAAACGAAACTAACTTTTGTTAAAGCTTTTGAATTATGCCAGGCTATGGAATCGACGTCGAAAAATTTGAAAGAAATGCAAGGGGGGCTAGCCGAGGACACAGCACTGCATGCATGTGAGACGAAGACTCAAGTAGGTGTACACAAAGTATCTACTGACAAAACTCTGCGCTATTTCTCCAGTTGTTATCGCTGCAAAGGCCAGCACAATGCTGCTGAATGCAAGTTTGCCACGGAGCTGTGTCATAATTGTGGCAAGCGGGGGCACATTAGGAAAGCTTGAAGATCGAAGGCGGGCAATTCATATGTGCAGAAGGCAACGTTCAAAGGGCAAAAAGGTGAAAGCAAGGGCCCAGGAAAATGAACAGCGAGCGAATCAACTTAGAGGGGAGGGAGAAAGTGATACAGAGGACACAAGTTTTCACACACTGTACAGCATGTCAGAGGAGCTGACCAAGGTAGCGCCATTCACACGCACCATGAATGTAAATGGAATGAAAGTAACATTCGAAGTTGATACTGGCTGTGGAGTAACCATATTAAGCAAACAGCAATACACACAACTGTGGAAGAAAACAGACACCACAGAATTAAAACCCTGCTCGCTAAAATTAAAAACCTATACAGGAGAGAAGTTAGGAGTGCTGGGCATCGCACAAGTGAAGGTGCAACATGAAAACAAAGAAAATAACTTACCTGTAGTAGTAGTTGGAGGAGAAGGACCAAACCTACTAGGGCAGAGTTGGCTATAAGAGCTGGCCATGATGGATCAGTTAGTGAACAAGGTGGAATCGCAGCCCAAGTTGCAGCTCGAGGGGATCCTCGAAAGACAAGCTGAGGTGTTCAAAGAAGGGTTAGGACAGCTCAAGGGTTTTACGGCAAAGATTAATATGGACAGGGAGGCCCAACCACGATTCTGTAAACCCCGACCGGTACCCTATGCAGTCAAGCCACTGGTCGAAAACGAGCTACAGAGGCTCCTGGACGACAAGATAATCGAGCCAGTGCAGGTTGCAGAGTGGGCGGCGCCCATAGTCCCAGTGAGAAAACCGGATGGCTCCATTAGAATATGTGGAGATTATAAACTCACTGTCAATAGAGCATTGCGGGTGGATCAATATCCAATTCCTAAAGTGGAGGACCTTTTCGCACAGCTGAACGGGGGGCAGCACTTCACAAAATTAGATATGAGTCATGCATACCAACAGGTAGACCTGGAAGAGGAATCTAGAAAGTATGTAACCATCAATACACACAAAGGATTGTTTACTTATACACGCTTACCATTTGGAGTAGCTTCCAGTCCTGCTATATTCCAGAGAACCATGGAGGGCATCTTAGGCGGAATTGTGAATGTTGCAATTTATTTGGATGACATTCTGTGTACAGGACCAAATGACCAAGAACACCTGAAGACGCTGGAGGAAGTACTTCAAAGGTTGGAGAACAGCGGCCTGAGGTTGAGAAGAAGCAAGTGTGAATTCATGGGAAAAGAGGTGACGTACCTAGGCCACAAAATCAATGCCAGGGGTATACACCCTCTGACAGAGAAAGTGAAAGCCATCGCGGAGGCGCCTGAGCCACAAAATGTTAGTGAGTTAAAAGCTTACCTTGGCTTGTTAAACTACTACCATAAGTTCCTCCCAAAGCTCTCCACGCTGCTGGCACCACTACATACCCTGCTAAAGAAAGAAGAGAAATGGTCATGGGTTGGCAAGCAGCAGAAGGCATTTGAAGAGTCCAAAGTACTACTTCAGTCCTGTAGTGTGTTAGTACACTACGACTCAAACAAACCACTCATCTTAGCGTGTGACGCATCACCCTACAGTGTGGGAGCCGTACTCTCTCATCGTATGGCGGATGGCTCGGAGAGACCCATAGGGTTTGTCTCAAGAACGCTCAGTGCCGCTGAGAAAAACTACTCCCAGTTGGACAAGGAAGGCCTTGCGGTAGTTTTCGGAGTGAAAAAGTTCCATAAATACCTGTATGGGAGACAGTTCGCGATAGTGACTGATCACAAGCCACTAATTTCACTGTTCAGCGAAATGAGAGCCATACCCCAGATGACCTCTCCTAGGATTCAGAGATGGGCAGTCACGTTAGCAGCATATGAGTACACCATCATCTACAAGGTTGGCCGTAACCATACGAATGCTGACGCGATGAGTAGGCTACCCTTGGATGGGGGAAGGGAGAGCACGCCTGAGGAGGAGGAGAGAGTGTTGTTGTTTGAGGACATCGGCGTGCCACTGGTGAACGCACAGAAAATTAAGAAGTGGACAGACAAAGACCCTGTGCTAGCGAGAGTGCGCGAATACATAATACATGCGAAGCTGGCCAAAGGTGAACAGTCCTGAGTTCATTCCATACATCCGACGCCAGGATGAGCTCAGCACCCAGGAAGGATGTATCCTGTGGGGGGGACGCGTTGTTGTTCCACCACCTGGACGAAATGCCCTACTGAAACAACTACACCAAGCACACCCCGGCATCACTCGAATGAAAGGGTTGGCGAGAAGTTACATATGGTGGCCAAATATCGATGCAGAGGTGGAGGCGCTTGTGAAGGCGTGTGCGACATGCCAGGAAACCCGGAACAGTCCTCCAGTGGCCCCATTACATCCCTGGGAAGTTCCTGATCACCCATGGAGGAGAATCCACATCGATTATGCGGGTATATGGATGGGAAGAATGTTTCTGATCATAGTGGATGCGTACTCAAAGTGGATCGACGCATATTCAGTGAGTAGCTCTACATCTACAGTTACCATTGAATGCCTTAGAAAGAGTTTCAGTCAACATGGCATACCTGAAATCATAGTGTCAGATAATGGTACCTGTTTTACGAGTGAACAGTTCCAAGAGTTTGCTGAGAAGAATGGCATACGTCACATCACGACTGCGCCATACCATCCTTCTTCCAATGGCTTAGCCGAAAGGGCCGTGCAGACGTTCAAGTCACTCATGAAGAAGATGGCAGGAGACTCTATTGAAACTAAAATGTCCCAAGCTCTGTTCAGCTATCGCATAACACCCCAATCTACAACTGGCAAGTCACCAGCTGAGCTGTTGTGTGGTAGAAAGTTGAGGTCCACTCTTGACTTAATTCATCCAGATTTTAAAAACAGAGTACATGACAAACAAGAGAAACAAAAGAGTTATCATGACATGCATGCTCGAGTAAGAATACTGGGAGAAGGAGACTTGGTCTACACCCGCAACTTTGGCTCAGGACCAGCCTGGGTACCAGGAGAAATAACAGAGAAGACAGGCCCTGTGTCATTCCAAGTTACCTTAGGTAATGGACAAGTTGTGAGACGACACATCGACCAGGTACGTGGTAGAAGCTCCACCCCACCGGCGATGACAGCAGAGGTGTGGCCTGACATCTCGCCTGAGGAGGACGTCGCTGAATCGCCACTTCAGGTAGTTCCTGAGGTAGCCGTCTCCACTGATTCTACCGGCAGCACGGCAGCAGAAGCAACGGTGGAGCAGCCTGAGTCTTCACCTGCAGTTGACGCACCAGCTGTGAGAAGATCTCAGCGAGCCAGGAGAGCTCCAGAGTACTTGAAGGACTATACTTAGTAGTGAGTTCCCCAGCCACAGGACAAGAATGCGTCCTGGAACGTCACTGGGATGCGGTAGTCTAACCAAATCCCTAGTTAGAAATGTTATGTGTGTTGTAAAAAAAAAAAAGAAAAAAAAAAAAAAAAGGAATTATATGTATGGCTCGTGTTAAAAGAAGTTATAATAAGTAACTGTGATAGTTAAGGGTTCATTGGGGGTGCCAGGATGTCTAGGTTAAAAGAGTAATTAAAGTAATTTAATCTAGAGGGGAGGGGTGTGGTAGACTGAATGACAAGTCTTACATTCATGGTTAACGCCTCTAGGGGGAGCTACCTGAATATTCTTATGGTATACTCAGGGGAACATGAGATAAAGGAAGATCTAGCCCCGGGCCGGATACGTTGTTTGGTTGTGGTGTCATGTGGAAGAATAAATGGCACGGAGCCAAAGAAATACAACCAGTGTGATTATTGATACAGGCCACCGTAGGATATCACACTCTCTCTCTGCGTGTGTGTGAACGGGAATGACAGGGAGAAAGAGTGCTATGCGGAGATGAATGAACGGAACGATATTTATATTTCCAAATCGCGTTGGTGAAAAAAAAAATCGCTACGGAATCAATTCGTGGCGCTCGATGTTCAATCTGTGGCGCCGCGCCACACATTGGTCTATGTATGGGAAACACTGAGGTCTATTTGTCAATGTTTAAATTATGTGAATGATAGGTTCTGTCTTCATCGCCCATTAACATACCGGTAACATAGAATGTATAAATAAGATCGGTAATCAGTCGCTGTAGCCGTTATTATCAGCCTGTATTTGGTTGCTGTGCATTGCTAACTTATGCTAGCGTACGTTAGTTTAGCACTACCTAATGACTGTGCTTGAAGAACTCTGTTCTTTCGCTAAGTTATCAACCATTCTGAATCGTTCATCTGAATACTACCAGTATGCATAATTATGAAGTTTACTAAATGTTACATAAATCAATATAAATATGCACGAATTTCAACACTTACCAGCAAAGTTGAAGTAGCACCGGTTCGTCAGGTTCTCAAGCTAGCTCAAGTAACGATCACGATTGAGGAGCTGAGCTTGCCTGAAGGGGCGGGACGACCGCCCGCCTCACGGTTAAACTAACACCACCTTTTTACCCATATATGGTCTGGCCGGGGGTAGGCGGGCTTAGAATACAGACTGAAAAGTCCTAGATGGCGGCGCCCGGAAGCTCCATTTTAGGCTTCATCTCCGCTGTTAAGAATGTCTATGGGTGACGTCACGGAGGGTTTGTCCATTAGTTATATACAGTCTATGGTTAGACCTGTTTTAGAGACACACCGTTAGCATCACTACGTTTAACAGTAAATGCTGCGGTTGGTTGCTAAACTAAACACACATACCTGTTTTAGAGACACGCCCATTTGCACCGGAGGAGGGAGGGAAAGAGAAGACCGGCCACTGCTGGCATTTACCTCTGACCACACTAGCGTTAGCCCTCAGACAGCATCAACTACAATGGCGAGAAAGGGAGGACACCACGTACAAGCTACGCCTGCACATACGGGACACACGGAGCAGCACACGAGCAGCTGCCCTACAACCAAACACAAATGCCGTGAGCACGTAGAAAGAACTGAGCGGCCAGTGTAGTGAAACAGCGGGCAGCCATACCTGTCGGGCCAACAACCTATGACCCGGAAGTGACGCACCAGTGACGACAGAGGCGCAAAAGGAATAGCCAGTGAAGCGCCACCTGGTGCTAAATGCAACAGCACCAAGTGACGTAGCACCTGTATACTGCTACAGCTGCATCAGGTCAAGGCTGGCAGAGTGTTCTCAGAATTTAGCCACAGAGGCTCTCTCAACATTTGGACCTTTTTGACACTGTTCTACTTTGTAATAAACCCTTTTTAATATACAAGTGGGACTTGTTAGCGGTGGATTCTCCTTTTCCTCAACACATCAAGATACTACATGAGCATGACAAGTATGAATATTTAAGGACAAATAGAAAAACTAGACTAAATGAAATGAAGTAGGGTTTATGAGGTTTATGACCACAGTTAAGATGGGGGGGGGGGGACTTATACTGGGAAGTTCAATTCTCACTGTCCCCCTTTTTGTGAAGTGTTGAACAGTTGGATGGCCATGGGAACAAAAGACCTCCTCAGCCTGTCTGTTCTGCATTGCATTGACAGTAGTCTGTATAGTTATGTAGTTTGTATGATAATTATTTGTATATTTTTGTACAATATAATATAATAATTTGCATAAAGAGACACTGTGTGATCCAGTGGGTGTGGTGTATGGATGGTGTACTGTGTGTCTGATCCTGTGGGTGTGGTGTATGGGTGGTGTACTGTGTGTCTGATCCAGTGGGTGTGGTGTATGGGTGGTGTACTGTGTGTCTGATCCAGTGGGTGTGGTGTATGGGTGGTGTACTGTGTCTGATCCAGTGGGTGTGGTGTATGGGTGGTGTACTGTGTCTGATCCATTGGGTGTGGTGTATACTCACACAGACGGTTAGATTCATTTTCCTGAGAACATGGCAGCTGGTAACAACGTCCCACTCAGTACGGTAAGTGTAACATCTCATCCTATCTACATGTCAACACGTTGGAGAAAGCAGTCCAACATCGCACAAAACTTGGTTTCATAACAGACATTTGATATTCAGTGGATATTAATTTTGTGTATTTTCATAATACATGTTGGTTTCACATTGAATATTTCACATTCAGTGGATATTTGTTTCTATTTTCAATAGCTAATGAATTATTCACATGATTGGTTCATAGTTTTGTAATCAGGGAACGATGAAGAACAATTTACATCCTTTGGTTTCCATTCATAACTCATAGTATTCATAATTCATACTATCCAGGTAACTAATATCACCATATATGTCCTGTTTGGTAGCATGACCTGTGAGGCTGGTCCTCATTAACCTTGAGAAAGGCATGGAATGGATAATTGGTATCACCACCCTTCTGTAGAGGAACTACCTGTGGCGTTTTCCATAACGGTGGAATCTTACCGGTGTTGAATGTCAAATTAAAGATATTGATGTAGTCAACAGTCAACCATTAAAATTGATATCAGATGCTGATGAACGTCCCTTCCCTTGATGTCATGTTAGTGTGAATCACCGTGGTGTTGAGTAATCATGAATGGGCGTTCCCATTTCAGCTTAACCCAAAGTTTCTCCACACCAACTCTACCAGCCACACCGGGCCCTTCAGTGCTATTGCTGAACTCATCGGTGAGTCCTCCTGTAACTTTCAGTTTGTGTCGCAGCATACATTAGTTTCAGTTTCTGCTTCGTAGAAGTGTGCTTTAAGTCGCCTTGGACCGGAAGTTCACTTAACATCTGGCAGAAGGCCAAATGTTACCAGAGCTTACCAGAGATTTTATTTTTCAAAATGACTCTCACCTCATTAAACTCTAGCATCTATGTTATGTTTGTTAAGGCTTGATTTGAAGTTTTTCATCATGTTTTCTTGTAGACAACGCATACGACCCTGATGTGAAAGCCAAACAGATATGGATCGATAAGACCCAGATCAAAGACAAGGACTGTCTAACCTTCATGGACAATGGAAACGGACTCAACTGTTACAAGATGCATCGAATGCTCAGGTGATCATTGATTATCAACAATATTCATAATTACTAATCAGACTAGGCATCAGTAGATGTATGTAGATGTATGTAATGTACACAGCGAATCCCTGAGTGTTCAGTGACAGCCAGGAAAGACTGGATGACTACCATGAACAGGGTGGCGACTACTGGAGAGTCAGTGACAGCTCGGAGAGACGGCAACCGGGGCGGTACGGGTCGGCAACCCAATCTGCATCCTCCGAGGAGAAACCTCTGAGGAGGAACCCAACCAAGCTACGAAGAATCTAGTGGAAAAATACCCCCAGGGGTGCCCGAGAGGGGGGAAGGATGAGCACCCCAGTCGGACGGATACAACGGTAACAGACCCAAGCAACGGACAAACAACTATGACCAAGCAGTGTACATGCGGTAAAGTCTGCAAGAACATCCATGGCTTAAAGATCCACCGAGCGAGGATGAAGTGCCCGGTGGGAGCAGTTGCATCACAACGCACAGGTGTTACACCTGGTGAGACGCAGGAGGAGCAGGGACCGGAGTCACCCCATAGTGCCCAGAACCTCCAAGTGTTGCAAACCAATCCCTCGAGCATCAAGTCCGACAGGAGGCGGATCAAATGGCCTGCAGCCAGCATGACCTCACTCTGGCAACAGTTTGACGACGATGTCAACAAGATTCTGGAGGGAATGGCCAAAGGAGAGGCAGACAAGAAGCTTCAGGTGATGACTACAACCATTGTCAGCATTGCAGCGGAACGGTTTGGTGAGGAGGAGAAGAAAAGTTCCAGAACATCTTACTCCATGAATCAAAGAGCGGTCAGGATCCATAACATCAGGCAGGAGATGAAGGCGCTGAAATCCCAGTACAAGGCAGCAGGAGAAGAGGAACGCACTGGCCTTGCCCAGCTAATGTGCATCCTACGGAAAAACATCAGAGTCCTCCGCCGGGCTAAGTGGCATCGCAGGTGGCGGCGTGACAGGGCACGTAGGCGTGCTGCTTTCATCGCTAACCCTTTCAAGTTCACCAAGGATTTGCTGGGGCAGAAGCGCAGTGGCAAACTGGCCTCCTCGCAGGAAGATATAGATCAACATCTGAAGAAGACGTACAGCGACCCCGCAAGAGAGCAGGAGTTGGGAGAGTGTAACAACCTCATAGAACCCCCTGAACCAGACATGCAGTTCGACATGTCGGAGCTGCAGCTAGCAGAAGTCAGGGAGGTGGTCCGCAAAGCAAGGGCAAGCTCTGCTCCGGGACCGAGTGGCACTTCATACAAAGTGTATAAGAACTGTCCCAAACTCCTGCTGCGTCTGTGCAAAATCCTGCGAGTCTTCTGGAGAAGGGGAAGGATCCCAGATCAATGGAGAGTGGCTGAAGGGGTCTGGATCCCAAAGGAGGAAAACTCCACTCAGCTTGACCAGTTCCGCATCATTTCCCTGCCGTGTGTGGAGGCAAAGATATTCTTCAGCGCTGTTTCCAAGCGGCTGTGTACCTACCTGGCAAAGAACACCTACATCGATACATCAGTCCAGAAAGGAGGCATTTCCGGAATGTCAGGATGTCTGGAGCATACCGGTGTGGTGACACAGCTTATTCGGGAGGCCAGAGAAAAAAAGGCAATTTGTCAGTGCTGTGGCTTGATCTGGCAAATGCTTTCGGTTCCATTCCACACAAGTTGGTCCAGCTCACTCTGGTGAAACACCACGTACCCAGCAGGTGTAGAGACCTCATCGCTGATTATTACAACAACTTCAGCATGAGGGTCTCTTCAGGAGCATCAACTTCCAGTTGGCATAAGGTGGAGGTCGGTATCATCACAGGGTGTACTATCTCTGTGACACTGTTCTCCCTAGCCATGAACATGCTCACCAAGTCTGCTGAACCAGAGTGCAGAGGGCCCCGTTCAGACTCCGGACAACGGCAACCACCCATCAGGGCATTTATGGATGACCTCACAGTCATGACAGAATCAGTCCCAGGCTGCCGGTGGATTCTGAAGGGGCTCGAGAAGCTCGTGGGGTGGGCCCGGATGCGTTTCATACCCATCAAATCCAGATCAATGGTGCTGAGGAAAGGGAAGGTGGAGGACAAGTTCCGGTTCACCATCACAGGCACAGCCATCCCAACCATCACAGAGAAACCAGTCAAGAGCCTGGGAAAGGTTTTTGACTGCTCTCTTTGAGACACCACATCTATTCAGTCAACCTGCACTGAGTTGGATGGCTGACTGAAATCCGTGGACAAGTCTGGCCTCCCTGGGAAGTTTAAAGCCTGGGTCTACCAACATGGCATTCTGCCCAGGATCCTGTGGCCCCTCCTGGTCTATGCTGTCCCTATCTCGACAGTCGAGACCGTGGAGAGAAGGGTCAGCAACCACCTCCGGAGATGGCTTGGACTACCAAGGAGCCTGAGCAGCATCGCTCTCTATGGAAATTCCAACAAACTGCAACTCCCTTTCAAATCACTTGAGGAGGAATTTAAAGTATCGAGAGCCAGAGAAGTGGTTCAGTACAGGGACTCAAGTGACCCCAAAGTGGCTAAGGCCGGGATCCAAGTGAGGACTGGCAGGAAATGGAAGGCAGAGGATGCAGTTTGAGAGGCTGATGCAAGGTTGCGCCACAGGAGCCTGGTGGGAGTGGTCACACGAAGCCGAGCAGGGCTAGGTTCCTTTCCAACTCCCCAAATCAACACCAGGGGGAAGGAAGGGCGGCACCTTGTCCAGGAGGAGGTGAGAGCAGCAGTGGAGGAGACGAGAACCTGCAAGGCAGTGGGGATGAAGCAACAGGGAGCTTGGACGAGATGGGAGAACGCGGTCGAGAGGAAAGTGACCTGGGCAGAGATGTGGAAATCTGAGCCTCACCGCCTTAAATTCCTTATCCAGGCAGTGTATGATGTGCTTCCGAGCCCATCAAACCTGCACACATGGGGCATAGCAGAGACACCAGCATGCCCACTGTGTTCCAAGCGAGGAACCCTGGAACACATCCTCAGCTGCTGCACAAGGGCACTTGGAGATGGACGGTACAGGTGGAGGCATGACCAAGTGCTTAAGGCCATTGCGGAAGCCATCAGCACAGGCCTGGAGTGGGCAAAGCAGTTCCGTCCCTCCAAGAAAACCATCGACTTTGTCAGAGCTGGAGACAACCCAACTCCTGTCAGACGAACAACATCTGCAGGCATTCTCATGTCTGCAAGAGACTGGCAGTTGTTGGTGGATCTCGAACACCAGCTAAAGTTCCCCAGCCACATTGCCGTCACCACCCTGCGACCAGACATAGTTCTTGTCTCGGAGTCCACCAAGCAAGCAGTGCTGCTGGAGCTGACAGTCCCGTGGGAAGACCGCCTGGAAGAAGCCTTTGAAAGGAAGCTCTCCAAATACACGGGGTCTGGTCAGCGACTGCCAGCAGGCTGGCTGGAGAGCAAGGTGTTTCCCCGTGGAGGTTGGATGCAGGGGTTTCGCAGCCCGATCATTGGCCAGAGCCTTCAGTAGCCTAGGCATCGAGGGGGAGAGAAAGAGGAGAGCCATCCGCAGCACCACCGAGGCGGCAGAAAGAGCCTCAAGATGGCTTTGGCTCAAAAGAGGGGAGCCATGGAGTCATGGTAGCTAGCTAGCCGTCTGGACGCAAGCTGGGGTCTGATCAGCCCTGGCTGGGTCACCTGGAGGAGGGCGTATGATGTTGAGAGACCCGAAACGTCCGATGAGCCCAGGAACATCACTGAGGATGCGTCCAGACTAGGCATCAGTAGATGTATTTACACAGCATATCACAACATCTGGGAATGCAGTTTATTCATGACTGTGTGGTGAAGTTAGTGGTTAATGCATCACCATATTTTCCTTTTTCCCTTTTTAGCTTCGGATACAGCGACAAAAAAGCTGTGGATGGCCAACTTCCCATTGGAATGTACGGCAATGGGTTCAAGTCTGGCTCCATGCGTCTGGGCCAGGATGTCATCATCTTCTCCAAATCAGAGAAGGACCTGTGTGTTGGCATGCTGTCTCAGAGTTACCTGAAGGAGACCGGAGCCGAGCACATCACTGTGCCTATCATCAGCATCAAGGAACCCAGAGACAGAGGGTATATCCTTTTGACCTTGTCAAATGGGTCTCAGCTGGCCTCCTGGTCATTGCTGTTGTGTTTTGGATCAATGCTATCATGAAGTAAATTACTGTGGATATGTAAATTAACATTAAATCTGGGCCTTATTAGGGATATTAGTCAAATTTAATTTGAGATTTCTTTGGGAGGGTGTGTGTGTTTCAAACAAAAGTGTTTTTTTGTTCCATGCTCCATATTAAATATCCTTGTGCACCAGTATAGACGAAGCTAGGGAAGTAGCTACACCTTACCTTGCACTGGCTTTCCAATATGAGAATTGGTCAATGATGTAATAATGTTGTTTAGCTACGATTCCCCTGCTATGACACCGATGTGGGGTCTGCTTGGTCCAAAGAGAGGACAATGTGGGTTACTTCCACCCAGCCTAGTCAGAACCTCCTTGACCCGAGGGCCCACTCAGGGTGCTGGAGGAGCACAGGGCCAGTCTGAAGGTCATACTGGACCACTCGCCCTTCAACACTGAGGAAGAGCTGCTCACTGAGCTCCAAGCCATCGAGTCTACCGGCTCCACCACGGGGACCCGGATCATCATCTGGAACCTCCGCAGGTCTGGGTTCATCCCCATGGTTACTGGGCTCGTCTGGCGCACCGATGTGCATGAAGGCTTAAAGCCCCAGAACAGGGCCGTGTCGGGACACCACTCTATGGTCAGACACAAAATAATGGGTTTGGATTGTTGAGGCCAAAGTAGACCTATTGAGGCCTATAGGGAGATAAACTATACAGCCTACGTACATTGAAACCATATAATATGGCCTCTCTATTAACACAAATATTATTATTGATTTATGTGAAAATATCTCATATACAAGCAAATGATCTTCGGTAAGATGGGCTGAATTAAGAATAATAATTGTGGTTATTGTATTTTTTAGAAAGTTTGTTGATATTCAATGATATTCAATAACTATATAAAGACTTTTTCAAGGACATTTAACCTTGGTTCATACATTTGTATCTGTAATCTTTATTTATTCCTTTCATTACAGGACATCTGCAGGGAATGTGGAGTTTGATTTCACCACAGACCGCTATGACATCCGCATTCCCTGTGATGTCTTTGACTCAGAGGCTGAAGCATGCCAAAGTTCAGAGCGATCAGACTCGTCAGTCCCTGAGAGTGGATTCTCATTGCGTGTAAGTAGAAGTGATCTGGACTGACTGCATGGTACACATAAACACCCTGTATTTCTGGGGAAGACCCTGCATGCTGCATGCAGAGAATGGGATCAGACGGTCAGGATGCAACATTAACCACATTGAAGATATTAACACGTCAGTATTTTTAAGACCACAGGTTCACACGTTGATTAAGAACATTGGTTAACAGTTTGAATGTTTCAGACATGGGGAATAACATGTCTGGTTTTCTGACATGGGGAGAAAACCTAATATCTGCATTATGAAATGCTATGTAGCCGAATACATAAATTGTATTTTCCGATAAAGACTATTATTATTGTAAGAGCCATTTTGCTTTGATTGTTTATTTGTTTGTTTGCGCCTCCCACCATTGGGTGGAGAAGAGCGCTCATTATGGATTCTGAGGTCATGAGTTAATATAAGGCACCGGTGTATGACTGATTGGGGTGAGATGCCCGAGAGGCACACAGTTTTTTGACCGCAGAAATGTGATGTATACGTTGGAAAAAATATGTTTATTTGTTTAAGAAAGAAGTATATATTTGTTTGGAAACATTATAATAAACTGAGTTAATGGATTTACGGAAACTGGACATTTAATTTGTGTGCGTAAATTACTATAAACGGGATCTCATCATAATAGTGGCATCGTTTTTGAGTAGCAATCGGGTCACTACAATTATATTGATGATACTTAACAAGTGACTAGATATGATTTATTTGCTGAGCTGCTGTTGTATCGGTGATGTGCACACTTGTGTGGGTCCATGAATCTATACTTATGAACGTAGGCGTACTGCAGCATCCTCTACATGAAGCCTCGTATGCAGATCAACATTCGAGGACAGAAGGTGAAGACTCAGTTAATCTCCAAGAGCCTGGCCCACATCGCAAAAGACATCTACAAACCTTCTTTTTTGGTATCCTTTTTGTTCACAAACAAACTTACCAGCTTCATCATGAAAAGAAAGAAATACTTCCTTCTCTGTGCATGGGCTGCCACACAGTGTAGCGAGCATCAACTCCAGATTTTAGCAGGCTTGCCTTTGTTATGGGAAGGTCTGGAGCTAGTGTTCTGTTGTTATGTGTTATGGTGTGGAGGAAACCAGAGCACCCAGGTTAAACACAGTGAAAAACCCTCCTGATGGCAATGGTTGGCCTTGAGCCCAGGACCTTCTGGCTCCCCACAGCCAGAAGATCAGAGGTCACGGAGCAGGAAGGTCACTGAGCCACCGAGTAACCAAACATGGCAAATTATATCAAAGAGACAGCTTATTCACAACAGCCTTTTGACCATTGTGTGTGTGTGTGTGTTTGCTTTTTTGTACATGAGATGTTTTTTGTTCTGTGAATAATCTACATCAGTCTTCCTGGTCCAGCGTGTTCCTTGACACCAGTTCTAGAAACAAAAAATCCCCATCATCTTTGGGTACAACACGAAGAGCAAGGAGCAATATGGCATCATGATGTACCACAAAAACCGACTCATCAAGGCTTATCTTCGTGTTGGCTGTCAGCTGAACGTCAGTGTGTTTCTGTGTAATATTTTAAAACGCACATTTTTTATTCCTTGTATTATGCTACTTTGGTTTGTTGTCTATAAGTTGGTGTATGTTCTCCTAACAGGCTACGAACAGACAAGGTATCGGAGTCATTGGCGTGATTGAGTGTAATTTTCTGAAACCAACTCACAACAAACAGGACTTTGACTACACAGACAACTACAGGTAAGACTTGTACTGTTATAGGGGAAAAGTCACTCAAAATCATGAATTTGTTTTTGACAGTTATCATACTGTGTTTTGTGTGGGTTAGTTATAAACTCTCAATGACATTAAACAAATATTGACTGCCTGCTTATCAATCAGATGGTCACTTTGTAGTCAGAATGTCTTTGTGAGTACAAAGTGAAAGTTCTTCCAGGGAAATCAAATAATTCAATCACTTCAACTTTTTTGCTACAAACATGTATGCACATTTGCATGTGAAACATTTAAAACAAATGATCAGTACAGCTACGAGCAGTGAATTCAGGTGTCAATAAGGAGCTGGAAGAGGTTAGGATCTGGCTTAAGAGTAACTCCATGTAGACCACGGATATCAGGGTTTGAGTCCAGAACCTCTCATCAACCACCCTAACCACTGCACCGTCCCTCTTATTGTGGCGATACGAGTGGGGGCAGATATTTGCTTTGAACAATTATTTTGTGGATGACACCGACAACGCCACCCGAGGGGTTTCACCTCGGGACCCTTATGTATTTTGCCAGCAATCTGGGGACCAAGGACCAGTGTGGCACGCAGGTTAGTGCTGCAGGGAGGCTCGGAGAAGTGGCTCAATCGTCAAAATATATAAATTTATTGAACATAGATTAGAATGATACATAGACTAAAAATTGACTAAAAGTGGGGACTAGGGGAGAGGGAACTCCCCAGTCCAGCTGAGGCCTGTGGAGAGAGGGATTAGTGCAGGGGGAGGAAAGTCAAAGAGGGAACACCAGACTCACCCGTGTCACACGAAAGGGGCAAACAAGATGAAGGGAGAAAATGCAAACAAAACAACCCAAAACCCAGGAACACCCGGCACACAGGAGGGACACCACCACCCGGGAACACCTCCTCCACCAATGGCTCTCAGCTGAAAGGGACAAGGGAGAAATAGGGTCAGTGGGGCTACTTAAACTAATAAACAAAATTTGCAAAAGAAACAAATAACCAAGGAAAATCCGGAATCCGAAAAACAAACAAACAATCCAAAAGGGCGGAAGGCGGTATGCTATTCGCCAAACCAAGTAAACAAAAGATTTGGGAAATGTACAGAACCAAAAGAAACACGAATTGGCAAAACCCGATAAACAAAACGGAGGCTGCCAACGAGTGCAGCAAGGCACTGAACGTAACAGAAACAGTTAAGGAAATGTAAATGAACTAAACAGAACTGAGCTAACGGGAAATACAAAACGCGACATAAACCCGAAGGAAACAGATAAGGAATCCAGAAATAAAAAGAAACAGAAACTAACAAAATCAAAAATACCTGATTGGCAGATAAACAAAATTCTTACTTTTTTTATACACAAAATAAGGGTAATTAACACAGGAACACAGAGGTAATGCGAACGAAAAAACTATGAAAGAAATAAACACAATGAAACCCCCAACCCTAGTTATGGCCCCCTTCCCTTCCCCCAATCACACATCCACGCACATGCACTCAGAACCCAACACGCACACGACCCCAAACATACACACACACACACACACACACACACACACACACAAACACGCCGGCGGCGAGTTGATGCCGTCGCTATGGCAACCGTGACTGACGGCCGCACGCACTCTCACAACAGCGTGCGCCGCACACAACACGCGCCAGCGGCGAGTTGATGTCGTCGCCGTGGCAGTACAACACAGGACGGGTCCCGACGCGGTCAAACGAAGGGGACCCGCACCCGGACAATGGCGGAGGTACACGAATCAGCAGGGCGAAGCAGCAGTGGATTCCCCACTGGACCTTGGCGGAGGGGGGGGCGCCGAGCTCCGATCCGGCCAGCGAGGAGAAGTGGCGAGCACGGCAGCGGAGCTTCTCCAGCGCGAAGACGAGGCAAACTAAAAGAATAACACGGCCGTGAGTTAAGCACGAGAATAACGCCGCCGGAGCGATCGGAGCCTACCTGTTAGGATTGTTGCTGAGCGCGCAGGGAAACGGCTGGTGGCCCGGTTCGGGAGCGAGGACGGACGCAAGTGTAACAATCTGTTTCGCAGCAGAGGCATAAGGAACATTAGCCGACGCGATCGAGGCACTCAAACTGCAGCCCGGCTGCCACGTGCCTACCTGCTGTGGTGGTAGAGATGGGAGCGAGCGGCGGACACGCCGGTGAACCAGGAAGTGCCAGAGGAGGAAGGGGAGGAGCCTAGCTCCCTCTTATATCCTCGCCGCGGGTGCCGATAGGGTAATTGGAAGATGAGCCGGCAACTAGTGCCGGTGCTGTACGGCTACATTATCAAGACAGAAGTCTGACCCTTTGTTCGTTCTACAGGAACGCGATCAGAAATGTGGCAATCAAGTTAGAAGAATACTGTAAAGAAATGCGGTTCAAGAGAAAGAAAAACAACCCCAGCAATGACATGCTCATTGAGGAAACAGAGTGAGTACAGTGTTTTGAGTGCTTTAGTTGTCCTCAGTATAGTCCAAGTTACCCGGATGAATTGCTGCAGCTAAATGCATCCGTTGTTGACTACATCAACAGTTTGAACTTCATGAATTCACTGCAGCCCTACACTGTGATGCGTTGCTGTGATTGGAGTGGTTGTGTGTTCTTGTGTTCTACAGAAAACGGCCGGACCAGAACTGGGCCCAGTGTGACGGGTGTCAGCAGTGGCGCAGACTGCCGGACGGAATCGACCCGGAGACCCTTCCTCAAGAGTGGTTCTGCTCCATGAACCCCGACCCTCAGTTCAGGTCTGGATAGCTGAAAGGTTCTGGGTTTGATCCCCGATGTCGACACACTGCCTGTAGGCCGACTTGGCCAAGAGGCCTTCAGGCATCAAGAGGCCGTAATGCTAATCTGTATCAAGTCCTCTGATTTATTCTGGCTACAAACATCTCCTGAAATATGAGCATCATGAGCAGCACATTCTTGAAATGAAAGGTGTAGTTTAAATCCATCATCCTCTACCACAATGCATGTAGCCAACTGTTGTACCTGTTCATTTATTTGGTAATTAGCTGTTCATGTTCAAATACATCTTTATTGATCCAAGAAGAATATTAGTGTATTGAATGATGAAGCCAGACTGAGGACATGATCATCGGTGCAACATTAATATTGTTGTACATTCATATCTCATGTCCTTCAGGCTGTGTGAGACGAAGGAGGAGCCCGAGGACTCTGACTCTGAGCATCCCACATACCCCAAGACCTACAAAATACAGTAGGCTCACTTTTTAGCATCACTTCTTTTCTTCTTTTCTCAGTCAAAATCAAAGGTTATCAGCACTGGCTCCATCCAGAATAGTACGGGTCAGCTGGACGTGGTCTTACAGTGACATACAGAAAACCACATTTTCTGACCTTGGCATTTCTGACCCTTGTATTGTTTGTGTTACCAGTGAGAGGGAGGAGAAAAAGAAACAAGACAAGATGAAAGAATTAAAGAAAGAGGTAAAGAAAATGTCTTCCAATATAAATCATGCTGTATGTACTATGAATTGTAGATAAAATAGGAATTAAAATGCTTCCTTATATCTTGTACCATTGTCATCATAATGATGAATGTTTCTTACATACTAATGTCGTAAAAGCACTTCATGTAGATGACATATGGGTTTTGAGAAAAGTGTAATATCCTGTTGCAGCTGAAAGGGAACAGGATATTTCCCTTCAATTTGAGACCCTCAGAAGATTTACACAAATACAAATGATAATGAATGTATTGTATTGCATATTTAATAAATAAATAAACATTTGAACAGTTCTGCTGCGATAACTCTAACTATAACTAACTCTAACTATAACTAACTCTAACTATAACTCTGAGTACTAAAGCCATCTTGTGATCCACCAGGCCTCCTCCATGAACACACCACAGACACCAGAACAAGGCTCTTCTGGTAAAATGGCTCTCTGTGTTATCTTGGTGCTGAACACTATTTTTTACCTCACCTGTTTCCTTCACTTTCTGTTCTTTGTTGAGTTTGTGAGTTACATTTGTACAACATTGAAGACACTGTTTCTCCAGCCAGCAGTGTGGCTCCCGGTGACCTTGTGATAAAAGAAGTGTTCTCTCTGTCAAAAAGCCCCTCAAGGTACGACTGCCTTCACCCCCGGCCTTTCTTCCACTTCATCGTCTTTGCAGACATGATCCTGTCCGTTGGCATGTTGATGTTTTTCATTTATTTGTGACCCGCAGGATGAAGCGCCGGCAGCCTCTGACTCCACAGAGCCAATCCAAACGACCCATGGCGAGTAGTGTGAGGAGAACGTTGGACACTTACTTGAGCAGCTTCACGTCTCCACTGACCCCTGTCCCTCGCCATGACCATGACCTACGGGAGGGCAGTCGTGCTCCTGTACTGAAGGAGCCCACCATCTGTACGGCCAGCGGCAGCCTTGCATCCTTGGAGGTGAGGTCTACAGGAAATGATGCCACCGAGATGAGGGACACAAGCACTGAGACCCAAGGACCACAGGTGAAGGAGGAGGAGGAGATGGACGTCAGCACAGCGGCTAACAATGGAGCTACAGTGAAAAAGGAGGGAAGCCTTGACATCAACCAGGCCCAGGAACAGCAAGACCAGCGCATGGAGCTCCTGCACGCTGTGTCCAGCGAGAGAGACTCCTTCAAAGAGATGATTAACGAGCTCCAAGCTCAACTGATGGAGGAAAAGCAGCGGCCAGACAGTCAGGCACAGTACAAATTGTATGAGCAAGCCGAGAAGAAGGCAGAGGAACTGAGCAGAGAAAATGAGGCCTTACTGCAGGCCCATGCCAAGGTTCTTCAACAAAACCAGGAACAGGCAAAGGAAGTTGAAGTCCTGACGAATAGATTGGACCAAAGCTGCCACAAGTTGGAGGAACTGCGCTTGAAGGTAAATGCTAGCTTGATTTAGTAAGGTCGCTGGTCACTTGCCTTTTCTTAAGCTTTCAGTTTTACCATGAGTCTTTCTTTAAATTAGATAATAAATTACTTGAGGTGAGGGAAATACTTTTGTTGATGAAACCGTCAAGGAGTTTCACACAAATACAACCAACATGACTTGTTAGTTGTTAGAAAATCAAACAACATGTCCTTCTCCATTAGATGAACCAGTTGGAGGAGGAAAAAGCCAGCATTTCTGCTGAGTATGAAAAGATCAAGTCAAGGTAAGTCTCTCTCTCTCTCTCTCTCTCTCTCTCTCTCTCTCTCTCTCTCTCTCTCTCTCTCTCTCTCTCTCAATATAAACTGCATACAATTAAAATGGTACTCAATCTTTTATTATATTTCTGTCTCTCTCGTCAACTCTGGAACAGTCAAACACAGCTCAGAAACAAAGTGACCAACCTTTTCAAAGGGATTTGAACTATGAGAGCGACGTCATTTTGGAGCTACTGGAACAGGTCCTCAGTCACAACGTTCCTACTTCCAGTACCAATGACCCATGTTGGTGACTAGGATCTTAAATTATTTTACTGCTAATGTTTTTGATAACTTTTTCATGTTTAATAATTTGGTGTTTTTAGGCAAGGCAAGGCAAGGCAGTTTTATTTGTATAGCGCATTTCATACACAATGGCAACTCAATGTGCTTTACATAAAACAAACATTTAACAGTGAGATTTGGAAACATAAAAACATGCAATTTGAGAAATAAAAATAAGACCCAATACATACAATTACCCCCCCCCCCCCCCCCCCACACACACACACACACACACAAACACACACACACACACACACTAATAATAAAAACAAATACAGAGAAAGAGAGAGAAACTAGATAAAAGATTGCAGCATAAAATAATGATTTGCTTTAAAATCATTGAAAGGACATAGAGTGCAAATAAAAGATTAAAATGTAAAGTGCTTTAAAAGAGCTCAATCATAAGCACAGGAGAAGAGAAGTGTTTTTAAGCTGGATTTAAAAATGTTGACAGTTGGGGCTGATTTCAGTTCTGCTGGTAGTTTGTTCCAGTTGTGTGCAGCATAACAGCTAAAGGCTGCTTCACCGTATTTAGTTTGAACTCTGGGCTCAACTATCTGACCTGCGTCAGTAGATCTCAGAGCCTTACTGGGTTTATATTCTACTAACATGTCATTCATATATTCTGGACCTAAACCATTCAGTAATTTGTAGACCAGTAGCAGAACTTTAAAATCTATTCTATAGCTGACTGGGAGCCAGTGTGAAGACTTTAGAACTGGAGTAATGTGCTCTGATCTCTTTGTTCTGGTCAACACTCGAGCTGCAGCGTTCTGAATGAGCTGCAGCTGTTTAATGCTTTTTTGTGGGAGTCCAGTCAAAAGACCGTTACAGTAGTCGAGTCTACTTGAGATGAAAGCATGAATCAACTTCTCCTGGTCTGTTTGAGACATAAAACCATTCACTGTGGATATGTTCTTAAGCTAATAAAAGGCTGTTTTGGTGATTGATTTGATATGACTGCTGAAGGTCAGATCTGAGTCTATCAGCACGCCAAGGTTTCGGACTTGGTCCCTAGTTTTTAGAGAGAGTGACTCGAGATGTTTACTGAGGGCAATCCCCTTCTCTTTATTGCCAAAAACAATGACCTCAGTTTTGTCCTGATTTAATTGAAGGAAAATTTGGTTAATCCAATTTGTTACTTGCTCTAAGCAGTGACACAATGACTGTATTGGACTGTAGTCATCTGGGGACAGTGCTAGATATATCTGGGTGTCATCTGCATAACTGTGATAGTCTACATTAGAGTTCTGCAGAATTTGACCCAAAGGCAGCATATATAGACTGAACAGTTTTGTTTTAGTGTTTGTCAGTTATTTTTTCGGTTTCTGTGCTGACTGTTCATAGCAATGATCTATGTATCCAGAATGTTTTTTAGTTTAATAGTCAGGTTTGTGGGTCTTCTATTGGTTCTAAAGCTTAGCAGACCTCATGGATTGTTCTGTCTCATAAGTGCTGTTTTCAGTGTTTTTTTTTTTTTTTTTAAATGGAATGGAAGGAAAACTTAACTTGTTCAGATAATATATGATTACATTATGAAAAAATATTATGAATGTTAAGGTACATATTGTTGGGAATGCTTATGGAGGTCTCATTATTAATTGTTCATTAAAAATTATCTCAAGTTTTGCTCCAAACGGTAACACTTTATAACATTATTAAGCATTAGTTAATCATGAATAAATACTGAATTCATCATTGTGAACGCATGAATACTCATTAGTATGTAGGTTATTAACACAGTTATGAATGGTTTACTCATCATTGATAAGAACAGTAGTATGTAGTTTATAAACACAGTTATAAATGTTTTACTTCTCATTGATAAGCACAGTAGTCATGGATTAGTAAATACTGAATTCATCCTTTCATGTCCTGATGGCATATTCTGCATTTGACTTCATTTTAGCAGGTTCCTCTTCTGAAGCCACTTTATCAGTGTAGCCGAGCGTTCTGGGTTTGCATGTACTGGATGATAAGGGAACAATGAACAGGACAGGAGACAAGATAGTGTGTTCAGCAGCAACTCCGCTTCACTTTATTCCTCCCAACCGAGAGGCAACACACAATCAACCTCTGCGGTAAAACCCTGCTACGGCAACTCAGAGGGACACACCTCCTTTTTCACACAAACACAGAACAGTCTGTTACACACGTCACCCCCTCAATAAGAAACGCCCACGTTTCTCCAACAAACAAACAAAAAAACAGGGACAAAAAAAAACACAACCCGTAAAAAAACATGGGGAGAACAACCCCACAAATTCCTATTACCCGTAATCCCAACAGGATCATAATATAGTCAACACCTTGAGGCTATACACATTAAATCTACAGTACAACACCTGCAGTACTACAACAATACACAATTGTTTTGTTTTGTTTTTTTTTAAACCAGCAAGCTTTCACTTCATTGCCCAACCCAGAACACAGTAACTTCAAAACATGACAAAGTCCTGCAAATGGGATGGAGGGCGCACCACTGGCCCACTGCGAGACTGTCCGGCCCTGAGCTCCGGCGAGTTCCCACACAGTTCATTATCCAACTCACCAGCCTGAGGCTGATCCCTGCTTTGTGGGAGCTGGTGAATTGGTGAAGACTCGACCACAAGAGGAGACCTAACGGCAACAGGAGTGGCAGGAACAGTCTGTGCAGGCAATGGCAGAGTGTACCGTTTCAGTCTGTCATGATGAGCCACTTGAGCCCGCTCCATCGGGTCGAGAGCGTTGATGATGCGATGTGTTAGTGCAGCCTCTCCACCAGAAACCAGCACTTGCACAACCGTGGGGACGGTGGCAGCTACTCTCGTCATCGTAGAGTTTCTGTCTCTCCCGAGCCTCCAAAGAGTTAAGCCTGACTGTGCTGAAGGCTGACTCCAGCCGCTGTGCAATGGTGGATGCATAATCCATCTGGGATCCAGTGCCCCGGGAGTCCAGAGCACTAGCAGGCACCAGCATGTCAGCAGGGACCTGGGCCTCACATCCGTGCATGAGGTAGAAGGGGGTGAACCGGGTGCTGGCATGTTTAGAGGTGTTGTATGCAAAGGTGACTTGCTTCACATAAGTGTCCCATTCAACTCCATGAGAGAGCAACATCTTAGCTAGCTGATCGATTAAAGTCCGGTTGTGACGCTCCATCATGCCATCAGATTTGGGATTATAGGCAGTGGTGCAGGTTTTCTTAATCCCCAGCCACTGACAGAGGCTCTCAATCACCTCTGCTTCAAACTGCCAGCTTTGGTCACTATTCAGGATTTCGGGGACACCATGCACCAACACATAATCCTCAAAAAGGCAGCGTGCGACTGATTGTGCTGTCTGGTTCTGGTTCGGTAAAGCAGTGCAACAAACTTAGTGAAGTAGTCCTCTACATATAAGATGTACCTGTTCCCCCGAGATGTCATGGGTAGCTCCAGGATGTCTGCGGCCACCCGCTGCAGAGGACGGCCAACTTGGGACCCCCCCATAGGAGCCCTCGGCCCTGGGACTGGGCTCCTGCGAGTCTGACAGGCCCTGCATTGCTCACTACACTGTCTTATGTCCCTCAACATGAAGGGCCAGTAGCAGGATTGCCTGGTCTAAGGAGCTCCGGTACCATGGCTGCAGGAACAACAGCCTGAATCCGCTTCTCCCCCGTGGTTTCAGGCAACACCGTGCGGCACAGCAGCCCCTCAATCACAGACAGACGGTGAAACTCAGTCCATAGCATCCTCAAGCTGGCAGAGGAATCCCTGGGGAGTCTAAGAGGCCGCCGCACTATGCCCTGCTCCAACCAAGTCAACTGCGTACTAATGTCAGGATCTTCACGCTGTAATGACTGCAATTCAGCTCCACTACCACAGAGTGAATAGACAGGAACTGGCTCTATTTGTTCCCCGTCTGCAGGCGGAGAGTGGTCAGACGCCTCCACTGAGGCCACGGTGTAAAGTCCAGCTGCAGGAGCATTCGGCTCGACAGGGTCTGGGGACACGGGTCAGTGGGACAGAGCATCAGCATTTTTGTGGCGGGAGCCATCCTTGTGGACCGTGACCCAGTCAAACGGGTCCATCTCCAGCACCCACCTACTCCTCCGTCCAGTAGGGTCATTATCAATAGCCATACACCTGAGGCCCAGCAGAGAGCAATGGTCAGTGATGATGGAGAATGTAGATAGTCCCACATAGTGTTTGAACTCACACACTGCCCACACCACAGCCCATAGTTCCCTGTCAAAGGTGGACCATCTTTTCTGTGTGTGTGAGGGCCTGGCTGGTGTAGGCAATCACCTTCTCACAACCCTCTTCATCCTGGGCCAGCACTGCTCCCACAGAGTCCTTAGAGGCGTTGGTGTACACCTTGAAAAGAAGTGCTAAGTTAGGTAACGTAACCACCGGGGAGGATGTAAGCACTTGCTTGAGGTAGGTGAACGCTGCCTCACACTCAGCTGACCACTCAAAGGGCACATTCTTCCCTGCCAGCCGGTTCAGTGGTGCAGTATGTTGGGAGAAAACACGCACATATCTCCTATAATAAGAGCATAGACCCACAAAGGCCCTGACCTCGGACAGGGTGCGGGGGGTTGGCCAAGTTCTTACCTTACCAGTGTTCCGTGGGTCTGGCTGGAGACTATTGCCGCCAGGCAAGAGTGCTGGTGGGAATGTACTGTAGCAACCTTGAGGAGTTGGAACACAACCACCAACAAGACGCGCATCGCAAAGGACAGCTCTCACCCCAACCACAGACTGTTCACCCACCTCCCCTCTGGAAAGCACTACAGGTCTCTAGGCACCCGGACCACCAGGTTCAGGGGAAGCTTTTTCCCCCAAGCTGTCAGCCTCCTGAACTCCAAACCCACATGAACATTGCCCCCCCCCCCCCCCCCCCCCCCCAAGGACATACACCCCACCCCACCCATGACCTGGGTCCATTTGACCCCGCCCCCCAAAGACACTCACCACTGCCCACCCAATACCTGGTCCCCCCCTCCACCCCCCCAAGGACATGCACCCCCGCCACTTCCAGCACCCCCACACCTCACCCCCCCTGGACATACTACACATATTATAATTTATAGTAATGTTATTTATTTATTTATTCCTAACTGCCATTGCACCCCCCACTCCCATACCCATACAACCCATACTCATCTGTTGTACCCATTCTGTTATTCTGTTATACTGCACTAGAGCACTACTGTACCACCTGCACACTTACTTCCATTATTTGCACTACTTTTTTGCACATTGTATACTGTTTACACTTTACACTTTTCACTTGCATGTTATGCCACTGTGAGTAACCGTTTAATACCTGATCACTACCTCCATCTGCACTGTTTGTCACTTTGTTAACTATCTATAATTACCGTCATTTTAATAACCACTGTCACTTTTCAATTTTGCACCTTATTCTGCATTTCTGCATTTCAACCTGCACCTTAATCGCTCATTTGCACTTCTGGTTAGAACGCCAACTGTATTTCGTTGTCCCTGTACTTGTACTCTGCACAATGACAATAAAGTTGAATCTAATCTAATCTAAAACAAGCGGGACAACAGAGTCAAAATAAAAGTTACTATTTATTAATTAAAATGGATATTTGTGCGGGTGTGAGAGTCCAAGGGGGAGGGGGAGTATCTGAGGGGGTAGCCAGAGGATCAGGTCAGTTCCAGTCACGGTCCAAGTGGGGGGTGGGGTCTCCTTATAAGCTACCCGTGTGACCTGAAGAGATTGCGAAACACACACACTCCACGCTTAGCACACAGTGAGAATACGGCAATCCACAGCACTCCAAGTAATAGAGTGGATAAGTAAACACAGCACTCGTTAGGTCAGGCAATGCGGGTGAGCTGGCTGAGAAAGGGGAAGAGAGACAGCACTAGCCCACAGACCAGGGGGGAATGGGGCCCAACGAGATCTGACTTGGGGGAGGAACAGCAAGGGTTCAAGAACAGGAGATGGGGGGTAGCAAGTAGCTACGCCAAAGAGGGGGAGGAAAGGGAGTAGGAAGCCCAGCACAGTGTACAACAGTTCAGGTGCTTAGGAGCTAGCAGCACGCATACAGGCAGGGGTGGCGACAGCATCGCGTGCAGTGATGGGGCAGCAGGGGTAAGCACAACACGGTCTGCTGCAATTCAGATGGCTATGAAACTAACAACGTTCATACCGGCAGGAGTCAGGGGTAGCGACAGCAGCACTTGTCGAAGTTACATAGTTCGTTGGCCAGGAGGCAAGCAAGCAAGATAGAGAGCTGCGGTCGCAGTGTAGCGAACAACAGGCTGACCAGCATTAAGCTGAGACACCGCAGTGGCGTGAGCGGCTAAGGGAATATAGCAAGCACATAGCAGCACTTATCTCGCCCAAAGGGCAGAGGGGGGTTCCGTCTACGGTTTCCAATCCGTGAGGTGTCCTCCACAACTATTCGACGGTTTCCAACTCCGCCAGTCGTCCACAGTTTCCTCTCCGCGTCGTTCCTCTCCGTCTGGCTGCTACTCCGGTCTTCCCTGCCGTGAAAGCTCAAAAACACAAGCTTTTAAAGTGCTCCTCGCCTACCGCTGCCCAATCGGCAGTTGATAGTTAAAGTGGCCAAACCAGCCTCCACTTAACATTGATTAGCAAACCTAATTGGCACGCCAGCGTTTACCAAATGGCTGTTGTTTACCGGCACGGAGGCTGCCATCTGGGGTGCCGCTCTAACTTCTGCCCCCCCCCCAGAACCAGCGCCCGTGCATGTAGTTCCGCTTGGTGACACCATCCCTGGAGACCAAGTGGCCCAGGTACACAACATGGTCCCAGGCAAAGTGGCATTTCCTGGGATTCAACTTCAGGTCCACCAGCTGGATCTTAGAAAGGACTTCATCCAAATGAAGGAGATGGTCTGTGAATGTACGGCTGTAAACCAGTATATCATCCAAATATACCATACAAATGTGCCACGGCAGGCCCCTCAGAATGAGCTCCATCATGCGTTGAAACGTGGCTGGAGAATTTGTCAGACCCATAGGCATAGCCCGCCACTGATACAGGCCCTGGCCGGCCATGAAAGCTGTCTTCTCGTGATCCTCCTCAGCCACTTCTACCTGCCAGTAGCCGTTCCAAAAGTAAAGCATGCTGAACCAGGCCGAGCCAGCTAGAGAATCCAGGCTATCATCCACTCGCGGGAGGGGGTGTGAGTCTTTGATCGTCACTGCATTCAGACGACGATAATCAATGCAGAACCAGTAAACCGGTAATTATTCATGCCTTAATAATGCTTAATAGTGTCTTCCAGATGGTAGCAAGGTGAACAGTGCGTGTGCCGGGTGGCTGGGGTCCCTAGTGATTTTATGGGCCTTCCTCAGGCATCGGGTGAGGTAGCTGTTGTCTAGGGTGGGCAGCACCCTGCCCATGATGGTCTGGGTGTTTTTTACCACCCTTCGTAGGGCCTTGTGGTCCTGGACGGAGCAGCTGCCGTACCAAAACGTGATGCAGCCAGAGAGAATGCTCTCGATGGTGCATCTTTAGAAGTTTGTGAGGATCGAATCAGATCATGGCACCAGTTGGGGTCCTCCCCAACTTTGCATTTTTCTTATTTTTTGTTGTTTTTGTTACGTCTTTCTATTTTCATTATCTTTTAATGATATCAATGCTCTTACACATACAACAGACAAACTCTGCTAGACATACGATCAAACTTTTTCAACTCGCAACCTGGAAGTTTACCGACAGACTCTTCTTTGTGTGGACTTACCTTACCGTGTCTGCCTGGGATACCTGGGCAGATGCGCCGCCAAAGAAAAAGAGGGAAAACGGCTGGGGTCCTGGTCAGGCTGAGAAGCAGAAAACACCGTCCTCCGCTCCCCAGTGTTCTCTTAGTCTCTTATGTCCAGTCTTTGGATAATAAGCTGGATGAACTCAGGATCAGACTGGCCATCCAGCGGGACATCAAGAACTGTAAAGTTTTTGTTTTCACAGAGACGTGGCTGGATCCCTCGGTCACTGACTTGGCCATCCTACCTGGGGACCTCTCCATTCATCGCCGATTGAGTCATCATCAATGGAGTCGGGAAAAGGCAAGGAAGGTGGTGTGTGTATCAATAATCAATGGTGTGTATATGTACATATGACATCTACGGGTTGCTCTCTGGATATTGAACACCACATGAGCAACAAAGCCAACCTGAAGAAAGTTTTGCCAATTCCAACATGTACAAATTCCAACAACATGTAAAGTTTCCAACGTGTGATGAAGCCTTCGGAAGCTTCCCAGCCTTCGGAAAATAAGATCACTCCTCGGTCTTGATGCTGTCAGCCTATAGGCAGAAACAGAGTTGCGAGCAGCCTGTGATGTGTTCACTATAACGTTGGACGGACCAACTCTGGAGACCCATGTGAGTACAGAACCCGGTACGAGCTGAACCCATGGCTTCGACACCAGGCACATGTGGAGGAAAACCTTAAAAGGTAAAGGCACAAAAAGCTTCTGATCCAGACAATATCCCAGGCCGTGCTCTCAAGGCAGGCGCATACGAACTGGCAGATGTCTTCACAGACATCTTCAACCTTTCCCTGCTCCAGTCTGTAGTCCCCACATGCTTTAAGAAGACCACCATCATCCCAGTCCCAAAGCTGCCTAGAAGAATACCGCCCAATAGCACTTACCTCAGTTGGCATGAAGTGCTTTGAGCAGTTTGTCAAATCTCACATAACATCCTCCCTGCCCACCACATTACAGGCCAAACAGGTCCACGGAAGATGCGATAGTATTCGCACTGCACACTGCCCTCTCCCACCTGGATCAGAGGAACGTGTATGTGCGGATGTTGTTCATCAATTACAGTTCTGCTTTTAACAGCATAGTGCCGTATAGACTTGTCACAAAGCTCCGAGACCTGCACATCAGTTCCACATTGTGCAGCTGGATCCTGGACTTCCTGACAAGCAGGCCACAGGCGGTAAGGATCGGCAACGCCACCTCCTCCACACTGACTCTCAGCCCCGGTGCCCCCCAGGGATGAGTCCTCAGCCCCTGTACTCTGTACTCCCTGGTCACCCACAACTGCATGACCAAACACAGATGGTGTGTGGTCACTGATGGTGAAGTGACGGCCTACAGAGCAGAGGTGAGAGCCCTAACATCATGGTGTCAGGACAACAACCTCTTGCTCAACGTCGGCAAGACGAAGGAACTGATCATGGACTACAGGAGGCTGCGGGGAGAGAGGCATGCACCCATCCACATCGGGGGTCAGCCACTTGAGATTCCTCAGGATTAGCATCAGCAAGGATGTGAGCTGGTCAAACCACATAGGTGTGGTCTTGAAGGCAGTGAGGCAGCGACTCTTCTTCCTCCGGAGACTGAGGAGATTCGGTCTGGACTCCAGGATACTTACCAATTTCTACAGGTGTACCATTGAGAGAATCCTGGCTGGCAGCATCACAGCCTGGTACAGCAGCTGCACCGCCGACCACAAGGCTGTGCAGAGGGTGGTCAGGGCGGCCCAGCGCATCACCAGGACTGAGCTGCCAACTATCCAGGACCTCTACAGCTGCAGGAAGAAGGCCAAGCGGATCCTCTTGGACCCAAGCCATCCCAGCCATAGACGGTTCATGCTCTTACCATCTGGTAGGACCATTTGGACCAGAACTAGCAGGTTCAGAGACAGTTTCCACCCACAAGCCATCAGGCTACTGAACTGTTGAAAACAATACTTGCACACACCATACACACATACATGATTGGACTCCACCCCCACCAACCACCCTCACTCTTGCCCACACCGCCCCCCCCAACACACACACACACAATCACAGACACACTGGTCACTTTACAGTTACATAGCTGCTATGTTTCTGCACCTTTGCACCTTATTGTTCTTATGTTATTTTGTAATCTCTTTGGCTACCTCCATGAGCACCTCCCTGTGCTCTTGTACTTATTAATTTCCATTGTCCATTATTCACTACTCGTATCCAGTTATCTACCTCAACAACTTCATTCTGCCACTTATTTGATTTGATTTATTATTTTATATGCATATATACTTTATTTTATTTTGTTATGCAAAGTTGAGTTCACCCGAGCTACAAGAATTTAACTGCTGATAATGATGTTTGTTGTTATCTAGTATGTGACAATAAACTTGAAACTTGAAGGATGTTGGGAGACACAACATCCTGCTTCAGCCTCCTCAGGAGGGAAGATGCGTTGGCGGGACATCCTCGCTGTGATGTCCTATGTGGTGAGTCCAGGTGAGGTCGTCAGATATACACCAAGGAACTTAAAGTGGTGAACTCTCTCCACTTCAGCTCCATTGATGTCTATGGAGAGTGTATGTGACCCCTGCTGCAGCTTCCTGTGGTCCACTCTCAGCTCCTTGCTCTTGCTTACGTTGAGAGATTAGATATGATTAGATTAAATAAGAGTTTATTAATCCCTGAAGGGAAATTGGGTCGCCATAGCCACCAGGGTATATATAAATATGAATACAAAAACTAAAGTAAAATACCAAACAAAAAGAATAAAAATAAAATAAATAAATACACAGAATACAAAAAGAGAGGTTGTGGTTCTGGCACCACACTGCCAGCGTTTTAACCTCTTCTCTGTAGGCAGTCTCATCACCGTCTGTGATGATGCCCACATTGGTGATGTAATCGGCAACTTGATTATGGCATTGGAACTGGAAATGGCGACGCATTTCTGCGTGAACTGGAAGTATAGCAAGGGGTTGAGGATGCAGCCCTGAGGGGCGCCAGTGTTCAGAGTGAGTGTGGAGGAAGTGAGGTTTGCTACTCTCACCACCTGGGATCTGCCCACCAAGAAGTCCATGACCAAGTTGCAGAGGGAGGGGCTCAGTTCTAGGTCCTTGAGCTTCATAATGAGTTTCCGAGGAAAAATAGTGTTGAATGCTGAGCTGTAGTAAACAAACAGCATTATGACATATGCTTTCCTCTTGTTCAGCTGGCAGAAGGCGGTGTGAAGTGCCATGGATTGGGCAGTAAACTGAAGAGGGTGGTAGGAAGGGTGGAGCAGATGTGGGTTTAACTTTGGACTACCCGTTCAAAGCACTTCATGATTGTGAAGGTCAGTGCAGCGGGGTGGTCGTCATTGAGGCAGGTGACCTTGGGTTTCTTGGGGACAGGTAAGATGATGGAGGACTTAAAGCAGGTGGAGATCACAGATTGGCTCAGGGAGAGGTTGAAGGTATCAGCGAACACCAAAGCTAGCTGGTCGGCACAAGCTCGGAGGACATGGCCTTGGATGCCATCTGGTCCTGGAGCCTTGCGGGGGTTGACCTTCTTGAATGATCTGCTCACATCTGCTACGGATAGCATTAGTGGGCAGCTGTCCTTGTCCTCAGGTAATCTTAAAGCAGGGAAGGTGTCGCTTTCCTCAAAACAAGCATAGTTGTTGAGCTCGTCTGGCAGCGAAGCAGAGGGTTAAACAGCACCAGTTGTTCTCCCTTTGTAGCCTGTAAAAGAACTTCATCCACTCCACATCCATCTGGGGTCAGAGCCTTTGTAGTTGGACTCTAGTTTGTCCTTGTAGTTCCGCTTGGCTGCTTATGGCCTAGCAGAGGACATACCGGGACTCCCTATGAGTGTCCAAGTCCCCGGAGAAGGTGCCGGATCGAGCCCTAAGTTTGGCTCTGATGTCGCCATTGAACCAGAGCTTCTGGTTGGGGAGTGCGCAGTAGCTTCTAGTGGGGAGTATCTCATCAGTGCAGTGTCTAATATAACTAGGAACAGTCAGTGTATTCATTGATGTCGCAATCAGCTGCAACACAATACATCTGCCAGTCAGTAGACTCACAGCAGTCCTGCAGTCGTCAAGTCGTCGCTCCATTGTTGGACTACCCTAGGAACTGGTTTATCCTGTTTTAGTCTTTGTCTGTAGCTGGGGAGAAAGAGAATGGAAATGTGGTAAGCTTTTCCAAAGATAGAGAGATGTGGCTCACATTTCATGGCAGTATTTGACCACTTGATTGTGGTTGCACTACGAGGCTAGAAAGCCAGTCCTTCTTGAAGGTGTATTAATTTCATTAATTACTCATGCACTCTCATGCACTCCAGTGGACTGTAGCAACCAGCAGGCTTATCCATCCATCATACAGCTAGGTACATCTCAGAGTTAGTTTAATGTTCATGAGAACATGGACACGACTGCACAGACAGAGCGTGGGGTACCGCTGAGTACGGTAAGTTCAACATCTCACCTGTATCAATTTCATTGCGTTTATACCAAAAGTAACTTCTTGTGTCGTCCTTGAACAATACGTTTTAATGATATTGAGTTTGACATCGGAATGCAGTGTTCACCTGCTAATGCTACCATTGTAAATACTGTTATTATATTGGTAGTCACTGGCGGTACACAGCTCCAGTGGGTTCGGTGAATGGGTGCTTGGTTTGAAAATGTATCTCCATGTGAGGAAGCCCACAATAGAATGTGTGAACAAAACAAACAGAAGGAAACGATGGCCCTTTGGTTTTCAGTCCCGATTTGAATTGCTCGTTCATTATCTGGTAGGATACTAACATGATTTCAGATATTTTATTTTAGATATTTTATATTTTATAGTTTTTGGATATGCATTTTTATATTTTCAATGGCTTATGAATTCTTCACATATGAGCAAATTGGTTGATATTGTTTTAATCATGTGGGCATGAAGGACAATTGAGATAATTGATTTCCATTCCACCTGGGACCCGGGACCTTTCTGTGTGGAGTTTGCATGTTCTCCCCGTGCTTGCGTGGGTTCTCTCCGGGTACTCCGGCTTCCTCCCACAGACCAAAAACATGCAGGTTGGGGATTAGGTTAATTGGTGTCTCTAAATTGACCATAGGTGTGTATGTGAGTGTGAATGGTTGTTCGTCTATATATGTTAGCCCTGTGATAGGCTGGCGACCTGTCCAGGGTGTACCCCGCCTCTCGCCTCGTAGAGGATAAGCGGTTTCGATAATGGATGGATGGATGGATTTCCATTCCTAAACCTTCAATCTATTTCCATGGTATATCCCCTTTAACTAACAACTTTTCATATTTCCATATTTCCTTTTCAAAAATATATTTTTCATTCTGAATATTGACCTCTGTGGGTCAAATCAGAGCTCTTTTGTGTTTTGCATTATTCACAAAGTAATATACATTTTTGAAGGTGAAATATGGAATAATCTAAAGTTGTAAATTGAAGTTTGTAGTTTGTCTGATTCTTCATTGTACATTTTGCACCGTAGGTCTGAGAGGACTGCAATTTCATCTATGCTATATGCCTGGCATGTAGCATATTTGACAAATAAAGTTACTTGAACTTGAACTTGAATAGGACACACCACAGAAGTGATTAGAGTTAGTTTAACCCCTTTGGGTTACATGGTCTGAGAGCTATTGGATTTTGCAATATTCAAAAAGGAATGTACATTTTAAAAAGAAATGTGTAAAAATCAAACATTGTAGATAAGAGGGGACACATTAAAAAAAGGTTAAAGTTGCTAAAGTAAATTTGACCTCAGTGGGTCACATGGTTTGAGAGCTCTTTCATTTTAAAATATTTTAGATCTATTGAAGTTAAAATGCTGAATATGTTTTTATTGTAATAAATGCAAGAATATCTTTACATAATTGTTGCTGCAAATTGTAGTTGAGTTGTTGATGGCAAAAATAATGAATGTTGGACCTCTCAGCGATGACATAGGAAAGCTGTAGACACTGATTTGCATTAAAACAAAGGATCTCAGGAATGGAAATCTTTTATGTAAAGACAGGTTCAGAAACTTTTATCCTCCTACCAACACTTTATCAATGACATTTTGCTCGAGCAAAATGAAGAGAGAAAACATTTATCAGCACCAGTCATAGTGAAAGAAATGGGAGAAAGGTGAACTTTTATGAAAGTTTACGTGATCATGTGTCAGGTTTGCGCATCAGTTGCTAACGTTTTCTTGGCAGAATTATCAACAACATTGCATCTGCTGTTGGCCTTAACGTGGCCCCTCCCACCTGCTGCAGCTGTCAGCGTCACTCCAAAACAACCAGCAGCCAAAACCTTCACTGCCTCATTTCCATACACACTTGCACTACCTGTTTATTGTTTACTTGTCACTTTAAACACTACTGCCACTTTTTCAATATTGCACTACTCATGTACAATACTGCACCTTCATCGCTCATTTCTGAATAGAACACCAACTACATTTCGTTGTCTCCTTGTACTCTGCACAATGACAATAAAGTGTAATCTAATCGAAACTAATCTAATCTAATCACTTCTCGAGGGGGAAGTGATTAGCTACCCAGTGGACTGTAGAAACAGGTAGTCTCATCTATCCATCAAACATCTAGGTGGCCACTCCCACTTGTGATGTCACTTAGTCACAGGGCGGGGCGGATTTTGGAACACCTTGTGATGGCTAATCACACTCACACCTGGTGGTAAAGTAGGGGGCCTTTAAGTTGTGACTGGACAGGACACACTCAGAGTTAGTTTCATTTTCCTGAGAACATGGGGACAGCACAGCCGCTGCACGGGGTCCCTCTGAGTACGGTAAGGTTAACATGTCATCATATCAACATATCATCTGTATCGATGGGGTGAGTTATGCCAATACTAATCTTAATGAGTACCAGGGGCGCATTCTAATCGATGATCACTGCAAGACCACGAATAGTAGGACATCTGAGCAATGTCTTGTGCTTTTGATGAACAACACGTTATCAAGCCAGCTTCAGAATAAATCTAATGTGGGCATTAGAGTAAGCATTCTAGACTGCAATAAAGTTGGTTTCCTATTCGACGTTTGATGTCGATATTCATTTTTTGTATTTTCACAATGTAGAAAACAAATACTATAAAAAACTCAAACTTTAAACAAAACTACAATGCTTATAGTTTACTATTATTATTATCAGGGGACGACCATTTACATTCTTTGGTTTCCATTTCTGAGATATTTTGTTTGAATACAGTGCCTACAGCTTTCCTATGTCATCGCTGAGAGGTCCAATTCCATCGCATTTTGCCAGCAACATCTCAACAATAATATACAATAATATCTTATATGCAACAGTCATGTCAAAGATATAATGTTGTTTTCATATTGAATATTTCACATTCAGTGGATATTCGTTTCTATTTTCAATAGCTTCTGAATTATTCACATGAGAATATTGGTTTCGACTTTTGTAATCAGGTGACGATGAAGAACAATTTACATCCTTTGGTTTCCATTTCTGTGATACTTTGTTTTAATTCAAATAAGTGCCAGGGAACTAAAGTATCAGTATTAGTTTACCTGTCAAAATCCAAAAAGCAATTAAACTGACCCATTTTCTGTTTTTCCAATGACAAAGAACATTGAAAATCAAGTGAAACAAAGTGGAAAAAATGGTGTCCTATTGGTTTGGTGCAGTTTACATTTTTCAACTTTCCCTTGCAAATTGAAGACCTTGGGGAGCTTGAGTTCCTTCAATGGACTTCATAGTCCCTCAAAGGTTTGAGTATTTAAAACTTCAGATTCCATCATTCCAGAGATAAGGTGCATAACACCTGAATCTAGTTGTACTTAGGTCTGTCTTTGCAGGATGAACGTTTAGAGTGTTTTAATAAACATTTAAGGCTGTTAGATATTTCAGCTATTTTAAAAGTAGTATAATTACAAAATTTAAACACAGATAACAGGCTAGAAAAGCTTTGGCCAAGTCAATAATAAAGAGTTCAGCACAATAAGCTTCATTTCCAGGTAACTAATATCACTTCATATGTCTTGTTTGGTAGCATGACATGTGAGGCTGGTCGTCATTAACCTTGAGAAAGGCATGAAATAGATAATTGGTATCACCACCCTTCTGTAGAGGAACTACCTGTGGCGTTTTCCATAATGGTAGAATCTTACCTGTAGCGGCTAACACTGGATGTTTTAGCTGTGTCCCATTGACGTTTGGTTGTTCTCACCACTTGGGAGGAATACGGTGTCTTGTGTATGACTCGTAAACAGGGTCCAAGAGACCTTGATCAAATAAAGATGAGGATTTATTTTGCTAACAAATGAAAAGCTAAAAATATGAAAACTGTTTGTTCAATTGTATTGTTAAATGTCCAGAGTTCAATTCAAATCAGTGCGAGTTCATAGTCACGCCAGACATCAGGTTTGTTCAGCCTTCCATTCGTGTTCCCGGTTACGTTTACGGTCAATGATGGTCTGCACCGGAACCCCCCTCCAGGTCTCAGTTTGGCACACCTTTATACTCCTGTCCCTTGACCTATAGAGAGCATACACACTCACAAAACATCACATCATTCTGATTCAAAATGATAATTAATAGAAATAAAATATCTAATACTTTTAATGCTTCTAATGCATGTAAACTTAAACTGAAATATAAATTATAAACTAAAAAATAGATATGGCTCCTACATTACCAGTGTTGAATGTCAAATTGAAGATATTGACGTCGAGTCAACAGTCAACCATTAAAATTGATATCAGATGCTGATGAACGTCCCTTCCCTTGATGTCATGTTAGTGTGAATCACCGTGGTGTTGAGTAATCATGAATGGGCGTTCCCATTTCAGCTTAACCCAAAGTTTCTCCACACCAACTCTACCAGCCACACCGGGCCCTTCAGTGCTATTGCTGAACTCATCGGTGAGTCCTCCTGTAACTTTCGGTTTGTGTCACAGCATACATTAGTTTCAGTTTCTGCTTCGTAGAAGTGTGCTTTAAGTTGCCTTGGACCGGAAGTTCACTTAACATCTGGCAGAAGGACAAATGTTACCAGAGCCCTGAACAGAGGCAGAGAATTTATTTTTTCAAAATGGCTCTCACCTGATTATACTGTATCAGCCATTTGATTTGTTATGTTTTCCCATAGACAACGCATACGACCCTGATGTCAATGCCAAACAGATATGGATCGATAAGACCCAGATCAAAGACAAGGACTGTCTAACCTTCATGGACAATGGAAACGGACTCAACTGGGATAAAATGCATCGAATGCTCAGGTGATCATTGATTATTTACAATATTCATGATTACTAATCATATCACAACATCTGGGAATGCAGTTTATTCATAACTGTGTGGTGAAGTTAGTGGTTAATGCATCAACATATTTTCCTTTTTCCCTTATTAGCTTCGGATGCAGCGACAAAAAAGCTGTGGCCGGCCTACTTCCCATTGGAATGTACGGCAACGGGTTCAAGTCTGGCTCCATGCGTCTGGGCCAGGATGTCATCATCTTCTCCAAATCAGAGAAGGACCTGTGTGTTGGCATGCTGTCTCAGAGTTACCTGAAGAATATCAGAACCCAGCATATCACTGTGCCTATCATCAGCATTAGGAAATACAGAGCCAGAGAGAATATCCTTTTACATTTACATTTGGCAGACACCTTTGTCCAAAGCGATTTACAATAAGTTAGAAGGTGAAACACTTAATTGCTGTTAATACAGTAAGCCAGTCACCAGAACAAGTAAGCATTCCAATTGCTAGGTTAGCCATTGCTAGTGTACAACATCTATGGCCTATGATGCTAAGTGCTGAGTTAAAAAGAGCAATTGTCAAGAGCTAAGATGTACAACATACAAGTGCATCAGGGGAGGGGTTTTCTTTTTTTGGATGGATGTTATGCAGGGTTCAGGTGAACTCTGAACAAGTGTGTCTTGAGTCTCTTCCAGAAGATGGGGAATGACTCCGCAGTCCTGACATAGGCAGGGAGCTTGTTCCACCACTGCGGTGCAAAAAAGGAGAAGAGTTGTGATTTTGCCGTTTCGTTGCCGTCTGACCCTGATGGAGGTACCAGTCGACCAGCTGAGGTAGTTGAGCAGAGCGCTCGAGCAGGGGCGTGGGGTTTCACTAATGCTAAAGAGTAATTCTTCTTATGCTGGAGGTAGATAAGGGCAGTTCCGTTAACAGCTTTGTAGGCCAGTCATACCATTGTCTTAAAGTTGATGCAAGTCACTACAAGGAGCCAGTGGAGGTCATGGAAGACGGTGGTCATGTGGGAGAATTTGTGTAGGTTGAACACGAGGCGTCGTGCAGCGTTGTGGATCTGCTGCAAAGGTTGTATCGTGGTTGCAGGAAGTCTGGCTGAGAGCAGCTTGCAGTAAGTCGAGGCCGGAGATGACCTTGTGCTTGGGCCAGGAGCTGTGTCACTTCCCTTGTGAGGAATTGCCAGAATGGAATCCTCTGAATGTTGTAAAGAGCAAATCTGCAGGATCGGGTCAATGCAGTGATGTTTGCAGTGCAGGACAGCTGATTGTCAAGTATTACAACAAGATTCCTCACGGACATTGAAGGACATACTTTAATGCCCTCGACCGAGACCAGTAGGTCCCTGTGAGGGTGACCATTTCCTGGCATGAAGAGAAGCTCAATCTCGGCGAGATTTTGCTTTAGGTGATGTGCAGTTTTCCAAGTGATGATGTCTGCTAGACATTCTGAGATGCGTGTTGCAATCAGTATCTGATGGGGGTAAGGAGAGGAACAGTTGAGTGTTGCCCGCATAACAACAACAGGAAAAACCATGCGAGATGATTACAGAGCCTAAAGATCTGGTATATAGGGAGAACAGAAGCGGTCCTAGAAATGAGCCTTGAGGGACACCAGTGTCAAGAGAGCGGGGTTTGGACAGGGAGCCATTCCAAGCAACCTGATCAGTGCGTCATTTGTCAAATGGGTCTTAACTGTGTTCCTGGTCATTGCTGTTGTGTTTTGGATTAATGCTATCATGAAGTAAATTACTGTGGATATATTGTTTAAGCCATATTTGGTTTCAAGGCTAGGGCCTTATTAGGTTATATTGGTTCTATTTTATTTATTCTAATTTATTCATAATTGTATTTTTTGTTATAATGTCTAGGATAGACTTCCCCTGCTATAACACCGATGTGGGGTCTGCTCGGTCCAAAGTGAGGACAATATGGGTTACTTCCACCCAGCCTAGTCAGAACCTCCTTGACCCGAGGGCCCACTCAGGGTGCTGGAGGAGCACAGGGCCAGTCTGAAGGTCATACTGGACCACTCGCCCTTCAACACTGAGGAAGAGCTGCTCACTGAGCTCCAAGCCATCGAGTCTACCGGCTCCACCACGGGGACCCGGATCATCATCTGGAACCTCCGCAGGTCTGGGTTCATCCCCATGGTTACTGGGCTCGTCTGGCGCACCGATGTGCATGAAGGTTTGAAGCCCCAGAACAGGGCCGTGTCGGGACACATACCACTCTATGGTCAGACACAAAATAATGGGTTTGTATTTTTGAGGCCAAAGTAGACCTATTGAGGCCTATAGGGAGATAAAATATACAGCCTACGTACATTAAAACCATATAGTATGGCCTCTCTATCCACAAAAGCATTATCATTGATTTATATGAAAATATCTCATATACAAGGAAATTATCTTTGGTGAGATGGGCTGAATTAATAATAATAATTGTGATTATTGATCATTTTAACTAAGTATTTTTTAGATAGTTTGTTGATATTCAATGACTATATAAAGACTATTGCAAGGACATTTACACTTACATTTACACATGGAAAGAGTTTCCGAGTGTGTGTGTCAGGTCACGTCGCAGAGGACGCTGGCGTCTGGATGGTTGACTGCCGCCTCTGTGTTCGTTTCGTTTTGTCCATTTATTTCCAACGTCTGTCTAGTGAGGCTGTTTTTTGTTTTATCCCTCGTCATTCACCAGTTCGTCACCGTGCTCCTCTTTAATCTATCCCGCATCTCTGCTGTTCCCGTTCTCATTCACCCCCTACCTGGACTATCAGCCATGTTAGCCAACTAGCTAACAGCCGGTTAAATTCTCCACTTCTGGATCCTTCCATCTCCCGACTCTGAGTGTGTGGATCGCTTGCTGTGGACCTGGGTGAGTACGTTTGTGTGTTTGTGGTGGTGATTGTGCCAACACATGACCGTCTCGTTGCGTGCTCTGCATTAGCCCCGCTCTGTCCCAGCCTGTCGGCTGCCTAGCGTGCCCTGCTAAAAAACATTAGCCTAGCTGTTTGGCCGGCATTAGCGAGTCGTTTGCGGGGGGAGCCCCCACTCCCTCCCAGCTCATCACCTGTCGCCTCGCTGAGGGACTCTAACAACAGTGGCCCAGCTGTCTGGCTATTCAGTCAAAGTCTGTCGGGGGGGAGCCCTCACACTATGGAAGTAAATCTGTGTCATCGGAGTTTGAAGTAAAAAAGCCCTTGAATTTCTAGCACTGAATATTTATGCATGAACATTATTCTGAACATTTATGCAATATTCAGACATATACACAATATAGTGTGACCATGGGTTTTTTTGTCCAAGTTCTCCTAACCCGGTTACCAGACCTAGGGAACTCCATCAGTTCCCCGGTTCTCATGCATGTAAACAGCGTAAGCGGGGTTCTGTTGTGGTGACACGTCTGTGCCCCGCTACAGCCGCTGCTATGACTGCCCCAACCCCCCCACAGCACGTTCCTGGTTTCAAAACCCCTTCCATCACCCCTAATAGCTTGTCGAAGGATCTCAGCATCATTTCATTAATTCAAAACTAGAAGAACAGGCTGTGTTCTGACCAGCTGTACGCTGGCACGGCGCTATGCTGTACCTGAGGTGCAGTTACTCCGTCATTTCCCCGTTCTCCCTCGCTCATGCACACGGGGGAACTTCAATACTGTTGTTACTAATGTGCATATAAACACACTGATTAAACCGTGGCCACACTATAATGTGTATATGTCTGATATGATTGTGTTTCTAATGGGGGGGTTTACGATACTATATCATATATGACATCATACTGAGAGTTTAAAAAAAACAAACAACCGAACGTCTTCTCGTTAAGTTCAACTTAGTTTATGTCCAATAAAGTCTGTTAATGTACAAATGTCAGCTGTCTATGACTGAATCTTACAGAAACAAACCACACTGATGGCATATAGAAGAGTTAAAACAGTCACTGAAGCCCCATTGTTGGACATGGCTAAACTCTGTCACTGTGCTGAACGACAAGCCGAAGCTGCATTGGTGTCGGGTGACTCCCACTCGCTCTTGTTGCTTGACGCACACTCCCGATCTTGAATCTAGAATCGATCGCTCCTCCTTGGGTCCCCGGATGTTGCGGTTGAAATTTTTGTGGTTGAATTTTTACGTTGAAAAACATTCAGATACATAATTTCAATGCATAAATATTCAGTGCCAGAAATTCGCTTTTTTATTTCAAACTCCGATGACACAGATTTACTTCCATATCACTCCCTCCCAGGTCATTGCTGTAGCCTAGCTGAGTTCTGACATCATGGCACAGTGGGACTTGCCTGCCGTGCATGTTTGGTCTGGGGCAACCAACATCACCCACTCCACCAACTTCAACCCCTGGTCCACGGCAGCTTCAATAAAACTCACTGCCTGCTAGCTAGTGGCTAATCAGCTACTAGCCACCATCAATGTCCTACCTGGCCTTCTCTCGTCTACCACTTATTCTGCTACTCCAGTCTCTTTCAACCCTCCCCCTACTCCACCAACTCCTCATCCTCTCTACTCTGCCGCTGACCTCCACCATCTTAACAATAGCATTCACCACCTCCACGCTGCTGCTGCCACTGCAGCAAGCCAATCCGGGATCCTTCGTCATCCACGTTACATCCACCGAGGTCCTGGCCCCACTCACCATCAACACCTCCCCCACGGCTCAGCTATCCCCTCGCTCTGGACTACTTCCCACCCCCCTGTCATCCCCTCCTGCCGTAACGCCAACCTTAACAACCTCCGTTCCCCTCCCCTGCCCCCATCCATCTCTCTTGCAATACTAAACTGTCGCTCCCTCTCCAATAAATCACCTGTTATATCTGAACTGTTATTGGACAATAACATTGATCTGCTTCTCCTCTGTGAAACATGGCAACAGCCCCTGGACTACTACGCCCTCAATCAAGCCACTCCCTCCAACTACAGTTACCATGCCAAACCCCGCCTCTCTGGTCGTGGGGGAGGTGTTGCCGTCCTCCATAAAAAAACACCTGTCCGTCACTGAACTCAACCTCAACCTCCCATCTATTTCATCCTTCGAATACCTCGCCTTCGTCCTCTCCAACTCTATCACATCTGGTCTCATTTACCGTCCCCCGAAGCCACATTCTTCTTTTCCCTCTGATCTGTCTGAACTCTCTTCCCGCCTACTAGTCACTGGTGACTTCAACATCCACATTGACCAGCCCAACACCCCACTGACATCTGACTTCCTCTCCCTTCTTGACTGTTTCCATCTGACACAACACATTGACTTCCCCACCCACACCAAAGGCCATATCCTTGACTTAGTCTGCACCTCCTCCCTACCCATATCCAACCCCCATCCTCTCCCCTTCCCACTCTCTGACCATCTCTGCATCACCTTCTCTGCCCCGCTTCCCTCACCCCATAATCCAAACAAGTGCTCCATCACCTATCGCAGCATCAAATCAGTTGACCCACTCTCCCAGCTCATATCCTCTGCCCTCCCCCCTGACTCCGCCCCCTCTTCCCCTGACGGCTATGCTATCATGATTAACTCCATCCTCTCAGACTCACTTGACTCCCTAGCCCCTTGGAAAACTTCCTCTGTCTCATTCACCAACTCCGCCCCCTGGTACACCCCGGAACTCCGCACCATGAAACGGTCTGGCCGCCAACTTGAACGACTATACAAATGCACCCGCCTTACTGTTCACGCTGACGCATACAAACATCACATCTCCTCCTACCCTACCGTGATGCACTTCAAGCTGCTAAATCTGCCCACTTCTCCATCCTCATCAACAGCACCAACCGGAACCCCCGCACCCTGTTCTCCACCGTCAACAAACTTCTCCAGCCGCCTGACATCAACCCACCCTCCTCCCCGGATCTCTGTAACTCTTTTCTTCTTGCCTTCAACAATAAAATCTCCCAAATCAACTACTCCCTGACTACCGCTATCAGCAATCCCAATCTCCCTCACCCTCCCTATCCACCCACCCCCCCCCCCCCCCCCCTTCTCACACTGCCTTCTCCCCCATTGACTCCTCCCACATTCTGGATATCATCACTGCATCCAAGTCAACCACCTGCTCTCTCTCGAGCCCCTCCCAACTACTCTAACCAAGGCCTGCCTCCTGCCTTGGCCCCCTGCTCTTCATCTGCTACCTTTTCCCCCTTGGTCACATCATCCGCAAACTCAACCTGGACTTCCACTGCTATGACGACAACACCCAGATATACATCAGCACCAAATCCACCCAAAACCCTCCCCTCACCCACATCGAAACCTGCATCGCCACTATAAAATCATGGTTGACCCACAATTTCCTCCAACTAAACAGTGACAAAACAGAACTACTTCTCATAGGCAGCAACAAACCTGGGAGTTCAGTTCGACCCCCACCTGACCTTCAATGACCACGTAAAACATCTATGTAAGACTTCATTTTACCATCTCCGCAATATTTCAAGACTTCGTCCCACTCTATCCCTCCCAGCAGCAGAACAACTGGTCCATGCCTTCATTTCCTCAAGGCTGGATTACAGTAACGGGCTCTTCATTGGGATACCTAGCAAGACCATCCAGAAGCTACAATACATCCAAAACAGCGCTGCCAGGGTCCTGATGAGAGCCCGTAAATACGAGCATATCACCCCCATCCTTCAATCACTGTACTGGCTCCCCGTCTCATCCCGGATCAACTACAAAATTCTGCTTCTCACTCACAAATGCATCCATGGACACGCACCCACCTACCTTCAAGAACTCATCACTCTACAGTCCACTACCCTCACCCTCAGATCTACAAACACCCTGCTCCTCCACATCCCCAGTACTAGGCTCTCCACCATGGGAGACCGAGCTTTCTGCTCAGCCGCACCACGCCTATGGAACAGTCTCCCAATCCAGATGAGGGCCATTCAGAACCTGGACTCTTTTAAAATAGGCCTGAAAACCTTTTTATTCAGAAAGGCCTATGGCTGCTAACAAGATGTTTTAACTTTGTCTTATAGTTTTTTTTATTTTATTTTTATTTATTTATTTATTTATTTTTTTTTAATCAAATTTTTTTATTTATTATTTTTATTATTATTTTTTTTATTGAGTATGCTTTTGTTTTCTTTACCTTGCTTTTAACTTTTTAACCTTGTAGCACTTTGAGATCTTTTAGATGAAAAGTGCATTAGAAATTAAATGCATTATTATTATTAGGCACCAATTCCACCCTCAATAAAACTGGTCCCGTCTCTCTCACCATCGGCACCTCGACCATCACCCCCTCCCCCCTGGCCCGCAACCTTGGCGTCACCCTGGACCCCACTCTCTCCTTCGATCCCCACGTCAGCTCCATCATCAAGACCTCATACTTTCACCTCCACCGCATGGCCCTCCTCACTGGCATCACCTCTCACTCCCTCCATAGACTCCAAATAGTCCAAAACTCTGCTGCTCGCCTCCTTACCCACACCCGGTCCCGTGATGACATCACTCCTGTCCTCTCCACTCTCCACTGGCTCCCCATCAAACAACGCATCACCTTCAAAATACTCCTGACTTTTAAAGCTCTCCATCACCTAGCCCCGTCCTACCTGTCAGATCTCCTCACCCCCAATCGACCCTCCCGAGCCCTCCGATCCTCCTCCAGACTCACTCTGATCGCCAAACCATCAAGACTCCTTCGGCGACAGAGCCTTCTCCTCAGCAGCACCCCGACTCTGAAACTCACTCCCCCAACCTGTCTGTGACTCCCCCTCACTTCCCACATTCAAATCCTGTTTAAAAACATACCTCTTCTAACAAGCCTACGACCTCCTCTATCCAAAACCCTAATAATCCCCTCCCTTGCCCTCTCCCCTCCTCATGCCCTGCCACCCTCCCTGCATCTCGGCCCATTGGACTGTCTTGTCTTAATGTCTTGGATGTCTGTACCATTATTACTTATTCTTAAATAGATAGATAGATAGTCCTTTATCAATCCCCATAGGAGAAATTCACAGTGACCAACAGTGCAGTGGGAAAAGAGTACTAAAAACAAGAGCGTATATATACAATAAATTTCTCAATTTGAAATAAAATTATAGACAGACAGACATACTTTAATGATCCCTGAGGGAAATTGCATAAAATAATATATAATAAATATAATAATATAATATAATAATAAATATAATAATATATAATACATAAAATATAGTAAAAAACTGTGGGAATAAGATAAGCATACTATATACATGCAACCGTCTTTTTTGGCACCTTTTTGGGAACTTTTTCTTCATTCCACCATTGCTCTTGTCTTTGATGTCTGTATCATTATTATTTACTATTTACTCTTCATTCTACTACTGCTCTTGTGTATGTATGTATGTATGTGGTACTGTTATTTATTCTTTTCATTACAGGACATCTGCAGGGAATGTGGAGTTTGATTTCACCACAGACCGCTATGACATCCGCATTCCCTGTGATGTCTTTGACTCAGAGACTGAAGCATGCCAAAGGCCAGGGCTATCAGTCCCTGAGAGTGACTTCTCGTTGCATGTAAGTAAAAGCAGAGACACTATAGGAGGAGAATCATCCCAGAAAAAATCACCGATTGAAATGCATGGGGAAACTTTGTGACGCCAAGATGGCAGTTGTTTGCACATGTCCGCCTCTTCCGGTGCCGTTGCGCCAATCATACGTGGTCACGTTTTTTGCAACACTTGGAAGTTGTTTTCAATCATCTTTATTTATCCAAACAGACGTGGCCCTTAAGCAGTCAATACCAAATCAGACACAGGCAAGGTTCAAGTTATGTTGTTGATCTCTTGCTTTATGGCATGATCTGCGATAGCTGACCTTGAGCAATGACATATTGCTGTTAGTGCCGGTGTTGTTATGCCGTAGATGAAAACAGTATCGTGAAGCATTGCGCATGCACAGTCCAAGATTACCTGTAAGGAAAAGTGCTTCAAAACGTCCACAAAAACGTTAATTTGATGAAAAACCACCAAACCCTTTCAACAATTTTAGTTTGTTTTTCATTGTGATTTCAAACATATGTTTTTTATGCCCCTTAGACCTGGGGAAATGGAGATACAGATCTCCCCCTACACATTTACATATGGCCCTGGTCTTGCTAAAACCAAATAGCTGCCCGAAAGGCGCAGCCATTATGGCCGCAGGTGAGAGGACTTGCCTATAATGACTTAGGTATAAGTTATCTAGGCTGACTGCATGGTGCACATAAACACCCTGTAGTTCTGGGGAAGACCCTGCATGCTGCATGCAGAGAATGGGATCAGACGGTCAGGATGCAACTTTAACCACAATGAAGATATTAACACGTCAGTATTTGTAAGACCACAGGTTCAAACGTTGAATTAAGAACGTTGGTTAACAGTTTGAATGTTTCAGACATGGGGAATAACATGTCTGGTTTTCTGACATGGGGAGAAAACCTAATATCTGCATTATGAAATGCTATATAACCGAATAGATAAAATGTATTGTCCGATAAAGATATGATTTATTTGCTTAGCTGCTGTTGTATCGGTGATGTGCACACTTGTGTGGGTCCATGAAAGGTAGTAGTTTTGTATCTATACTTATGAACGTAGGCGTACTGCAGCATCCTCTACTTGAAGCCTCGTATGCAGATCAACATTCGAGGACAGAAGGTGAAGACTCAACCCATCTCCGAGAGCCTTGACTATGTCAAAAATTTGACCTACAAGCCTACAATTTTGGTATCCTTTTTGTCCACAAACACAAACATTTCAGCTCCCTCTCAAATAAGAAAAAAAAACAACAAGTTAATTATTTGTATTCTTTCCAGGAGCAGTGGGCTGCATCACAGTGTAGGGGCATCATCTCCAGGTTTTAGCATGCTTGCCTTGGTTATGGGAAGTTCTGGAGCTACTAATTGTTAGTCGCTAGTTCTGTTCTGTGGTTATGTGTTATGGTGTGGGGAAAGCCAGAGCACCCAGGTTAAACACAGTGGGGAAAACCCTCCTGATGGCAATGGTTGGCCCAGGAGCAGCTAGTAGGTCACTGAGGTACTGAGCCACCAAGTATCAGTCTTCCTGGCCCAGAATGTTCCTTGAGTTCAGTTCTAGAAAGAACATATCCCCATCATCTTTGGGTCCAACAAGAAGAGCAAGGAGCAATATGGCATCATGATGTACTACAGGAACCGACTCATCAAGGCTTATCTTCGTGTTGGCTGTCAGCTGAACGTCAGTGTGTTTCTGTGAAATATTTTAAAACTGTCATTTTTTAATTCCTTCTTTTATGCTACTTTGGTTTGTCATCTAAGTTAGTGTATGTTCTCCTAACAGGCTACCAACAGACAAGGTATCGGAGTCATTGGTGTGATTGAGTGTAATTTTCTGAAACCGACTCACAACAAACAGGACTTTGACTACACAGACAGCTACAGGTAAGACCTGTACTGTAATGGGGATAAAGTCACTCCAAATCATGAATTTGTTTTTGACAGTTATCATACTGTGTTTTGTGTTGGTTAGTTATTTTCTGTCAGCGCTGCCTTACTTTTGTGTTTGTGAGTACAAAGTGAAAGCTCTTCCAGGGTAATCATAGCCTGGGAATTCCCATGCTGCTTTGCACGCGATTTCATTCTCACTGCAAAGACAGTCTGGAAACCACCGCCCTTATTTTCCCCTGAGTTAGGGAACCAATCACAGAACGGGGGGCAGCAAGACGATGAAGACGTCTATGCACGACACCGAAGCTTGTAGCGTGTTAATCCAACATGGCAGCGAACACAACGTTACCGTTCGATGCAGCTTTAGAAAGTGTATTAAGTAGCTTTTGTAGCAATTAATTTGATTTTAGTAGCTATTTTTTAGTAGTAATTGGCTATGAATCGCGCGCAAAGCAGCATGTGAAGAACCAGACGCCATTTGATAGACATTCGTAGCGCCCAATAAACGGCTCTAGGCATTCGTAAACCACGCCTCAAATACGAGAAACTGCACACCTAGTTCCCAGACCACCATCTCATCGAGATGTGGACGCGTCAGCCAGGCTAGGGTAATCAAGCAATTCATTCATTTCGACTTTTTAATCTGCATTCGGTTGAAATGCAGACTACAAACATGTATGCACATTTGCAAGTGAAACATTGAAAATAAATGACCAGTACCTGTATATGACCAGTATAACTGTCACTATTTTGTCATTTAGCAGCCATTTTTCTCCAAAGCAATGAGCGGTGACTTCAGATGTCATTAAAGAGCAAGTTAGGTAGAAGAGGTTAGGATCTGGCCAAGGGTGCCTTCATGTAGACCGGGAATATCAGGGTTTGAGTCCAGAACCTAAACCGCCCTAACCAATACACTCTCCAGAACCTCTGATCAACCACCCTAACCACTGCACTGTCCCTCTTATCAAGACCAAAGTCTGACACTTTGTTTGGTTTGCTTTACAGGAACACTATCAGAAATATGTCAGATAAGTTAAGAAAATACTGCAGAGAAAGGCAGTCCAGGAATTGGAGAAACATGCTCAGCAATCACGTGCCCGATGAGTGAGTACACAAACACCCCCAATGTCGTTTCACTTTCACTTTATCATCTTTGAAAATATGATCATGTCAATTGATTTTTTGACATAAATGCTTTTGTGAACTGTAGGATGAATACACGGCAGCCTCCGACTCCACAAAGCAAATCCAAAAGACAGAAGCTAAATAATGACGAGAGAACGTTAGAAATGCACATGAGCCTGAGAAGCTGTACCTACCCATCAACACCTAACCTTGCCCATTCCAGAGTTCTTCAACAAAACCAGGAACAGGCCAAGCAAATTGAAGACCTGAAGAGAAAGTTGCACCAAAGCCACCATGAGATGGAGGGACTGCAAGTGAAGGTAGATGGTAGTTTGATGTAGTTGCTTGCTGGTGACTTGCCTTTTCTTCAGCTTTCAGTTTTATCCTGACAGTTTCTCTGTACCAGACAATAAATTACATGAACTTGAGGTGAAGGAAATAATTGTGTTGATGAAACGGTCATGGAGTTTCATACAAATACAACCAACATGACTTATTAGGTGTTAGAACATCAAACACTATGTCTTCTTCTTCTCCATCAGGTGAAGAAGTTGGAGGAGGAAAAAGCCAGCATTTCTGCAAGGTAAGTCTCTCTCTCTCTCTCTCTCTCTCTCTCTCTCTCTCTCTCTCTCTCTCTCTCTCTCTCTCTCTCTCTCTCTCTCTCTCTCTCTCTCTCTCTCTCTCTCTCTCTCTCTCTCTCTCTCTCTCTGTCTCTCACTCTTTGTGTATTGGTATAAACTGTCTACAATTTAAATGGTACACAATACGATTCATTTCATTTCCGTTTCTCTTGTCAACTCTGGAACAGTCATAGAGGGCTGAAAAACAAAATGTCTGACCTTTTGAGAGGGACACGGTGAACTACGAGAGCGACGTCATTGTGGAGCTACTGGAACAGGTCCTCAGTCACAAAGTTCCTACTTCCAGTACCAATGACCCATGTTGGTTACTAGGATAGTGGAGGCACAGAGAATGTGTTCTTAAATTATTTCAAGAAACTGCAAATGTTTTTGATTATTCTTTCACTCTTTTACTTTCATGTTTGATAATTTAGTGTTTTTAGTTTTAGTGTTAGTTTTAGTTTGGTTTCTGTGCTGACAGTTCACAACAATGATCAATATATCCAGAATGTTCTTTATATTATTACGTCAGGTTTGTGGGTCTTCCATTGGTTCTAAGGCTCAGCAGGCCTCATGGCCAGCTACCAGTCCTGACCATTGATCCTTTATCAGCCGCCCAGCCTTGAATTAGAGAGGGCTCGGGCTTTTCATAGTGTGTTCAACATGTTGGGTCTTGCTTACTCTGCACATTTGCTCCACAATCATGGAACAAAGATTTAACGATCATTGTCACCCGATACCGCTTATGATTTCTTTGGAGACAAAGTGTCTTTTCTTTAACCCTCGAACTAGCAGAAGTCTATGTGAACCTTGTGATGATCAAGCATATTGAACTTCTGTTGCCGCAACCCTCTCTGCAAATGGCTCTGGGTGGAGCGTGGCCTAGTCCACCTCCACCTCTCTGTACCAAGTGAGGCCTGATTAAACTACCTGCTCTGGAGCCTCCTTGTTCATGCAAGTCTGGCCCTAGTCCAGCGCCACCCACTGGCTGTTTAGATCAATGCAAGCCCTTCATCCCAGACCTCATGCATGGTAACATCTTCAACCAGTGTCCTTGCATCAGGGGAGCCCTGCCACACTCCATCTAGGCTTTTACTTGACTCTCCTTGACTCGGCCAGGTTTACTTATAGGACTGAATGTGATATGTCCAAAATGTTGTGGGTTTTTTGTATTTCTCGTAACTGCTGTTTTCAGTGGGTTTTTTTTAATGGGAGACAATTACTTGTGGATTGATTGATTTGGATTGACATGGATTGATTTTGCCATACCATTCAGAATATATGTTAAGGGACCTATTGTTGGGAATGCTTGTGACTGTGGAGGTTTCATGAATACGTTTTAATTCAATAAAATCTTACATATCGACACCTTTGCTATTTCTACCAACAATACAAAATGATGATCCTTTATTGAACTAGATGTATTTTTTATGCCAAGTAGAGCTGCAACACAACACTGCACAATATAACTAGAACATGTAATTCCACACAGGAATTACTTGTGCATAGGAATGCCCCGAATCATTGAGATGAATTTAATTGAGGTGGGGATCGAACCGCGACCGTTGTGGAACACACGCTCAACCCCACTGTGCAATGTCACGTCAGAGTGACATCTTTCCTATGTCTTCTTTGGTCGTCCAATGTTGGTCCACTGAGGGTTTTGCAACGCCATGCGACGTCTATTGCACGTCGTCCGTGTGTCCTCTGTGTAAGGGCTATTTATAGTCCAAATGTGGTAGTTTGTGGATGTCTTTTTTATACTACTTCTATAACTTTCAAGAGGGACATGTTTTCTATTAATGAATTAATTTTGTTGTACACATACACACACACAAATCACAATTCAATACCCATTTCCATCTTTATTCAAAATGGTCCTGAATGGCATCCGAAGGGCACCAGACATACTACAGTGGAAGCATGAAGGGAAACACTAAATATCCACCACGGCACTGTTGAGGTGGTGGTCAGATCATTCAGGGCCCGCTCTGTGCACGGAGAGAGGGGGCATCTTCCACCTCGTCCACACGATCACCTTGATGTTCTCCTCGGTGGCTGCTGCATCGAATTTCATGAGCCCTTCTGCACAAGCAGAAAAAGACAAATGATTAAGGCAATCTGCAGTCATACACCCAAACAAGAAATGTGTGTTGTTAAAGCATGCTTGGGGAGTTTAAGACAATAATGCTAAACTACCTAACACTATCCGAACACTTGGACGTAGAATTCACTAGGCTGACCGAACTTACCTTCAATTAAGAGGATAATTCACCAGCGATGCAGAGAAGGGGGTGTCTGCAGACCCGGAGGCGTATTTACGAATCCTACTATGGCCACGCCAAGTCCCGCCCTATGCCTACGCCTGATTGGCTGAGCTCAATGAGTGCCGCGTAGCTAATGTGAGGTAAACTACTGTTCTTTTCAGTCATGTTGATTTGTTGATTTGCTTTTTATCATCCTGTTTACGTTGTAGTGTACAGTATGTTGTGTGTGGCGTCTTAAGCTGCGCTGGAACTTTGAATTTCCCCTTGGGGATATGATATATCATACAAATAAAGCTTATTAATACTAATAATTCAACTGTAGTCAATCAACATTAATGGCACGTATGTGTCAAAGACGTTTTGTTTAATGTATGCATGTATTCAACATAACCTGTACAATATGTATAGGACAGGAATTTTGTCATCAACATTATGGTGTTTCTGTGAGTGGTTATTAGCCTACTGATCGTCTGTTCACACAATGTGGCATAGATTATGATATCACATTAATATGATATATGATAGTAGTGCTTAAAGGGCATTGTAAACATAATACGAAAGGTATATTCCTTGCGTGTCAAGATTCAAGATTCAAGTATCTTTATTGTCAAATGTGCTACATGGCAGGCATATAGCACAGATGAAATTGCAGTCCTCTCAGACCTGGTGCAAAATAAACAATGGACAGACAAACGGACACCGTACAGACAAAAACACAGAAACACAGAAAAGTACGAAAAAGGCAATAACAACAACGATGCGGACACGCGGAATAGCAGAGTGCAGTGGCGTGTATAGCGGCGTGTACACAAATGCATATCCTGTTTCGCGAACACAAATTTGTTTCGGCGTAACGATGCGGACACGCGGAATGTGCTTCCTCATTGAGCTCAGCCAATCAGGCGTAGGCATAGGGCGGGACTTGGCGTGGCCATAGTAGGATTCGTAAATACGGGACCCGGAGGCTGCAGATTCATGCCCGCAGTTCTATGACCGCAGTTCTGTGTCCCTCATGTTTGTGCCACAGCGCCACCAGCTGGATGGAGTGTCTTCCACTTTTTATTTGGAAATAATCCATCCATGATGATCTACGACCGGAGTGTGAGTATTGGACGTGAATTATTTAATGTTATTAAACTATTCTGTTGAATTGACAGCGAACTTAATGTTTTAATGTGTTACGTTTGATATGATATGACTATTTGCCATGATAGTCTGAAGGGCACGTCATAGTCATCTAGGTTAAGAGAATAGGTAGCTAATGTTAGCCTGTTGGAAATGAACTGTTTGTACATTTAGTTTAATGAGAAAGAAGCACGGTGACCAAGAGTTTTAGCATGTGCATTAAATTAAACATTAAAAAATGATGTAGTGGATGATGGGAGTAAAACACGTAACGTTATAGGCCTGACGTTACGTTTTCATAAATGCATGAAACTTTACATTTTCTGAAATGACACAAACACATATTGGCAGTGTAGCCTACATCATGCTAAAAGTTAATTATGTATTATATATCATGTATTATTATATATCATATTACATCTCATGTACGTATGTTTATATCAGTATTTACATTAAGCCTATACTACTCTATTACCTATACTGTGGCGTTCACTTGGGGACAGGTCTGTTGATATGCCTATACTGTATGTCATGTGTTTGTGTCTCTCACCCAGAAGGTTTACGGGTAGGAGGTGTGGTTTGTGCCCTTTGGGGTTTTGGCGCGCTTTCTCTGTCATTCATTCTTGTGTTGGCAATCAATGAATAAACAACTTCAACTACCTCCGTTTGAGTTGTTCCTTCATCTTGCCACATTGGTGACCCCGATTGGAACATGTTCGAGGAAGCAGAATGCGGTGTCTCCTCCTCAGCCATGTCGCCCCAACTCTCACAGCCGGCCGGTTTCGCCGCGTCTGTGAAGCTTCCTGAGTTCTGGCAGAGCGACCCGGCTGCGTGGTTCCAGCATGTTGAAGCGCTTTTCCACCTGCGTAGAATCACAGAGTACGACTCCAAGTACTCCTTGGTGGTCGCGGCTGTGGCAGTAGCCCCTGCCACTAGTAAGACACCACAGCAGCACATTACACCATAACTTATCTCACAGACCACATGTTAGCCAGGTAGCATGCTCTCTTTAGTTTGGTGGGTGCACACACTGAGCTATATCTATAACATCCAAGTAAGTTTCCTGTGCTATTGCCATACATACACACATATACATACACAGAAACATTTGTTTTGAGTTGTTTCTTTATTATGAGCAGGCCTGAATCCATGTATTGTTTTGCTTACCACAGTGCTTCCTGGTGCTGGGCAGTGGAGAAGGACCCGAGCTGTGTTTCAGGCTGACTTTTATAGTGCCGGAGAAATTCGTAGGGAGCGTGCTCGGCCCCTCCCACTGAACCATACCAACTGTGGGGCTGAAATTAATAGGGAGATTAATTTCCAGACCAAGTTTGTGTTTGAATATTTTGATGACCACCTTTAGGTGCGTTAAATAAGTGTAAATAGAGTTTGCAAAGTTTAAAGGGATATTCCGCCATTTTTGGAAATAAGCTCATTTTCCACCTTCCCTCGAGCAAAACAATCGATCTTTACCCTTTTCCCGTTCATCCAGCCGTTCTGTGAGTCTGGGGGTACAACTTTTAGCTGTAGCTTAGCATAGATCATTGAATCGGATTAGACCATTAGCATCTCGCCCGCTTAAAAGTGACTACGATTTCCGGAATTTTTCCATTTAAAACTTGTCTCTTCTCAAGTTTGAAAGTGCAATAAGACCAACGGAAAATGAAACGTGGCGATTTTCTAGGCTGATTTTACCCGGAACTATATTCTCTTTCTGGCGTAATAATCAAGGAAAGTTGCAAAGGTACCATGGGCGTAGTGATATGACGCAGCGCCTCAATAGTCCCTGTAGGCTTCTTCCGGCAATACAACCAACGTGATTACCGGGACTATACTTTGAGGCGCGTCATATCACTGCGCCCATGGTACCTTTGCAACTTTCCTTGATTATTACGCCAGAAAGAGTATATAGTTACGGGTAAAATCAGCCTAGAAAATCGCCACGTTTCATTTTCCGTTGGTCTTATTGCACTTTCAAACTTGAGAAGAGACAAGTTTTAAATGGAAAAATTCCGGAAATCGTAGTCACTTTTAAGCGGGCGAGATGCTAATGGTCTAATCCGATTCAATGATCTATGCTAAGCTACAGCTAAAAGTTGTACCCCCAGACTCACAGAACGGCTGGATGAACGGGAAAAGGGTAAAGATCGATTGTTTTGCTCGAGGGAAGGTGGAAAATGAGCTTATTTCCAAAAATGGCGGAATATCCCTTTAAGACATGGGAAATGATCATGGGGTATAAATTATTATACGAGTGAGTCCAATTAAAGGTGGTATGGTCCAGAGGGAGGGGCCTAGCCTTTAAATGGAGGGGTTCTACACTGCCTAGACCAGGGGTGTCAAACTCATTTTGGTTCAGGGGCCACATACAGCCTAATGAGATGTCAAGTGGGCCGCACCAGTGCAATCACAACAGAATTACCTATACATAACAATAAGTCCATGCTTTGCCCTTTGTTTTTGTGCAAATAAGTACAAGTACAGTAATCTTCATATTTAACGAAATATCCTTTGACAAAACATATCATGAACAACCTCAGATTCAAGGTTTCCACAAGATGTTGTATTTTCGCCATGATGAGTCTCATAGTGGCGCCGAATATTATATTCCTTGAGCACCGACACTTGTTAATCACACACTAAGCACACAGGTTTCCCACTCAATAATAGAATAGCATTGTATTAAGAATTCGAGTTTTGTCTTTTATGCATTTTTTTTACTTTCAGAATTCATCCAGCGGGCCGGGTTGAGCCCCCTATCGGGCCGGTTTTGGCCCGCGGGCTGTATGTTTGACACCCCTGGCCTAGACAGTCAGTGAAGGGCTGTGGTGCTGTGCAGATGGGGTTTGTAGATATGTGGTTTCCTATTCTATATGTCATTTTTTCTTTATTGTTTGCACATACTTTACTGGATTAAAAGAAAATCACTTCAACTTAAAGAGTAAATGGACTTTGTTTTGGGAGTTTTGGACATTTTAGACATCTTTTTCAGTTAGCCTGCGGCTACACTACCCTCACTCTAGGTCAGAGTGTGACAGCGGCCCTGGATAAGCATTCTACTCGCCGCGTCATGTAACTTCTGCGAGACCCACCACGACACGGCAAATACGCCGCACTCAGACTCCTGCTACCGAGGTACAGACTGTTCGCTGCGGAGAGGTTGGATAAAATGCTTTCCCTGCCCGGGTTAGGTGACGGTTCGGCGGTGGAACTGATGGACAGCATGCTGTCACTGCTAGGTTCAGATAATGGTGGTTTCCTGTTACCGCACATTTTCCTGCGCCAACTCCCACCACCGGTGGGCGCAGCCTTAGCCAACTCCCCTTGTCTGACCGCAAGTGACTACCGGGGTTTAGCTGAGGAAGCTGATCGTGTCCTGCTGGCTACCAGACGGTTCTCCGTGCAGAGAGTGGCATCGGACCCCCAACAGCCGACAGCGGAGGGCGAGGACCCTGCGGTGGTGGCTGGAGTTTCCGGGTGGAGACAGCGCAGAGGCGCCCTGTGTTTTTTCCACCAGCGTTATGGCTCCAAGGCTCGGCGTTGCGTCCCTCCGTGCACATTTGAGGTGCCGGGAAACGCCAGAGCTGGCGCTCAGTAGCAGCAGTGAGCGTTGGCGAGCGAGAGGAGCTGCTGTTTTTGAAAGACTCCCTGTCCACCAGGCGTTTCCTGGTGGACTCCGGCTCCCAGAAGAGCCTGCTTCCTCCGACTGACTCAGACCTGTCAGCCCGAGGGCCAGGTCTATTTGTTTCCATGGGCGCAGCTTCCCATCATAGGGGCGGATTTTCTGTGTGCAAATGGTTGATGTCGCTAATCGCCGTTTGATTGATGCCGTGTCTTTTACCACCTTCCCATGTCAGACAGGGGGATCTGGGCCGTTAACACACGCTAGCTTCTCGCGTCTGGCAGCGTTTATCAGCGATTGCTAGCAGGTTTTGCCTCGCTAACCACTCCTGCCTTTTCTACCATGGCAACGAGGCACGGTTTGGAGCACTTCATTCCCACCACGGGCCCGCCGGTTTTCACGTGTGCACGACGCCTTGACGCTGTAAATTTGGCTCTGGCGAAAGAGGAATTTGCTACCATGGAGCAGTTAGGGATAGTGCAGCGCTCAAAAAGCCCATGGGCTTCTCTCCTCCACATGGTACCCAAAGCGGATGGCTCATGGCGACCATGCGGTGATTTCCGCCATTTAAATAACATCACCGTGCATGATCGCTATCCCATCCCGCACATCCAGGATTTTTCTGTTCACCTGGCGGGTACAACAGTTTTTTCAAAGGTGGACCTGGTGCGCGGTTATCACGAGGTCCCCGTGCGCGCAGAGGATGTGCGAGATGGATGTGCGAGGATGTGCGATGTGCAAGACTGCGGTGATAACCCCGTTCGGCCTTTTCGAATTTTTGCGCATGCCTTTTGGTCTTAAAGGGGCAGCACAAACATTCCAGAGATTGATGGACTCGGTATTGCGTGACCTGGCTTTTGTGTTCGTCTATTTGGACGATATCCTGGTGGCCAGCCCGTCGGGTGAGGAGCACCTGTAGCACCTTAAACAGGTTTTCCAGAGCCTGGATGAGCACGGCCTGATTGTCAACCTGGCGAAGTGCCAGTTCAGACTACCAGATATTGATTTCTTGGGCCACCGCATTTCGTCGCAGGGCGCAGTACCGTTGCCTTCCAAGGTGCAGGCTGTGGCAGACTTCCCCCTGGGCATGGTTAATTTTTATAATCGCTTCCTGCCTCGCGCAGCCCACCTCCTGTGGTCATTGTAGGAGGCCTTGAGGCTGAAGAAGGCCAATGACCCGACTGGACCCCCGAACAGATCCAGGCTTTTGACGGGGCGAAGTCCGCCCTGGCTGACGCAGCGCTCCTGGCACATCCTGCGCCCACGGCACTGGTTGCTCTGACAACCGACGCATCCGATGTAGCTGTGGGGGCAGTAGTCGAGCAGCGGGTGGCTGCTGCATGGCAGCCCCTGGCGTTTTTTAGCCGTAAACTGAGGGACAACAAACGCAAGTACAGCACTTTTGACCGAGAGTTGCTGGCGTTGTACTTAGCTACACGTCATTTTCGTTTCCTGCTGGAGGGCCGTTCTTTCACCGCTTACGTTGACCATAAGCCGTTAACTTTTGCGATGTCTAAGGTAGCTGAGCCGTGGTCTGCTCGTCAACAGCGCCACCTCCGAGTTCACGACAGACATTCGGCATGTGGCTGGGAAAGCAAACCCCGTTGCAGATTGTTTATCGCGGGTCACATTGGTGTGTCCGGTACTGCTCGGGGTGAATTTTTCTGCTATGGCAGCTGACCAGCCTGGTGATCCGGACATCCTGGCCCTTAGGGCCACCGGTACGGGCCTCAAACTTAAGGAGGCCGTGGTGCAGGAAGGCGGTCCCACCCTCCTTTGCGATATCTCCACGGGCCGTCCCCACCCTGTCATACCAGCGGCCTGGCGTCGTCGAGTTTTCGATTCCGTTCACACTCTCTCACATTCGGGGGTCCGGGCATCGGTGAAGCTGGTCGGATCCAAATTCGTCTGGCCCGGCCTTTGCAGAAAGGTTAAGGAATGGGCAACCGCATGTGTGGCATGTCAGCGCGCTAAGGTTCATTAGCACACCAGAGCACCCCTCAAACCTTTTTCGATTCCAACCAGGCGTTTCGATCATGTGCATGTGGACCTGGTGGGCCCTTTACCTCCCTCGCAAGGTTTTATGTGGCGCAACAAGAGTTGCTGACAATTTAAAATGTGTGAGTTTGCATACATGTTGTTAATGTGAAGGATTTATATTGCAAGGTGTAAAAAAACAGTACCAGTGTACCACCAGTAGATGGCGGAGTATCGCCTGGGAGCAGGGTGCGTGTGTCCAAATCGCGTGTGATCTCACGTGATTCTGTGATACTTCGTGCAATGAGCAACAAGCACTGTGTGTTAACGTGCTGTGTGCAGTGATACTCATAAATATATCTATTTAACAGGTGAGATTGGTATACTGGGAATATACACATACTGTGGGGATGTTGTGATGGGGAAAATATGTGTTGGGAGTGCATTTTGTCTGTGTCTTACGGTTGTTTGGGAACTTTGTAGTGTGAGTTCGTACAGTGAGTCGGCCGCTAGCATTAGCAACTTTAGCACGTTACCCGTGACCAGTAGCTACAGTAGGGGGCAGGAGGCAGAAGCCATGACTAGGCCTTGATGAGGTGTGCTATGCTGGGCTTTAGTAAGAGGGTACTGTACATGTTCTGTGATGTTTATTATGAGTGATGTGTTGTGACATGTTTCATGAATGTTTGTTTATGAATGTTGGGTTTATATACTTTGCAGGGAAGTGGGATTATTTAAGAAGAGTTAATGATTGTGAAGGTGTATTACTTGATTGGTTAATGAATATTATTGACTGATGTTACTGTTTTGGGTTCTGATTCTGATGTTATTGTAAGGTTTTGTGATTCTGTGATACTTCGTGCAATGAGCAACAAGCACTGTGTGTTAACGTGCTGTGTGCAGTGATACTCATAAATATATATATTTAACAGGAAAAAGAAACATCTACAAAAATAAAAAAAACAAATGTGTAACACCAGTTGGAGCCAGTTCTACCTTCTTGGTCCCGTTACATATTTTGGTGAGCCAGCCAGGAGGAGTGATCCAGCCAGTGATTCACCCGAGAGGGAGACGGACCTGGATCAGCATCATCATTAAAGGAAGAATGGAGCAACTACGGGATGAAATAAGCAGAGTACTGCTGGAGTTGGACAAAACAGAGCTCATCTCCACATGTCAACAGCTAAAATGCTCAATGCCATCAGGAGGGTTCGAGAAAGAAGCTTGTCGTGCCCTCATCAGATTGGCCGAGAAGACGCTGGATGAAGTGGAGGAGAGAGAGGAGAGTTCAGCGTTTCAGCAGTATTTGCAGAGTGTCCTAGAATGGATGAAGAACCTGATAGAGAAAGAACCAAGCGAGTCAGAGACTGTATCTGATAAACCGAGTGAATTAGATGTCTTGAAAGAGAGATATCTCAAGTTGCAGGAGGAACAGAAGGAAGCCCGGCGACTGCTTGAAGAGGAGATCGTCGTCTTGGAGGAGATCGCAGTCCTGGAAGGAGGAAAAAAGACCAAAGGACCAGCGGTGAACACAAAGACTGTCATGATGTCACCACCTTCAATGAGACTGCCTGAAGTGACTCTTAGAAGGGAATTTCGGATCTGTGGCCAGATCGGAGAACCAGGCCAAAGAGAGAAAATCTCCTACGCCAGCCTAGTCAACCAAATAGAGGCGGGACAACGTAAGGGGCACTCGGAAACTGAGATTATTGAAGCTGTCACACGTGCTGTGACCCCAGGCCTACATCTAAGGGACATGCTGGAGATCAAAAGAGGCCTGACCCTGCCCAATCTAAAGATCACTACAAGGTCGACTCATCCTCAGTCCTGCTACACCGACTAATGAACATCACACAGGAACCCAAGGAATCAGCCCAAACATTCCTGTTCAGAGCGATTGAGCTGAAGGAGAAGATAATGTGGAGCTTGAGTAATGAAGATGAGGGTGAGCAGTTTAGCCCCGAACTAATTCAGAGGAAGTTCCTCCGCTCTCTTGAAACAGGACTGTATAGTGATGCTGTGAAATTCCAGATTAAGCCTTACCTTAAAAGCCCCAGTGTGACAGATGAAGAATTAATAGAGCGAATAAATGAGGCAGCAAACCTGGAGTAGGAACGGCAGCAAAAACTGAAGAAATCAGTCATGAGCAAGCCCCCTAAACTCAGCGAAATTCAGACAGAGGTGTCCACCCTTGCCCCTCAATCACCATCAGAAGATCACGGAGACCCTACAAACACAGCTGAGCTCAGAGCTAAAAGTAAGAAAGGTCAGGGGCGTAGCACAGAGCCAGATTCCAGCAACAGTCACCTCATAGAAGGGCTCCGAGCAGAGCTGCGGGAAATGAAAAAACTAGTTCTGGAGAGTGCAGAGGCTAACAAAAAGATTCAATCGGACAGAACTGACAGATCTTCAGCCTACGGCAAGAACAGACCAAGAGGATGCAGGGCCTGTCGGGAGGCTCACATTGGGGAGTCATGCAGACACTGCTTCAAGTGTGGCCAAGATGGACATCTCTCCAGAGGGTGTCGTCAGGGCAGAGAACAGCAGGGAAACGAGAGAGGGCTGCCGAGTTGGGACACTCGGTAGCCCAAGGACATGAAACCCCACTTTGTCCCACTGAGCAGACAGCTGTCACCCAAGCAACAACTCCGTTCCAGAGCCCCACCAACTATCTCTCACCCCGACGCCAAGCCAAACTCCTAGACCTCATCGGTAAGAGATGTACTGTCCATTGTCAATTAGACGGGGTCCCTGTAGAAGCATTATGGGATACGGGTGCTCAGTCTAGTCTCATTAATGAGGAATGGAGGAAAGTGAATTTGCCCCATCGTATGGTGAGACCTATTGACGAACTGTTGGAGTCAGACAGGTTAATTGGACTAGCAGCAAATCAAACAGAGATACCTTTCCTGGGTTGGGTGGAGGTGGAGTTCAGACTAGGCAAGGATGTAGACCAAGCTGAAGAACCACTGTTAGTGCCCACTCTAGTGGCAAGTGACCCAAATGTTGCAGAACAGCCCATAATTGGCTTTAATGTAATAGAGGCTGTGCTAAATGGGGAGATGATGTCAGAGGCGAGGTCCGCAACTATTCTCCAAGTGAGCAAGGCATTCTCCGTGACCTTCAAATCTGCAGAGTCAATGCTAAGGCTTGTCCAGTCCCCAGAAACTAATGAAGACGTTGGGATTGTGCACACGGGGAAGAAGAGAATCCAATTAGCAGCCGGACAGGTCAGTGTTGTCTATGTCAAAGCCAGCAGTGGAGCACAATTTCAAGGTCAGAACCTCCTACTTGTGCCTTGTGAAGAACCCACCCTACCCGAGGGGGTAATCATTGAAGAGGGGTTGGTCAGGATCCCCACTGACAGGTCAATGTATGTACCAATCCCCATAGCAAATGTCAGCAAGCAGTCATTGACCTTAAATAAACGCACAGTCCTGGGTCACCTCCAAATTGTCAAGACTGCCTATCCAGTAAGAGTGGAACAGATAAAGAGTGTAGTCGCCAAAGAAGATGGAGGGAGAGAGAACTGTAAACAGAGTGACAGGAAACAGACAGGTGAACAGCAAAAAGACCCCACTGTCAACCAACCAAAAACACAGAAACCAGGACAGTGGGATCCCCCTGTCAATCATTCCCACCTGACTGATGACCAGAGAGACATTGTGACACAGTTACTGAGAGAGGAGTGTCATGCATTTGCCTATGATGAAGATGACATAGGGTGTATCCCCTCCCTGAAACTTCACATCAGTCTTCAAGACCCCACACCAGTAAAGAAAACATACATGTCAGTCCCCAAACCACTGCATAATGAAGTCAAGGAATATCTACAAGACTTGCTGAATCGTGGTTGGATAGTCCAGTCAAGATCCCCATACGCATCTCCAGTGGTGGGTGTGGGGAAGAAAGATGGGACATTGAGACTTTGCTGTGATTATAGGGAGCTGAACAGGAAATCTATACCTGATTGCCATCCAATTCCTCGAATCCAAGATATGCTAGACTCTCTCACAGGCAGCTCTTGGTTCTCAGTATTGGATCAGGGTAAGGCCTACCACCAGGGGTTCCTGAGTGAGGAAAGCCAACACCTCACAGCCTTCATAACACCCTGGGGCCTTTATCAGTGGACCAGAATCCCCTTTGGTTTGAGTTCAGCCCCTGCTGAGTTCCAGCGTAACATGGAAGAGTGCCTAGTGGGTCTGAGGGATAATATCTGTCAACCATACCTTGATGATAATCTCGTTCACAGTTCTAGTTTCGAAGACCATGTCAACCACCTGAGGTCTGTGCTCCAAAGATATCAAAAACATGGAGTTATGCTCAGTCCACGCAAGTGTGATGTGTTCAAGCGGAGGATCAGATTCCTGGGACCGATGGTTTCCGGTGAAGGCTACACGATGGACCCCGCTGAAGTGGCCCCGGTGCAGGCTTTAAAGGAGAGGGTACACGCCACTGTTTCTGACCTGAGGCAAACAATGGGCTTCTTATCCTACTACAGGCCCTACATCGCAAACTTCTCCAGACTTGCAAAGCCCCTGTACCAGCTGCTCTCTTCACCGCCCGACAAGACAACAGCGGCCGAGCCAAAGGCAAGCAGAAGGCGTGGGACCAAGAGGAATAGAGGTAACCTCCTATCTAACACTCCCATACACTGGACACCCAGCCATCAAGAGACACTGAACTTCCTCATAGATAAGCTGATCGAGCCCCCTATTATTGGCTACCCTGATTTCACCCAGCCATTCACTTTGCATTGCGATGCATTCCAGGAGGGACTGGGTGCAGTGCTTTATCAAAGGCAAAACAGTAAAATGGTTGTTATCGGATATGGCTCCAGAACACTAACCCCACCCGAAAAGAACTACCACATGCACTCAGGGAAGTTAGAGTTCTTAGCACTGAAATGGGCAATCTGTGAGCGCTTCAGGGACTATCTGTATCATGCTCCCCACTTCACAGTATATACGGATAATAATCCCCTGATTTACGTCCTCTCAACGGCTAAGCTTAACGCCACAGGTCACCGGTGGGTCGGTGAGTTGTCAGATTTCAACTTTTCCATAAAGTATTGCCCTGGCAAACACAATGCTGACGCAGATGGCCTATCCCGTATGCCTGTAGACATAAACAAGCTCATGGAGCAGTGTACAGAGGAGGTTCACCGGGATGTTATCAGTGCGTCGGTGCAGGGAGTGACTGTGCAAAGAGATACCCCTTTCATTTGGGCCATGCCAGTGTCTATGGAGGCAGTGACAGTAGTGAAAGACTCACCCACCCTGAACAAACCTCTAACACCAGAGCAAATCAGGGAAAGTCAACAGAGAGACCCTGTCATCGGCCGAGTCCTGCATTTTAAAAGTAACAATCAGCAGCAGCCTCCCAACAAGACACTCAAGACTGAGTCAGCTGATGTTAGAGCGTTATTGAGGCAGTGGCATAAACTGTATATTGATGAGAAAGGTGTCCTCTACAGAAAAGCCGGTGACAAATGTCAGCTTGTCCTGCCAAGAGAACACCACTCTACTGTGTTTCAGGAGCTCCACCGTGAAATGGGACATCCTGGCGTCGACAGAACATACAACCTGATCAGGGACCGGTTCTATTGGGCCCGTATGCAGAGTGACATAGACCACTTCGTCACCAAGGTCTGTGAGTGTCTGAAGACTAAACGACCCCAGAAAGCAACCAGAGCCCCTCTCATGCCCATTGTGTCAACACGCCCCTTTGAAATAGTGTCTGTCGACTTCCTTCATTTGGAGACCTGCAAACAAGGGTACCAGTATATCCTAGTAGTAATGGATCATTACACCCGCTTTGCACAGGCCTATGCCACCAAGAACAAGAGCGCAAAGACTGTGGTTGACAAGTTGTTTAATGACTTTGCCCTTCATTGGGGTTTTGCTGAACGTATTCATCATGACATGGGTGGAGAGTTCCAGAACCGACTGATGGACGAGCTACAGAGGTGTAGTGGTGTGAGAGGCTCTCATGCTACCTGCTATCATCCTCAAGGCAACGGGCAGGTAGAGCGTTTTAACAGGACACTACTGTCAATGCTTCGAACACTCACAGCTACAGAAAAAGCAGACTGGAAAAGTTCATTGGCCAAGATGATTCATGCATACAACTGCACACGCAGTGAGGCCACGGGATTCACACCCTATTACCTGCTTTATGGCCGTTCTCCACGCCTGCCAATAGACCTACTTTTCAACATACCACCCACGGAGGGACAAGAGAGCTATGCAGCGTATGTGGAAAACTGGAAAACCAGGATGAGACAGGCATATGAGATTGCCACTAAAACAGCTGCCAAAGAAGCTGCTCGGGGTAAAACAAGTTATGACAAAAGAGTCCATGGAGCTGACCTTGAACCCGGTGGACGAGTGCTTGTCCGTAATCTGTCAGAAAGAGGGGGTCCGGGCAAGCTACGCTCCTATTGGGAAGACAGAGTTCATGTGGTGGTGAAAAGAAGGAGCAGTGACAGCCCTGTTTATGAGGTGGTACCAGAGGGAGGTGGCAAATGTCGAGTGCTGCACAGAAATCTCCTACTCCCATGTGACAGCTTACCCCTAAATCACCCAGAGACAGACCCAGAGCAGAAACGAGCCGGCCCCACACAGAGGAGAAAAAGGGGACAGAAGACTGATAAACAAATGGAATGCTCTGATAGTGACGGCAGTGACGAAGGTGATCTTGGATGCCATTTCCCTAATCACCAGCAACAGAGCCAGATAACTGTAATTCTAAACCCTGAGGCAGAGCCCTTCGTGCCAGAGATGGAATATCAAGAGGAAGAACCTGCACCACAGGAGGTAGGACAAGACATCGTTGACCACACGCCAGCAGATGACAGAGATGACGACGCTTCAGAGCCTGGAGATGACCACACGTCAGCCGGGGACAGCGATGACAACGCTTCAGAGCCAGGAGATCGTCTGCTAGACTCATCAGAGCATCCAACATCGGAGGAAGATGAGTCTGCATCACCACCTGTGAGTGCCTACCCACAGAGGGAGAGACGTCGCGCGCGGATGCTGACCTACGGGGCCCTGGGTGAGCCATCAGTGGTCGAGGTTGGAGTTGATGAGCTGCGTGTGAGTATGCCTTCAGCCTGCGAGAGACTGTGGAGACCTTGGGCCATGCCAGACATTGAGGTAATGTAGACACTCATAAACACTTTAAGTGACATTTGATTTTTGCCTGATGAGAGACTCTTGGAGAGAAAAATATACTTTCAGAGACGGTGACAGAGACACTGAGTACTGAGGATACTGAAAGGTAACGGGATTACCTGGGAGACATGATGGACTGATCCTGTAAACTGAGAAGAATGGTAACAGACTAAAAGAACTGAGTGGCCGAAGTTGGAGTTCTGTTACACTAGGATATTTGTCTGAAAGGATAAAAGGTTTACGGAAATTACGACTGTATGATGTATAAATGTGGTCTGATTACAAGGTACAAAGTGATTCATGAACATTACTGTCCGGAAGTCTATAGAATGTGAATTTCCATGTCACATACCAGGTCCAGACCAACACCATATGGGATTTCCGAGGGAAAAGTCAATGTGTGAAATAGAGATGCCTTCTTGTTAACTAAATGTCCGAAGACATTTAAGTTTGAGGGGGAGAGTGTGGCGCAACAAGAGTTGCTGACAATTTAAAATGTGTGATTTTGCATACATTTTGTTAATGTGAAGGATTTATATTGCAAGGTGTAAAAAAACAGTACCAGTATACCACCAGTAGATGGCGGAGTATCGCCTGGGAGCAGGGTACTTGTGTCCAAATCGCGTGTGATCTCACGTGATTCTGTGATACTTCGTGCAATGAGCAACAAGCACTGTGTGTTAACGTGCTGTGTGCAGTGATACTCATAAATATATCTATTTTACAGGTGAGATTGGTATACTGGGAATATACACATACTGTGGGGATGTTGTGATGGGGAAAATATGTGTTGGGAGTGCATTTTGTCTGTGTCTTACGGTTGTTTGGGAACTTTGTAGTGTGAGTTCGTACAGTGAGTCGGCCGCTAGCATTAGCAACTTTAGCACGGAGCCCGTGACCAGTAGCTACAGTAGGGGGCAGGAGGCAGAAGCCATGACTAGGCCTTGATGAGGTGTGCTATGCTGGGCTTTAGTAAGAGGGTACTGTACATGTTCTGTGATGTTTATTATGAGTGATGTGTTGTGACATGTTTCATGAATGTTTGTTTATGAATGTTGGGTTTATATACTTTGCAGGGAAGTGGGATTATTTAAGAAGAGTTAATGATTGTGAAGGTGTATTACTTGATTGGTTAATGAATATTATTGACTGATGTTACTGTTTTGGGTTCTGATTCTGATGTTATTGTAAGGTTTTGTGATTCCGTGATACTTCGTGCAATGAGCAACAAGCACTGTGTGTTAACGTGCTGTGTGCAGTGATACTCATAAATATATCTATTTAACAGGAAAAAGAAACATCTACAAAAATAAAAAAACAAATGTGTAACACCAGTTGGAGCCAGTTCTACCTTCTTGGTCCCGTTACATTTACACACTTGCTTACTGTAGTGGATCGGACCACCAGGTGGCCAGAGGTGGTTCCTCTGTCCTCCACGACGTCTGCGGACATAGCGTGTGTGTTCCTTTCGGCTTGGATTGCGCGTTTCGGTACCCCGTCCAACATCACCTCCGACAGAGGCCCTCAATTTGTTTCAGAGCTTTGGTCGGCGCTGCCGAGGTCCCTGGGCATACAGGTTCACCGTACTACCGCGTACCATCCACAAGCTAACGGCTTGTGTGAGCGTTTTCACCGGTCACTCAAGGCGGCGTTGCACGCTGTGCTCTCGGATGGCAACTGGGTAGATCGTTTGCCTTGGGTGATGCTTGGACTGCGTTCAGCTCCTAAGGAGGACCTGAATCCTTTTGAGTTGGTCCTAGGGCAGCCACGCATCCCGGAAGTGGCTGCCCCAGGACCAACTAATTTTTGCCAGAGAGTTCTGCTCCACTTTCGCATCCTGCAGTGCGTCCTTTTTCATTGGGGAGCGCTCTCACTCCCACACCTGTGCATCACTGTTTTCCGCGGTCTTTTGTGCCCGAGGAGCTCATGACAGCTAGGTTTGTTTTTCTGCGACGTGACGCTCACCGGTCGCCCCTCTAGCCCCCTTACGGTGGCCCGTTTACGGTACTTGAGGTGGGCTCTAAGAGTTTTGTGCTGGATATGGGTGGGCGTAAGGAGCGGCTGACGAGGTTGTGTTTCCGGCCCAGGTCCCCCGGCGAGGTCGTCCTCCTTCCAGGATCCTAGACAGGATTTCACCCGAGCGCCCCGATATGGGGCCGATAGTGGAAGATGTTTCTCATGCAGCACCTACTGTGTCTAAGGAGGGGTGGCGCAACCGCTATGGCAGGCTGATCAAACCTCCAAGGAGGGATTGACTGTTTCTCCATAAGTCCCCTCTGGGTGTTCGGGGGGGGCCTGTGTGGCGTTCACTTGGGGACAGGTCTGTTGATATGCCTATACTGTATGTCATGTGTTTGTGTCTCTCACCCAGAAGGTTTATGGGTAGGAGGTGTGGTTTGTGCCCTTTGGGGTTTTGGCGCGCTTTCTCTTTCATTCATTCTTGTGTTGGCAATTGATGAATAAAGAACTTCAACTACCTCCGTTTGAGTCGTTCCTTCATCTTGCCACAATACTGTATTTAGAGATTTTGTGGAGGGAGTTTAAGGCAATCTGGGGAAGATCAGTAATGTATTTTTGTCCATTGTTAGGTTTAGGCCTATTTTATTTCTGGTGTATAGTGTATGGTGTAAAACGGTGTAAAAATATTACATTTGACTACAGGCACTCTCTTTTTAATGTGCACATTACAATACAGAAAGGGCGAACCTTGCCCCAACTGGACAGATGCAAGACATGCTGTCTTCATTTTCACTGTCCCTTCTGCAGCCCAACTTTGTTTAGCCCAACAAAGTTGAGTAGGTGCAGAGCACATTTGGACAACTATTTCAACCGGGCTGTTTGCCATGAAGGTAAAGTTTGCAAACATTTGTAGTTACTTAGTCTACCCCCTTGTCATGTTATGTTGTATATGTACGGACGGGTTGACGGTCAATTTCGTGGTTACTTATGACCTGTGACAATAAAGGCTTCATTCATTCATGGTTGCTGCAACTTCATACCTGATTTAAATTTTGTGTTTAAAAGTGACATTTTGTAATAAAATAGTGATGATATAATAATATTTAATTCTTTGCTCTTATGTTTAAGGATATACCATTCATAGATGTGGACTGGGTTGTCGGCTTCAGCTCCACTATCAGTGTCTCTACTGTGGTGTAACACTTATCCACAAACCAGATTTTATTAAACATCTGGATTTGTGCAAGAAGAAGCACAGTGCCAACCCACCATCTCTGATGGAACCAACAACCTCCACCACCATACTGGCAGTGGCACCAACAACCTCCACCACACCGGCAGTGGCACCAACAACCTCCACCACACCGGCAGTGGCACCAACAACCTCCACCACACCGGCAGTGGCACCAACAACCTCCACCACACCGGCAGTGGCACCAACAACCTCCACCACGCCCCCGGCAGTGGCACCAACAACCTCCACCATCCTGCCACCAATAACCACAACAATACCATCCTTCACTGCACCAGCCACCCCAAGTGGACACATGAAAAGGGTTCATATGAAGCCAGTGCTCCAAAAACAAAGCCTCATATGCCAGGTCACGATAAACAGATGAGCCTTAGCTTTTTCCTATCCAATACTTCAGATTAATCTTGTTGCTATTGTTTGAAAGGCATGGCAAGAGGTTTGCTTTCTGGACTGATGAGGCCAGAAGCTTGCTCCAAGGAACCCTTCAGCCAGTGATCAGAGTGCCGAGACAGAGGGCCACTACTGAGGAAGTCCAAGTCCACATGCAGGCTGTTATTGACCGCACTGCAGAGGAAAAGCGCTTGTGGACTTCATTGTACAGTCACAGGTAGCTCAGCAGCATTTGGTGGTACTTTGAGAATGTTCACATTTTCTCATTACTGACTAACTCAAAGAAAATAATCACCCAGAGCATCTGTGAGGAATATCATCAACAGACATATCATTGATCTTAAATGTATGTATATATTTAATGTAACTGACATTTACTGGCTGGTGTTCAGTGATTAACAACTATCATACAATAGACTCAAAGATCCAATTCCCACAAAATAATTGTTCCTGTGCTTTGGTTTGCCAATAGGGTGTGCTCAACGGGAAGCCTTCTAAGTGGTGTCATCAGAAGTCCTCATTCCAGGTGTCTGTCTACCTTGACAGTGAGGAACAACAGGACATCCTGTCTGCCTTTCTGAAGGCAGTACTGCATAGAACACCAACACAACTGGGCTTCACGGATGAAGTGCAGTTCATCTTAGGTGTTCTATTTCCAGAGGTAGGTCTAACCATGTAATGTATTTGTTCATGCTCCTGCACTTTCAAAGCCTATACAAACAGCATGGCTACAATGGTGCTACTTGTGTATGGACCAGTGTATAATGGTTTGCTGTTCTGTAGTTTTGAAGTAACCTCTTTTTTGGTCTGTGCTGCAGAATTTGTCCTTGCAGGAGGCTGAACAGGACTTCCTTTCTGGTCCGGTTTATCATCAGAGGTAAGACTAATCTTTATCAACCGGTATGTAGTGCTGTTACTTACTTAACCATCTGGGGGTTGAATATTGGAGGGTCAGGAAAAGTCAATAATGTCAAAAATGTCAATAACATGTTATTTCTACTCTGTTTTCTTGCATCTCTCTCTCTTTCTCTCTCTTAGGAGTCATGGACCTGTGTGTGTGCTCCCAGCAGCCAGCCTTCTCTCAGCCGTTCACTAAAAAGATGACCAGCCCCTAGGCACTGTTGGCCCTGTTGAAACTGATTTTTGTTTGTTAAATAAAAAGGATGTTTGAAAAAAAAGGCATGTCCTATGTTTCTGAACAAAATGTAAGGTAAAAGGTCTCTGGTATGTTTTTGGCAGCTTTATTTATTTATATCGCGCATTTCATACACAAGGCAACTCAATGTGCTTTACATGATTAAAAGTTCAACCTTTAAAAGCATTTCAAAATAAAGAACAAAGAGCATTCAAACTAAACATAAGAGCATTTAAAACATGAAAATGCATAAATAGAGGTTAATTTAAACATACAGTGCAGTAAAATGCAACAGCATAAAGTCGGTAAAGGATTTAAATAATTCAAAGTGCTTATAGAATAATTGCAAGTTTCATTCAGTGATTTATAGACCAGTAGCAGAACTTTAAAGTACATTCTATAGCTGACTGGGAGCCAGTGTAAAGTCTTCTGAACTGGAGTAATATGCTCTGATCTCTTTGTCAGTAAGAACCCGAGCTGCAGCATTCTGAATGAGCTGCAGCTTTTTAATGCTCTTTTGGGACAGTCCTGTCAGACCATTACAATAAGATAAGATAATCCTTTATTGATCCCCCTTAGGAGAAATTCACAATGACCAGCAGTATAGGGGATAGATGAGTGCAAAGAACCTGACTATAGTCAATAACAATAAACAATAAATAGATCTAACTAGAAAGATTAGGTTAAGTTAAATTTAGTTAAATGGGAGCTCTTAAAGTCAGGTTGATGAAAAGTTAGAACCTGTATGCATACATGGTAAACATTCTTGGTTGCTATTTGTAGTGCAAAATTCTAAAACTAAGTCCCAATGCTTGATTCTGATTGGCTGATAGGTGTACCTTATGAGACGATAAAGTACACCTGTCCCCATCCAACGCTGCTGCTGACCGCTTCACCGCATCACTCCGCGCATTGCAACGACGACGACAATAAAGAAACCCAGAACCGGCTTTTTTCTGCTTTGTTATGGAATGGAAAGTTAACTTCGATTTGTTGGGTGGACTAACTATGGTCGATAAACTGCTTGTGGAAAGGGGCTGTTAAAAATAAAGTGATTGCTTGCAAGCGACGTGTTGTTTCCGCAACCTGGCCGGGAACTACTTCCTTGTATCTGGGAACTACTTTGTTGCGCATCTAGTGAATTATTAGTGAAACGGAAGCGTTTAAGGAAAAATAAGGAACGCCTGAGAGGCGTTCCTTATTTTTCCATAATCCACACCCTCTCGTGACTAATTGCTAAAATAGAGTGTGCAAATGTGCGGAGTGTGCAAGATGCAAGATGTGCAAATTTATACAAGGTATTCCAGGTACAACATATGAATAGACCTAAAGAAACGACGGCTAGAAGACAGTCCAAGATGTGTGGTGTGGTGTGTGTGTGTAGTGTAGTGTGGTGTTCAGTCCATTGTCTGACCGGTGTTGGGGCTTCCTGGAGCCTGATGGCTGATGGGATGAAGGAGCCCCCAAGCGCTTTGAGGCACGTGGCTGAGTGAGCCTGTGGCTGAACGTGTTCCTGGGTTGCTTCAGTTCGGCATAGAGAGGATGAGAGGGGTTGTCCAGGATCGCCCGCAGCTTTCCCCTCGTCCACCTCACTGTCACCACCTCCACACAGTCCAGCTTCATCCCCACCGCAGAGCACGCCTTCCTCACCGGCTTGTAGCCTACAGCTTACTGGCACCACCGCTCCCAATGCCTCCTCCCCAGCACACAGCAGCGAAGAAGGTGACACTGGCCACCGCAGACTGGTAGACCATCTGTAGCAGCCTAGTGCACACATTGAAAGATGACAGATGGACAGTGCGGTTGGTAGATAGTCATAGCGGTTATCAATTAGATGAACAGACCTAAAATAACAACGGCTAGAAAAACAATCGGAGGTGTGTGGTGTGGTATACAATAGTCAAGTCTACTGGAAATAAAAGCATGGATCAGCTTCTCCTGATCTGTTTGGGACATGAGACCTCTCACTCTGGATATGTTATTCAGCTGGTAGAAGGCTGTTTTGGTGATTGATTTGATATGACTGCTGAAACTCAGATCCGAGTGTATCAGCACACCAAGGTTTCGGACTTGGTCTTTGCTCTTTAAAGACAGTGACTTCAGGTATTTACTAACAGTAATCCTCTTTTCTTTACTGCCAAAAACAATTACATCAGTTTTGTTGTGGTTTAATTGAAGAAATCTTTGGTTCATCCAGTTATTTGCTTGTTCTTGACAGTGATACAACACCTCTATTGAACTGTAGTAATATCATGAATCACAATTGTTTTGGCAGTTGGGTGGAATAAGGCCCAATCTCAATTCTCTATCTTACCCCTTTCCCTTCCCCTTGCCCCTTCCCCTCCGTCTTGGCCCTTGAAACAGTGTTAAGGGCTAGGGGTAAAAACATGCCCCTATGAATTGAGACAACACTCGTTACGGTTACGTCATCACATCGACTAGCTGGCAGCACGTCACCAGAGGCGACAAATGACAATTGTTGATCACAAACTTCCAAGACGCCATCTGCAGCTGCGTGTATGTCGATTGCGTGCATTCTTTTTTTTACGATTGTCTGCAACAAATCGCAGAAATCAAGGGAGAAGAAGAGCCCTACAACTGCTGGTGGATCAACTTATGGTATGTATGGATTAGTTGCAATGTGTAAACAACTGTATTTAACGTTAGCCGAACTAACCCAACACAGTAGCTGACGCTGGACACGCGTAAATTACATGGACTTCTATTATAATGCGAACCCAGTAAATATCTATGTGTATACGTAATATTTTGTATATATGTTAAGGATTCATGCAACTCGTAAGTCGTACCTGATCATATCGATGTATTTGGATCATGCATTAGTTACTATGTGCTTTGTACGTGGGGAGGGGTAAACAGCTAGTTTGAATGGGGAAACATTTTTCCAACTCAGCCCATTAATGGTGTGATGTTTTTATTTTCCAGATTGGTGCTCCAACAAGACACTGTGCCATAAACCCCATCACGCCTAGAATTGAGATGTCTGTTTGCAATAAATATTTTTTATACACACTGCATGGTGTTTTGTATCTTTTTCAGTTATTACGATTTTGAATTTCATTGATGTTCAGAAACAATGTCTTTGTTAACCAACATTTCTCTTTATTTACAATTAAGAATGGCTACAACATTGAACGCATGACTCACTCCCACATTTGATTTGCGGCGTATTTTGATTTCAGAAATGTCTGCTTGTTTTCGTGCCGAAAACGTATCAGCTGCCGAGTTTCCTCCGGCATCCCTGTGTGAAAAAGGACGTTTACTTGTTGGTGCTTCAGCCAATCACAGTGATGTTGACTGGTTTTTGGATTCTTTGGTCGAAATTCAAAGCCCTTAAAGACCAATGGGCCTGTTTTTGTTTTTTTTCTTTTCTGGCAATGTTCTAGTTGGTAATAAACATTTAAACAGTTATCCATTGTAGGGTATCACAAAAAGGAAATATAATAAGGAAACGTTTGGTGATGTTTTAGAGGTTAGTGTAACTACTTCCTGGTCAATCATTGAGTCCAGGCTTCTTACTGATGTCAGTAAAGTGCATTTATTCTTCTTGGACATGAGGACATCTTCATTAAAACCGTGAAAACTAAAAATGAGGAGATGAAAAACTCAATGAATATTCATAACAGACAGTAGACTTCAATCAAAAATACATGCAACACAATTGGGCTACAGCAAAACACTCTGATTACTTCAACATCACTTTCAGGTAAGAATTCAACTTAAAGATAGGTAATGTGTCAACAGCCCAGTACAAGCCAGCTTGCTCACACAACGTAATACAAACCAACAGTTACCATGCAAATCAACATTTCACACACAAAGCACTCGGTATAGTTTCATCAATAGAGAAACACAGTGACGAAATCAACTTATTACCGTGTGGCCCTTAGAGTCCTATAGAGACTCTATAGGACTCTAGTGGCCCTGACCAGTTGTAGAATGACGCTGTTCTCTCACTCAAGTCTCTCTCGCTCGCTCTCCACTCCAGTCTCCACTTCCTTATTTTTAAACACGCTGCCCCGTATCCGCCAAGCGGAAAACAACATCCGGGTTAGAGGTTACAAACGGAAATACTATATATAATATATATTATAAAATACATTAACAAAAAATATATTCTAAATATATATATATGGCATCATTTACAGTTAGCAACAGGTTAGCGATTATTCTTATTTCTCCCACAATGCATTGCATGACGTCACATGGGGGACGACAGATGAAAGCCCGCCTTCCTTGATACCATCGAGAGAGAGAGAGAGAGAGAGAGAGAGAAAGAGAGAAAGAGAGAAAGAGAGAGAGCGAGAGAGATGGTTAACTACTGTGTTTGTGCTGGGTGCAAGAACTCCAACAAAACTGGACATAGGGTCCATTCCTTCCCCAAGGACAAAGGAATCTTCCGACGCTGGGTGAAGTTTGTCATGGTTAGGCGGGCAGATTTTTCAGCCAGCTCTGTCACCGCCAACTCGACAATATGCAGCGCGCATTTCAAGAAGGATGATTACCACCCAGGGGATGCCAAGATGGTCTCACTTGGTTTAAAGAGTGAGAGGATGGCCAAGTTACTTCCTACCGCCGTGCCGTCTGTGCATGCAAACCTCTCTGGCTGCCCTGTCCCGAGGTCGAGAGACACCGTCTGCCGCAAGACAGAGATTGCCCCGGTATGCATCATGCTAATGTTTACCAGCTGCGTAAGCTAGCTCTGTGTGTATTTAGCATACCGTGTTCCATTTGACACAGCCTCCACTACAAGACTGATCATGCTTGTAGTTCTCACGAAATTAGACTTATGAGGTGTCGTGAAGCATTTTTATGATAAAAGTTAATGCTATCAAAACAATAAGGATAACATTATAAACATCTCTACATTTACTATTTTGCTCATGATTTCAAATGACCATCATAAATACACATTTTGATTTTTTTTCCACATTTAAGGGGAAATTTCTCATTACCGTAAAGTGTCCATAACTGGATTTGGGTTCTATGAGATGGAAATATTAGTAATTAAGAAAGATAAAAAATAATAAACTTCAGTGCATGTTATACTATAAACAGTTACAGTGAATAAACATGTGGCATTTGGTGATCATTGGTAAAGGTAGTGAAAAATAATAAGGAATATATGTGTCCAAGACTAATTTTCTCATTCTCTGCAACAATTTTCAATCATTGTTTAAGTCCTCAAGGTTTAAGTCCTTACATTTGCAAGGAATTTTGCTGGAGGGGACAGTATTGACTGTAACACCTAAGATGGCTACCAGGTGAGCAGGTCATTTTTTATCTCTCCAGATATAAGTTAAAAGTTTGTATGTTATAGTACCTACACAACTTTTTAGTTCTCATTACCGAAACGTGAAGTTTTGAAGTTTTAAAAAATGTTGCTGTTTTTTATTTTTTATTATTATATACCCTAATATGGTCTAAACACAAACAGCTAACAATAGTTTAGCTAGCCCTTATGGTGCTTCCACAGTTAGCATACAAGTTCAAAGTCACTCATCCACCGCAACACCATTATCATTCACCGCAAATATTGAAGGCCTGTTGCGGTGGAGAAAATGTTTCGGTAATGAGAAACAGACTAATAAAGGAGGGAATGCACTATAACTCTTGCTCATTCCCATAAATAACAGGATATTTATCTTAAACTCTTTTTGAACAGATTGTGTTATAAGCCAGCTATTACAACGCAGCCAGCAGGGGTCACTAATTTTCCATTTTTATGTATTGCTTCCACAAAAAACATGTATATGTAGGAAAGGCGACCTACTATAATTTGTCTGATTAAATAGTTTGAAGTAGTACAATGTATTTCTATCTTTCTGTATTTCTGTCTTTTTTTCATGAAATGTTACATTCAAGTATGGTATTTTGTTGCAGGCAAGCGTCAGGTGAAAAGAAAAGGGCGTCAGCAAAAGAGAGGCTGGCAAACCATAGGGCAGCCATTTACAGCGATCCAAACAAACTTGAGGAATACAGAAGAAATGCGAGAGAGAGGTTAGGGGAAAGGGTGATAATAGGGAAAAATATATCTTTGGTTAGGTTGACCAACACTTGCACTCACATTCACTCACCCACAGACATGCATGCGCACACAAAGACACACACTCAAACATTGTACACACACAAGTTTGTGTACATACACACTGATGTTGACATGCAATCGTGAAGGCATCTGCATAATACACTCTTTCACAGACAAAACACACATCACACACAGACATGCATCCACGCACGCACACACACACACACACACACAATTATCATAATAGTACAAAGTTTGAAAGGTGAAATTTAGCACTGACATAAATACATCAACTTTTTTTTTACCTTTTCCAGGTATCGAAAACGTAAAGAAGCTGGAAAACTCAAAACAACTCGGGATTTGTCAAGTAGACAGCACGAAAGGAAGAAGAAGCAATGGAGAAGTAATTCGGCAAAGTATTACAAAAAAAAAAAGCAGGAGAAAGCACTTCTTGACATAACACCGAAATCTTGTGTAAGTGAGGCAGAGGATATTGAGAATGAGGAGACAGAAAGACGGGAACTGGACACATTTTAACAGAACACCAACCAGAACACCAGGAGATAGATTAGAAGTAGCAAGTCCAATGGAGGCATCGACCCCCCAGAGAACAGGGGCAGTAAAAATTAGAGAGCGGTCATCAAAGCTGGTAGGAAAGTTGAGATCTAAATTAAGATATGCTGAAGAAAAATGTATGGCAAAAAAAGCAGAACTGCTAAAACTCAACTGAAAAATGAGACGGCTGATGGCCAATAGAGCACAAAGATCAATTACACCAGTTAACAGAAAACCAGTTATCAGAAAAACTACAAAGGGGCTGCCGCTCAACAGCAAAAGGAAACAACTAGGCAAGACTGTGAGCATCTTCCTCCATCGGGATGATGTGTCCACTGTCCTAAATGGCAAGGCTGGAGAGATTCGTCGCAAGGGACGAATATATAGAAAAAGAGCTCTCACAGAAACCTTGGCAAAACTGCATCGTCAATTCCTAACAGAACATCCTGAGCTAACCATCTCAAAAACTCAGTTTTTCAGATTAAGGCCATTTTGGATAGTTAGGCCTAAAGTTACAGAAAGAGAGACGCATATGAGAAGTGCATATAAAATGCATGAGAACATAAACCTGAAAGTGAAAAGGCTGCAACAACTAGGCATCATAAAACATCAAGTCCTGGGGATCTTGTGCGTTCTAGTGTGTGTGACACAGGTAACATGTCCTGTATATATGGCAGATGTCAACAATGCATCAAAAAGACCTTTCCCACATCATTAGATCCTCTCATTCAGGGGAACATTGTCATCTGGCAGGAGTGGAGCACAAGGACCGTTAATAAAGTATGCAAATTTGCATACTTTATTAACTGCAGTGTGTGGTGAATCATTCTAACCAAGAAGAGGATTATCTATAAAATACACTTATTTATTAACGATAAGCGTGATAAAACAATAAACTGCAGAATATAATACAGGGACATAAAAACATGCATGGAAGTGCAATAGAGTGATTTCCCCCCATGGGTCCTGGGGAGGAGATGACCCATCTTCTCCCCAGGACCCATGGCAGGACATCCCGTGTCCCAGCGCTGGAGGCGGGCCTGAGGCTGGAGGTCTGCAGCTTTTGAAGCCAACGCTGGCCGTTGTCCGGGGCTGCTTTGACGCGGGTGGTAGTTGTGTCTCCATTACAACAGGGCTTCCCGCTGGATGGTGTGTCTTCACCTGATGACGCACTTCTCTCACGTTTGCATGGAGTGGAAGAAGCTTTCAGAAGGGGATTTCAATAAGTGTATCTCTCTAGCAGCCAGCATGTAACTGGCAAATAACACTTAAAAGTCTCTCAAACTCAAGTCTCACTCAACTCACTCAAGTCTCTCTCTATTTTGAGTTTCAGCTTTCTCAGGAGCTCATCAGTCTTTACATGAGGAACATTTACAGCCATCGAGTCATCCAGCATAATTTATTATTTGTTAATCGATTATGATGAGGGTTAAGGCTTTTTGATATTTTGGCAATGTTAATCGTGGCCTCATGCCTTATAAATAAAGTTATGCTCAGTCTTCTAGATGAAGTCGATGAGTCAGAATCAGTCTTGTGATATATACTGTATATATATATATCTTATTTTTTGTGCATCCTTTTGAGCTGAGTTGAACTGCCCTGTATTGAGGTTCCTCCGATTCTTGAATTATGTAAATCATTCAGAAAGTCCTGCTGGTTTTACTTTTGAAAATGTCTTTAGGAAATGGTTTTGATGGACAGTTCAATGTTCTGGTACTCGTGAGGCAGACTGTAGGTTAGCCGTGTTCATGGATGTCCTGGACTCCGGAGGCAGAGTAGTTACACGTTAGTCAGAAGAATGTCAGTGTAGATCCATCAGTTTGGTCAGGTTTTCATGTTTGGTCTTGTTGGTTTGTTCCTGATGAACGTCCCTTCCCTTGATGTCATGTTTGTGTGAATCACCGTGGTGCTGAGTAATCATGAATGGGCGTTCCCATTTCAGCTTAAGTTTCTCCACACCAACTCTACCAGCCACACCGGGCCCTTCAGTGCTATTGCTGAACTCATCGGTGAGTCCTTCTGTAACTTTCGGTTTGTGTCGCAGCATACATTAGTTTCAGTTTCTGCTTCGTAGAAGTGTGCTTTAAGTCACCTTGGACCAGAAGTTCACTGAACATCTGGCAGAAGGACAAATGATACCAGAGCCCTGAACAGAGGCAGATAATTTATTTTTTCAAAATGGCTCTCACCTGATTATACTATATCAGCCATTTGATGTGTTATGTTTTCCCATAGACAACGCATACGACCCTGATGTCAATGCCAAACAGATATGGATCGATAAGACCCAGATCAAAGACAAGGACTGTCTAACCTTCATGGACAATGGAAATGGACTCGACTGGTACAAGATGCATCGAATGCTCAGGTGATCATTGATTATTTACAATATAGATGATGACTAATCATATCACAACATCTGGGAATGCAGTTTATTCATGACTGTGTGGTGAAGTTAGTGGTTAATGCATCGACATATTTTCCTTTTTCCCTTATTAGCTTCGGATACAGTGACAAAAAAGGTGTGGCCGGCCTACTTCCCATTGGAATGTACGGCAACGGGTTCAAGTCTGGTTCCATGCGTCTGGGCCAGGATGTCATCATCTTCTCCAAATCAGAGAAGGACCTGTGTGTTGGCATGCTGTCTCAGAGTTACCTGAAGGAGACCGGAGCCGAGTGCATCACTGTGCCTATCATCAGCATCAAGGAACCCAGAGACAGAGGGCATATCCTTTTGACCTTGTCAAATGGGTCTCAGCTGTCCTCCTGGTCATTGCTGTTGTGTCAGATCAATGCCATCATGAAGTATATTACTGTTGATATATTGTTGAAGTCATATTTGGTTCCTTGGCTAGGGCCTTATTAGGTTATATTTGATCCATTTTATTTTAGAATTGTATTTATAATTGTATATATCATAATAACAATGTTTAACTAGGTTTCCCCTGCTATGACACCGATGTGGGGTCTGCTCGGTCCAAAGTGAGGACAATGTGGGTTACTTCCACCCAGCCTAGTCAGAACCTCCTTGACCCGAGGGCCCACTCAGGGTGCTGGAGGAGCACAGGGCCAGTCTGAAGGTCATACTGGACCACTCGCCCTTCAACACTGAGGAAGAGCTGCTCACTGAGCTCCAAGCCATCGAGTCTACCGGCTCCACCACGGGGACCCGGATCATCATCTGGAACCTCCGCAGGTCTGGGTTCATCCCCATGGTTACTGGGCTCGTCTGGCGCACCGATGTGCATGAAGGTTTAAAGCCCCAGAACAGGGCCGTGTCGGGACACCACTCTATGGTCAGACACAAAATAATGGGTTTGGATTTTTGAGGCCAAAGTAGACCTATTGAGGCCTATAATACAAAGGGAGATAAAATATACAGCCTGCGTACATTGAAACCATGGCCTCTCTATTCACACAAATATTATTATTGATTTATGTGATAATATATCATATACAAGCAAATGATCTTCAGTAAGATGGGCTGAATTAATAATAATAATTGTGGTTATTGATAGGCCTGCACGATATCAGCAAAATGTGTGATGTGCGATCACACTGTTCAATATTGCGATGACTTGCGATAAATAAGAAAAGAATAAAAAAGAAAGTAAATTTTCTGTCATGGTGAATACGTCGGTATGAATTTAAACAAATTTGCATATCGTGACGCCACTGACTGGGTCTCCAACCCATAAACGTTTAGTGGTCTCCTTGACATCAGTCGACACGTCACTTTATAGCGGCGTCGATATATTTCAATGCATTGTTTTATGTAGTACCTATTGCTACGGTGCCTGAACCCAAAGTTATAACTATAGCCTTCTATAACTTTGAACGGTGACGCAAACATTTTCTTTACTGCAGCCGCAGCCATCATTACAGACGAGCGAACCATTGATGAAATGAAGTGAATATAAAAGAAAGAACGTAGCCTACGTGTGTATGTAGGCAATTTATATTCACGATACTTACTAAAATATAATTAATAGGGTTTTATTGTAGTTGCATTAGTTGTTTGAAGAGTTAAAAAAAAAAGCAACGGTCGGTCTTAACGAAAGTTTACAACAGGCAAGTCGGTCGGACAAAAAGGGGAAAAATATATATTTGGGTCGGTCCTAAATTGACAGGTCGGTTGGGTTTCGGCAAGCTGAAATATTTTTAAGGATGGCCCGAGTGTGCGTGGCGAACTTATCGCATTACAGACCAGCCTTTGGGATGTGTTTATCGTGAACGTTCACATCGCGATGACAATGAAAATGCGATTAATCGTGCAGGCCTAGTTATTGAACTATATAAAGACTTTTTCAAGAACTTTCAATCTTGGTTCATATATTTGCATCTTCAATCTTTATTTCTTTATTCCTTTCATTACAGGACATCTACAGGGAATGTGGAGTTTGATTTCACCACAGACCGCTATGACATCCGCATTCCCTGTGATGTCTTTGACTCAGAGGCTGAAGCATGCCAAAGTTCAGAGCGATCAGACTCATCAGTCCCTGAGAGTGGCTTCTCATTGCGTGTAAGTAGAAGTGATCTGGGCTGACTGCATGGTGCACATAAACACCCTGTAGTTCTGGGGAGGACCCTGCATGCTGCATGCAGAGAATGGGATCAGACAGTCAGGATGCAACATTAACCACATTGAAGGTATTAACACGTCAGTATTTTTAAGACCACAGGTTCCAACGTTGAATTAAGAATGTTGGTTAACAGTTTGAATGTTTCAGACATATAGCATGTCTGGTTTTCTGACATGGGGAGAAAACTTAATATCTGCATTATGAAATGCTATGTAGCCGAATAAATAAGATGTATTTTCCGATAAAGACCATTATTATATTGATGATACTTAACAAGTGACTAGATATGATTTATTTGCTGAGCTGCTGTTGTATCGGTGATGTGCACACTTGTGTGGGTCCATGAAAGGTAGTAGTTTTCTATCTATACTTATGAACGTAGGCGTACTGCAGCATCCTCTACATGAAGCCTCGTATGCAGATCATCATTCGAGGACAGAAGGTGAAGACTCAGTTAATCTCCAAGAGCCTGACCCACATCGCAAAAGACATCTACAAACCTTCTTTTTTGGTATCCTTTTGGTCCACAAACAAACTTACCAGCTTCATCATACAAACAAAGAAATACTTCCTTCTCTGCGCATGGGCTGCCACACAGTGTAGCGAGCATCAACTCCAGATTTTAGCACGCTTGCCTTTGTTATGGGAAGGCATGGAGCTAGTGTTCTGTGGTTATGTGTTATGGTGTGGGGGAAACCAGAGCAGGTTGGCCTTGAGCCCAGGACCTTCTGGCTCCCCACAGCCAGAAGGTCGGAGGTCACGGTGCAGGAAGGTCACTGAGCCACTGAGTACCCAAACATGGCAAATTCTATCAAAGAGACAGATTCTTCACAACGGCCTTTTGGCCATTGTGTGTGTGTGTGTCAGTACGTTTACATGCAGCAAGAAATTTGAATTTCTAATCGTATAAGACATCGTTCTGACTTTTTAAGTGCATGTAAACACCTTAATCCAACCTACTTCGGACCTACTTCGGACATCTCAAAATCGGATAACAACACCTGGATAATTCGTTCATAGTCGGACTTTTAACGGCATGTATACTCAGCAATCGGATCTGAATCGGATTTTGCATTCTGTGCATGCGCAGTGCCATTCTGCACATGCGCAGCGCCACATAGCGTCCAGAGTCAGCCCATGCTCCGGCTGTTAATCCGATTCTCTGAACGGCATGTATACTCGGACAAGTGATCCGGTCTTACGCATGTCATTATCTGATCCGATCAGAAATTCGAATTTCTTGCTGCATGTAAACGTACTGTGTGTGAGATTGCTTTTTTGTACATGAGATGTTTTTTGTTCTGTGAATAATCTACATCAGTCTTCCTGGTCCAGCGTGTTCCTTGACGCCAGTTCTAGAAACAAAAAATCCCCATCATCTTTGGGTACAACACGAAGAGTAAGGAGCAATATGGCATCATGATGTATCACAAAAACCGACTCATCAAGGCTTATCTTCGTGTTGGCTGTCAGCTGAACGTCAGTGTGTTTCTGTGCAATATTTTAAAACGGACATTTTTAATTTCTTGTATTATGCGACTTTGGTTTGTTGTCTATAAGTTGGTGTATGTTCTCCTAACAGGCTACCAACAGACAAGGTATCGGAGTCATTGGTGTGATTGAGTGTAATTTTCTGAAACCGATTCACAACAAACAGGACTTTGACTACACAGACAACTACAGGTAAGACCTGTACTGTAATGGGGATAAAGTCACTCCAAATCATGAATTTGTTTTTGACAGTTATCATACTGTGTTTTGTGTGGGTTAGTTATTTACTGTCAATGACAGTAAACAAATATTGACTGCCTGCTTATCAGTCAGATGGTCACTTTGTAGTCGTAATGTGTTTGTGAGTACAAAGTGAAAGTTCTTCCAGGGAAATCAAACAATTCAATCACTTTTTTTGCTACAAACATGTATGCACATTTGCATGTGAAACATTTAAAACAAATGATCAGTACAGCTACGAGCAGTGAATTCAGGTGTCAATAAGGAGCTGGAAGAGGTTAGGATCTGGCTCAAGAGTACCTCCATGTAGACCACGGATATCAGGGTTTGAGTCCAGAACCTCTCATCAACCACCCTAACCACTACACTGTCCCTCTTATCAAGACAGAAGTCTGACCCCTTGTATCAAGACAGAAGTCTGACCCTTTGTTCGTTCTACAGGAACGCGATCAGAAATGTGGCAACCAAGTTAGAAGAATACTGTAAAGAAATGCAGTTCAAGAGAAAGAAAAACAACCCCAGCAATGACATGCTCATTGAGGAAACAGAGTGAGTACTCACAGTGTTTTGAGTTTAGTTGTCCTCAGTATAGTCCAAGTTACCCGGATGAATTGCTGCAGCTAAATGCATCCATTGTTGACTACATCAACTGTTTGAACTTCATGAATTCACTGCAGCCCTACACTGTGATGCGTTGCTGTGATTGGAGTGGTTGTGTGTTCTTGTGTTCTACAGAAAACGGCCGGACCAGAACTGGGCCCAGTGTGACGGGTGTCAGCAGTGGCGCAGACTGCCGGACGGAATCGACCCGGAGACCCTTCCTGAAGAGTGGTTCTGCTCCATGAACCCCGACCCTCAGTTCAGGTCTGGATAGCTGAAAGGTTCTGAAAGCTTCTGGGTTTGATCCCCGATGTCGACACACTGCCTGTAGGCCGAGTTGGCCAAGAGGCCTTTGGGCATCAAGAGGCCGTAATGCTAATCTGTATCAAGTCCTCTGATTTATTCTGGCTACAAACATCTCCTGAAATACAAGCATCATGTTCATGAGCATCATGAGCAGCACATTCTTGAAATGAAAGGTGTAGTTTAAATCCATCGTCCGCTACCACAATGCATTTAGCCAACTGTTGTACCTGTTCATTTATTTGGTAATTAGCTGTTTATGTTCAAATATATCTTTATTGATCCAAGAAGAATATTAGTGTATTGAATGATGAAGCCAGACTGAGGCCATGATCATCGGTGCAACATTAATATTGTTGTACATTCATATCTCATGTCCTTCAGGCTGTGTGAGACGAAGGAGGAGCCCGAGGACTCTGACTCTGAGCAGCCCACATACCCCAAGACCTACAAAATACAGTAGGCTCACTTTTTAGCATCACTTCTTTTCTTCTTTTCTCAGTCAAAATCAAAGGTTATCAGCACTGGCTCCATCCAGAATAGTACAGGTCAGCTGGACGTGGTCTTACAGTGACATACAGAAAACCACATTTTCTGACCTTGGCATTTGTGACCCTTGTATTGTTTGTGTTACCAGTGAGAGGGAGGAGAAAAAGAAACAAGACAAGATGAAAGAATTAAAGAAAGAGGTAAAGAAAATGTCTTCCAATATAAATCATGCTGTATGTACTATGAATTGTAGATAAAATAGGAATTAAAATGCTTCCTTATATCTTGTACCATTGTCATCATAATGATGAATGTTTCTTACATACTAATGTCGTAAAAGCACTTCATGTAGATGACATATGGGTTTTGAGAAAAGTGTAATATCCTGTTGCAGCTGAAAGGCAACAGGATATTTCCCTTCAATTTGAGACCCTCAGAAGATTTACACAAATACAAATGATAATGAATGTATTGTATTGCATATTTAATAAATAAATAAACATTTGAATAGTTCTGCTGCGATAACTCTAACTATAACTAACTCTAACTATAACTAACTCTAACTATAACTCTGAGTACTAAAGCCATCTTGTGATCCACCAGGCCTCCTCCATGAACACACCACAGACACCAGAACAAGGCTCTTCTGGTAAAATGGCTCTCTGTGTTATCTTGGTGCTGAACACTCTATTTTTACCTCACCTGTTTCCTTCACTTTCTGTTCTTTGTTGAGTTTGTGAGTTACATTTGTACAACATTGAAGACACTGTTTTTCCAGCCAGCACTGTGGCTCCCGGTGACCTTGTGATAACAGAAGTGTTCTCTCTGTCAAAAAGCCCCTCAAGGTACGACTGCCTTCACCCCCGGCCTTTCTTCCACTTCATCGTCTTTGCAGACATGATCCTGTCCGTTGTTTTTCATTTATTTGTGACCCGCAGGATGAAGCGCCGGCAGCCTCTGACTCCACAGAGCCAATCCAAACGACCCACGGTGAGTAGTGTGAGGAGAACGTTGGACACTTACTTGAGCAGCTTCACGTCTCCGCTGACCCCTGTCCCTCGCGATGACGTAAACCACGACCACGACCTACGGGAGGGCAGTCGTGCTCCTGTACTGAAGGAGCCCACCATCTGTACGGCCAGCGGCAGCCTTGCATCCTTGGAGGTGAGGTCTACAGGAAATGATGCCACCGAGATGAGGGACACAACCACCAAGATCCAAGGACCACGGGTGAAGGAGGAGGAGGAGGAGATGGATATCAGCACAGCGGCTAACGATGGAGCTACAGTGAAAAAGGAGGGAAGCCTTGACATCAACCAGGCCCAGGAACAGCAAGACCAGCTCATGGAGCTCCTGCACACTGTGTCCAGCGAGAGAGACTCCTTCAAAGAGATGATTAACAAGCTCCAAGCTCAACTGATGGAGGAAAAGCAGCGGCCAGACAGTCAGGCACAGTACAAATTGTATGAGCAAGCCGAGAAGAAGGCAGAGGAACTGAGCAGAGAAAATGAGGCCTTACTACAGGCCCATGCCAAGGTTCTTCAACAAAACCAGGAACAGGCGAAGCAAATTGAAGTCCTGACGAATAGATGCAATGAGATGGAGAGACTATCCTTTGAGGTAGGCTAGTTTGATTTAGTAAGGTCATGGTCACTTGACCTTTTCTTAGGCTTTTCAGTGCTCAGTTTAATCCTGAGTCTTTCTGCGTACCAGAAGATAAAATGAACTAGATGTGAGGGAAATAATCTTGCTGCAATGAAATGCATGTTGTGTAGATATTTTTTGTCGAAGAATGATTATGAGAAGAGTTGACTTGTTAGTTATTAGAACATCAAAAACCATTACAAGATCAAACATCATGTCATTCCCCATTTGTTGAAACAGTTGGCGAAGGAGAGACAACATTTCTGCTGAGTGAAAAGATCAGTTCAAGGTGAGTCTCGCTCGCTCGCTCGCTCGCTCTCTCTCTCTCTCTCTCTCTCTCTCTCTCTCTCTCTCTCTCTCTCTCTCTCTCTCTCTCTCTCTCTCTCTCTCTCTCTCTCTCTCTCTCTCTCTCTCTCTCTCTCTCTCTCTCTCTCTCTCTCTCTCTCTCTCTCTCTCTCTCTCTCTCTCTCTCTCTCTCTCTCTCTCTCTCTCTCTCTCTCTCTCTCTCTCTCTCTCTCTCTGTAAATCTAGGTACATCTATAATGTCTTATGTTTAATGATGACATTATAGATGTCTTATGTTTAAGTTAGTTTAATGCTAAGTTGTATGTCAAGTTGTTCTTAACACTGCACATCTGGAGTTAGTAGAAACGAAATTTCAGTTCTCTGTGTAATGTACTGTTACATAGTTAATTGACAATAAAGTCCACTTGAACTTGAACTTGAACAAACTGCATACAATGACATTGGTACACAATATGTTTTATTATATTTATGTCTCTCTCGTCAACTTTGCAACAGTCATACAGAGCTCAGAAACATAATGGCGTCTCTTCTGAACTGGCCACGGTGACTACGAGAGCGACGTCATTGTGGAGCTACTGGAACAGGTCCTCAGTCACAACGTTCCTACTTCCAGTACCAATGACCCATGTTGGTGACTAGGATTGTGGATGCAGAGAGAATGTGTACATAAATATTGGGTTTTTTAGGGCACCAGAAGGGACCGTCACTGGAATCACAGCATTGGATGTCCTTTGGAGTCCCTCATGTGTTTGGCTAGAGACAGCGTTGAGTCGTGATGTATGTAATGCTCAGGTGTTTGGCTAGAGACAGCCTTGAGTCGTGATGTATGTAATGCTCAGGTGTTTGGCTAGAGACAGCCTTGAGTCGTGATGTATGTATTGCTCAGGTGTTTGGCTAGAGACAGCCTTGAGTCGTGATGTATGTATTGCTCAGGTGTTTGGCTAGAGACAGCCTTGAGTTGTGATGTATGTAATGGTTCAATGTAAAGGATGTACCAAGCTGGCCTGGAGGAGTTGCTGCGTTTTTTTAAACATTCTTTAATTCTTTTGCTAATTTTTTATATACTCGTACGTGTCTGATAATTATGGGGTTTATTTGTCTACTGTTTTTGTAACTACATGTAAATGACGTGACATTGTGTTGTAATGCAGGGCCCTGTCTGCCTAACGAAATTAAAAGAAAATACATATATTGTAGAGAAATAATGTTATGGAACATAACACATTTTATTGGCATGGAACCTCTGGTACTTTTTGTTCTGTTTCTGATGTTGTCTGTTGTTGTTTGTTATAACAATTATCAATATATAAAAGATTATTTACTTTGATATGTCAAGTTTGTGCATTCTTTTGTTCTTGTGAGACCCCTCAAGTTCTTCAATAATGCATCAATTATGACCCACTGGTCAAATTATTATTTTTCAGGTGGAGGCTATGCAGTATTTAGATAAATCTATAATCTAATGTAAGGTATATGTTTCCATTCAATATCAATGGCCTACATATTTCATCATTCTACCTTTTTAAAAACTATTGTATTTAGTCACTAAGTGCCTCCATCTGAATAGTTTACAAATAGATTAGGTTAGATTATACTTTATTCATCCTACAGCGGGGAAATGTCCTTGTCAAAGCAGCAAGAAAAAGTACTACACACTACAGAAATTAAAGTAGAAAGGGGCAAACACTACAACGATCACACAAAATATAAATAATATTGTACATTGTAGTGATTGGAAAGGAAATATAAGTACAGATTAAAAAAAAAAAGAATCAGATAAAGATAAAACAGAGCCATGGTGAGTAATAATAAACACATGTTAATCAAGTTATGTACTATTTAATGATGTACTCATTATTACCTAGTTCAGTCACTAAGAGTCTAATAACCATCATGAGAATCCTTTACAAACACTACCAACCATCTACTACTACTACGAGCTGTATAAGGACACATCACCACAGAACCGCGCTGGGCACCTCCTCATCCGGTCCCCTGACCAATCAGGTTAAGTTCTACCGGAAGTTCGGAGTAAATCCTACGCGGGAAACCTGCAGTAGTGTTGCTCTGTTTACCGCGGAACGAGGGAGCAGACCCGGCGGTGTCCAGAGGACCGACGACAGGTACGTGTTGTCTTCTGGATGTTTGTCCGTCTTTAAGCCACAGGCGGATTCACCACAGCGTCCGTCATCGTGTCTGAAACACGAGCACCACCGACCGCCGGGTCCGCCGCCATTCCCTCACGGGCATCCCCGTTTATACTTCCGATCCTCTTGTGTCCAATGGTGATAAAGCGACCCATATCGCACCGCTACGGACAGCTCGGGTCCTCCTCTTCGTGGCGAATTGCCTTTGGTTTGCTGTACAGTGTTCTGAGGGCAGCGGACCCCCGGACTGGACGGCGGTGGTCGGGGTCGCGGTACGAGAAAGTCGTTAGCGGCTCGCTTGTAATATCCATTATCCATTCTGGTGTTACAGGTGACTATTGCCCAGAGCACCCACTCTAAGAGCCATCCGTGTCCCCAGTGTTCCAGTGGGTGTCCAGCCGTGGGAGACATGAAGGTGGTGACGTGTGAGATCGCGTGGCACAACAAGGAGCCGGTGTACAGCCTGGACTTCCAGCACAGCGGGGACGGACGAGTGCTCCGGCTCGCTACAGCCGGCGTGGACACCACAGTCAGGGTACGGTGGAGGAGACTCACAAGTTAGCAGGCCAAAACTATAGCGGCTGCTCGAGTTTTGATAGCCATGTCAAGTAGGATTGTGTACTGAATGAATGACATGCAGCCTCGTTAAATGAACTGAATGTAAAAGTCCATCGCAGTTTAATGCTGTTCTAGTTCAATATATATTGGTCTCAATGAGCGAGTCCTGGTCTTGGCGGGCTGTGTAAGCTGGAAGATCAAAGCTGGTTGTTCCTCAGCTGTGGCGCGTGGACACTGGCCCCGATGGGAAGGCGGCGGTGGACTTCCTGTCCAACCTGGCCCGGCACACCAAGGCCGTCAACGTGGTCCGCTTCAGTCCGGGCGGCGAGCTTCTGGCCTCCGGGGGCGACGGTACGTCTCCCTGCAGCTCTCGCTGAGCGCTGCGCTGCTCCAGTGGCCTGCTCTGGTCAAGGGATGCACATGTGTCAGTGGAGATGTGCACAGGCCAAACTGTTAATATCCTACCGCTGGATGGCCTGACACTGATGTTCTGATGTTCTGATGTCATAGTCCCCTGATGCGGTGTGCACACAGGCCACACCTCAGGATGCACCTTAAAAAGAAAAACTGATCAGTGTCTGTGGAGGCCTGTGGTGGCGCTCAGTGTCGTAGCCCAGAGAGTCTGTGTGTGTGCACCACTGGTTCTGACCCGTGCTCCTGTGGTCCAGACGCCGCCATTGTGTTATGGAAGCTCAACGACAGCAAGGAACCAGAACCCTCACCACAGTTCCAGGAAGAGGACGACTCTCTGCTCAACAAGGAGAGCTGGACCGTGGCGAAAACACTGAGGTCAGCGAATGATGAGCACCCACCTGAATGCTTCTGTCCATGCAGTAGTGTATAATGTTTAATATATATCATGTATGGTAGATAATGTGTGATATAAACCTGTCTCAGCTGCCACCCCCTGTCCTGCCAGCCGCTCTGCGTTTGAGGGATATGTATTTGTGATATTTTGTTGTGTTCCATCGTACAGGGGTCACATAGAGGACGTGTATGACATCTCCTGGACCCGTGAGGGAACGTTCATGGTGTCTGGATCTGTGGACAACACAGCCATCCTGTGGGACGTCACCAAAGGTTGGACAAATTGTTCTTCTTCTGATGTTAAACTTGAAGTTTCAACGGACACGGCTGCAGCCCTTGTAACAGATACAGCACTGACTGCCTGGTGAAATAGTTCAACTGTATTTACAACTGATGGAAACGCAATGGAAACCCTACAATGCATGCTTATTAAAGACATGTCCATGTTTGTCCATGTAGGTCAGAAGATCAGCATATTTAATGACCACAAGAGCTACGTGCAGGGTGTGACATGGGACCCCCTGGGGCAGTATGTAGCCACCCTCAGCTGTGACAGGTACCAGAACGCAACCGCCAGTCTGAAATGGACAACCATCTCCTGCTGCCCAACTGCCATTTATTTGAGGCTGTTTAAAGTCAGCTTCCCTTCCTGTTCCCAGAGTGCTGCGTGTGTACAACACCCAGACCAAGAAGAAGGCCTACTGTGTCAGTAAGATGAGCTCAGGAACCTCTGGAGATGGAGAGGTTGGTGTTTCCTCCTGTACTGCGAACCACAGTGTGGTTGCGAACCACATATTTCCATTGCTTAACCACCTACCTGCTCCTTAGAGACATGGCAATGTCTCAGAATTCACTGCAAGTCGATTTTAGTGAAAGCATCTGCTTAAGGATGATTAATAATCAATAATAATGACGAGATGATATATGACATATTTTAATAGGACTCCCTGCTGTGCTTACACCACAGTCACATTAGATCCTTCCTCTGTAGGTCAGTGGGTTGTCAGCACATTGTTTAGCCTAGTATTGGTCGTTGTGTTACAACCCTGTTGGTGTGTCTGCGTCCTCCAGACCAAGCAGCACCGCATGTTCCACGATGACAGCATGAGGTCGTTCTTCAGGCGCCTCACCTTCACACCGGACGGCTCCTTCCTGCTGGCTCCTGGTGAGCACACACACCGGGATATAGGCAGCCTGCTGGTGGTAACATGTCCTCACACACACACACACCGGGATATAGGCAGCCTGCTGGTGGTAACATGTCCTCACACACACCGGGATATAGGCACCCTGCTGGTGGTAACATGTCCTCATACACACACACACCGGGATATAGGCAGCCTGCTGGTGGTAACATGTCCTCACACACACCGGGATATAGGCAGCCTGCTGGTGGTAACATGTCCTCACACACACACCGGGATATAGGCAGCCTGCTGGTGGTAACATGTCCTCACACACACACACACCGGGATATAGGCAGCCTGCTGGTGGTAACATGTCCTCACACACACCGGGATATAGGCACCCTGCTGGTGGTAACATGTCCTCATACACACACACACCGGGATATAGGCAGCCTGCTGGTGGTAACATGTCCTCACACACACCGGGATATAGGCAGCCTGCTGGTGGTAACATGTCCTCACACACACCGGGATATAGGCAGCCTGCTGGTGGTAACATGTCCTCACACACACACCGGGATATAGGCAGCCTGCTGGTGGTAACATGTCCTCACACACACACACACCGGGATATAGGCAGCCTGCTGGTGGTAACATGTCCTCATACACCGGGATATAGGCAGCCTGCTGGTGGTAACATGTCCTCACACACACCGGGATATAGGCAGCCTGCTGGTGGTAACATGTCCTCACACACACCGGGATATAGGCAGCCTGCTGGTGGTAACATGTCCTCACACACACACACCGGGATATAGGCAGCCTGCTGGTGGTAACATGTCCTCACACACACCGGGATATAGGCAGCCTGCTGGTGGTAACATGTCCTCACACACACCGGGATATAGGCAGCCTGCTGGTGGTAACATGTCCTCATACACACACCGGGATATAGGCAGCCTGCTGGTGGTAACATGTCCTCACACACACCGGGATATAGGCAGCCTGCTGGTGGTAACATGTCCTCACACACACCGGGATATAGGCAGCCTGCTGGTGGTAACATGTCCTCACACACACCGGGATATAGGCAGCCTGCTGGTGGTAACATGTCCTCATACACACACACACACACACCGGGATATAGGCACCCTGCTGGTTGTAACATGTCTTCTTAGTGGTGATGATGATGTTGTTCTTGGTCCTCAGCCGGGTGCGTGGAGGCTGGGGAGAACGTCACCAACACCACCTACGTGTTCTCCAGGAAGAGCCTGAAGAGGTGAACCGTTGTGATTCTCCAGCTCAAATCAACAGGGCGGAGCTTGTGGACGAGGGCGGGGAAAACAAGAAGACAGAGAGGCGGAGATCTAATGGGAGATAATAAAAATACAAATACCTTTTGCATATATTGTCTATTGACAGGATGGATGGAATGGTGCTGAAGTCTTGATGTGTCCAAAGCCTATTCCATCCTAATTTGGCGTTTGTGCGAGAGGTTTCTGAATGTACTTTGTTCGAAGCTCTGGGGCCGGGATCCTGGGCCCCAGAGCTCAGCCCTGACCACGTTATGAAGCGCCCTGATGGCTATGGATCATGAGAATGATTATGATAATAATAATAATAATAATAATAATATGATGCTGTTTGCTCAGGCCCATCGCCCACCTGCCCTGCCCCTCTAAAGCCACGCTGGCTGTGCGCTGTTGCCCCGTCTACTTCCAGCTGAGGACCAAACAGGTGCACGGTGAGACCCCTGTTCTCACACACACACACAGAGACCCCTGTTCTCACACACACACACACACACACACACACACACACACACACACACACACACACACACACACACACACACACACACACACACACACACACACACACACACACACACACACACACACACACACACACACACACACACAGGGCTCATGTCCCCTACCTCTCCCTCCTGTCTCCTACCTCTCCGTCCTGTCTCCTACCTCTCCCTCCTGTCTCCTACCTCTCCCTCCTGTCCCCTACCTCTCCCTCCTGTCTCCTACCTCTCCTTCCTGTCTCCTACCTCTCCCTCCTGTCTCCTACCTCTCCCTCCTGTCTCCTACCTCTCCCTCCTGTCTCCTACCTCTCCCTCCTGTCTCCTACCTCTCCCTCCTGTCCCCTTCCTTCCTGTCTCCTACCTCTCCCTCCTGTCCCCTACCTCTCCCTCCTGTCTCCTACTCTCCCTCCTGTCTCCTACTCTCCCTCCTGTCTCCTACCTCTCCCTCCTGTCTCCTACCTCTCCCTCCTGTCCCCTACCTCTCCCTCCTGTCTCCTACCTCTCCCTCCTGTCCCCTTCCTTCCTGTCTCCTACCTCTCCCTCCTGTCCCCTTCCTTCCTGTCTCCTACCTCTCCCTCCTGTCCCCTTCCTTCCTGTCTCCTACCTCTCCCTCCTGTCTCCTACCTCTCCCTCCTATCCCCTACCTTTCCTTCCTGTCTCCTACCTCTCCCTCCTGTCCCCTTCCTTCCTGTCTCCTACCTCTCCTTCCTGTCTCCTACCTCTCCCTCCTGTCTCCTACCTCTCCCTCCTATCCCCTACCTTTCCTTCCTGTCTCCTACCTCTCCCTCCTGTCCCCTTCCTTCCTGTCTCCTACCTCTCCTTCCTGTCCCCTACCTCTCCCTCCTGTCTCCTACCTCTCCCTCCTGTCCCCTTCCTTCCTGTCCCCTACCTTTCCTTCCTGTCTCCTACCTCTCCCTCCTGTCTCCTACCTCTCCCTCCTGTCTCCTACCTCTCCCTCCTGTCCCCTTCCTTCCTGTCTCCTACCTCTCCTTCCTGTCCCCTACCTCTCCCTCCTGTCTCCTACCTCTCCCTCCTGTCTCCTACCTCTCCCTCCTGTCTCCTACCTTTCCTTCCTGTCCCCTACCTCTCCCTCCTGTCTCCTACCTCTCCCTCCTGTCTCCTACCTCTCCCTCCTGTCCCCTTCCTTCCTGTCCCCTACCTTTCCTTCCTGTCCCCTACCTTTCCTTCCTGTCTCCTACCTCTCCCTCCTGTCTCCTACCTCTCCCTCCTGTCTCCTACCTTTCCTTCCTGTCTCCTACCTCTCCTTCCTGTCCCCTACCTCTCCCTCCTATCCCCTACCTTTCCTTCCTGTCCCCTACCTCTCCCTCCTGTCTCCTACCTCTCCCTCCTGTCTCCTACCTCTCCCTCCTGTCCCCTTCCTTCCTGTCCCCTACCTTTCCTTCCTGTCCCCTACCTTTCCTTCCTGTCTCCTACCTCTCCCTCCTGTCTCCTACCTCTCCCTCCTGTCTCCTACCTCTCCCTCCTGTCCCCTTCCTTCCTGTCTCCTACCTCTCCCTCCTGTCTCCTACCTCTCCCTCCTGTCTCCTACCTCTCCCTCCTGTCCCCTACCTCTCCCTCCTGTCCCTCTCCCTCCTGTCCCCTTCCTTCCTGTCTCCTACCTCTCCCTCCTGTCCCCTACCTCTCCCTCCTGTCTCCTACCTCTCCCTCCTGTCCCCTTCCCTCCTGTCTCCTACCTCTCCCTCCTGTCTCCTACCTCTCCCTCCTGTCTCCTATCTCTCCCTCCTGTCTCCTACCTCTCCCTCCTGTCCCCTTCCTTCCTGTCTCCTACCTCTCCCTCCTGTCTCCTACCTCTCCCTCCTGTCCCCTACCTCTCCCTCTCCAGATGGCTCCACGGAGGTCCTGCCCAACGTGTTCCAGCTGCCCTACCGCATGGTTCTGGCCGTGGCGTCGGAGGACTCTGTCTACCTGTACGACACACAGCAGACCCTGCCGTTCGGCCTGGTGTCCAACATCCACTACCACACGCTGAGCGACCTGACCTGGTACAGCTGCCCTCTCCTGTCCTCTCTGACTCAATAGTTGTTTCTACCGGCGGACATTTTGACTCGTGCTACAGTAAGGTAGACCTTTGAGACCAGAGCTGATTCAACGTATGCAACACTCTGTCTTGATGCTGCATTGAGTTACGGTAACTGCAGCATGTGCACCACATTCCAAATGAATATTCAAGTCAAATTCCTCACTTTGAACCTAAAGAGCCATTTCAAATGTGTTCCCATGGTGTGGGTTCTGCACGGTTCTGTTTCCGGTCCGGTCTAGGTCCGGAGACGGCAGCCTCCTGGCCGTGTCGTCCACAGACGGGTACTGCTCCTTTGTGTCCTTCTCCCCGGGGGAGCTGGGCCAGCCCCTGAAGGAGCCCCCCACCCTGGAGGCCGTCGCCCCGCCCCCCGGCCCCGAGAAGAAGGTCAAGAGGTCAGCCGGGGCCAGGGTCTCCTCTCCGCAGCCGGGCCCAGCGGCCCCGGTCCAGCCCGCCGCGGAGGCCCTGTCCACGCCGCTGTCCTCCCTGGTGCCCCCCGCGGGGGACAAGAAGAGCCGGGGGACACCGGCCGCGAGCAAGCCCCCCCCCTCGGAGGATCACCCTCAACACCCTGGAGGGGTGGGGGAAGCCCGCCGGCCCCCGGGCCTCGGCCGAGGGGCCCCAGACCCCCGCGCCCGCAGCCGCCGCCCTCGACGGCACCGCAGGGCCCGCCACGCCCCAGGGCCCCGCCCCCAGGTAAAGGTCCCGGGTCGGCGCCGTGCCCAGCGGGCTCCCCGTAGGGTGGTTTGGTTCTGTTCAGGGGTCACAGGGTCACAGGGTCAGCCTTTCACTGTGTATTGTCATGTCGTTTGTGATACTGATGGACTTTGTCTGCAGCGTTGTACTACAGTAGATGTAGGAACAGACCCTAGTGGGGGTCAGGCTGCCATAACAAGGACACTACAGTATGAGGAGACATGCAAATCTTCAAACCTTTAGTGTGTGTGTGTGTGTGTGTGTGTGTGTGTGTGTGTGTGTGTGTGTGTGTGTGTGTGTGTGTGTGTGTGTGTGTGTGTGTGTGTGTGTGTGTGTGTGTGTGTGTGTGTGTAGGGGCTGTGCTGGCCGTGTGCTTGTGAACGGGAGAACAAAGCCCTGTCTGGCCTGGGGATTGGTTGGACCCCCCGCTGGTTATTAAATAAAGACCCCAGGCCGGGGGTCTTACTGGCGGACAATAGCAGGCGTGTGTAGGACTGCATCTGCCACTGCGACATGGGCTCTAGGTTCCGCCCCAGTTCAGGACTGTTCTACGAGTCAACAGAACATCACATCAACGAAACCATCTAGATCTGAAACCCAAAGGGTCCGCGTTGCGCTCAGGGAAGCGCTTGTTTTGACGAAAGAAAATACATTTCTTTAGCATGTTATAAAGGCATCAATATAGTACTATTAAAATGGAATGCTCTCACTTCCAGACTGTTCTCAAACAGAACCCGTACATGTTGACACCCCAGTGGGTCAGTGCTACGGGAAGCTGATTTTGGTATGAGGAAGGATGAGATGATTTACAATATTTCACGACTTGTACCCGACACAACGTGCAGGATGATTTGGCCCCTGGAGGGGGTGTGCTGAGGTTCTGGCGCTGTGGTTCTGTTGTTGAGGTTCTAGCGCTGAGGTTCTGTTGTTGAGGTTCTAGCGCTGAGGTTCTAGCGCTGAGGTTCTGGCGTTGTCTTCCAGGCGGGTGTCGTTGATGCCGGTGGTCCTGAGGTCTCCGGCGGCCTCCAGCGAGAAGGCCAAGCACGGTGCGTTCACCCTCACCTCACTCATGCGTTCACCCTCACCTCACTCATGTGTTCACCCCCACCTCACTCATGCGTTCACCCTCACCTCACTCATGTGTTCACCCTCACCTCACTCATGCGTTCACCCCCACCTCACTCATGCGTTCACCCCCACCTCACTCATGCGTTCACCCCCACCTCACTCATGCGTTCACCCTCACCTCACTCATGCGTTCACCCCCACCCCACTCATGTGTTCACCCTCCCCTCACTGATGTGTTCCTCCGGAGGGCCACCTCCTCTGGACTGAAATGTCTTGTCTCTTTTTCTTCAGTCCATCACATCTCACAGATCTTCTCCTGGTCCGTTTCTTCTTTCTGTCCAAACAGATTTCAGTCGTGGTTTTAGATTCTAAAAGAGTGGCATGCGTGTTGCTACGGCAACGTAGACTTGTGTCACATTGCAGAAGCTCCACTTCTCTTTTTAACTTGTAGTGTTTCCTCCTCGGGCGTCCTCCCCCTGGTCCTCCCCCCCGTCCTCCCCCCCCGGTCCTCCCCCCGTCCTCCCCCCGTCCTCCCCTGGTCCTCCCCCCGGTCCTCCCCCCGGCCTTCCCCCCGTCCTCCCCCCCGTCCTCCCCCCTTCCTCCCCCCGGTCCTCCCCCCCGTCCTCCCCCCGTCCTCCCCCCGTCCTCCCCCCGTCGTCCCCCCCGTCGTCCCCCCCGTCGTCCCCCCCGTCCTCCCCCTGGTCCTCCCCCTGGTCCTCCCCCCCGGTCCTCCCCCCCGTCGTCCCCCCCGGTCCTCCCCCCGTCGTCCCCCCCGGTCCTCCCCCCGTCCTCCCCCCGGTCCTCCCCCCCGTCCTCCCCCCCGGTCCTCCCCCCCGTCGTCCCCCCCGTCCTCCCCCCCGGTCCTCCCCCCGTCCTCCCCCCGGTCCTCCCCCGGTCCTCCCCCTGGTCCTCCCCCCCGTCCTCCCCCCGTCCTCCCCCCCGTCCTCCCCCCCGTCCTCCCCCCCGGTCCTCTCCCCCGGTCCTCCCCCCGTCCTCCCCCCCGGTCCTCCCCCCATCCTCCCCCCGTCACACTGACCCTCTGCCCTTTCACCCCCACAGAGCGGCCCTCCCCGCCCTCTGACCCCGTGTGCCAGCCCCCCGAGTCCAAGCGGCCCAAGACCACGGAGCCGCTGGCCCAGAAGGACCCCGCCGTGCCTTAACCCGTCCTCCACGTACCCTGGTCCTCCTCTGGACCCTGGAGTGGACCCGAGGAGTGGACCAGATCTCTCTGGCCTCCATGAACACATGCAACTGATGTACATGGGAGGAAGTTCATTAAAGAATGATGTTCTAAGTTGTTGTTGTTGTATAAACCACGGTCAGTGTCCATGCTGATGTTCTTCAGAAGTTTGCTCCCCAGCTGTCTTTATGAAAGGTCCAATTGTTCTGTTGTTCCTGTTTGTTTTCTGTTTGTTTGATCAAACATCTGTATTATATGATGTGGATAACCTTAACATGCTATGATGATTTTGTAAAAAGACCATTTGAAATGTGTTTTTCCTACCTGTGACTTGTATGTCACTGAAAGCTTGTAGCACATTAAAATACTCTGACTTACCTGGACTGTCATGGTCTGAGTTATGTTTCAATATCACACAACAGTATAGGTAACAAAGTGTGACGTCACTTGATTGGCAGAGTATTTAATGTTTCATAGACTGAAAGGTTTAGTTTCTTATATATACCATAACGAATACTTTTCCGTGCAACAATTCACAATACATTGTGGTAGTTAAAAACTACTATTATTCAGTGCAGTGCAGTTATTAGCAAATATGGTCCTCTTTATTATTTATATTTATTGTAGCACTCATGTAATTTGCTGTGTTTGTGCGGGGGTGGGGTGGATCAGTTTTAGTTTATTTATTTGTATTTGCGTATTTGTATTTGTCTTTTAATCTGCTTGCATACCGTGGATGAAGCTTTTATTATACAATCCATCCCCAACATCCAGTCTACTGATACAGCTTCTACTACACTGCGCTCACAACCGACCTTGGTACGCGGAAAAAAAACCCACGTGAGTGACAGTTCCAACAACCAATCAGTTTGCGAGCACATGAGGCTCTTTAAAGCCTCCACTAATGGCCTTTGTCTGGAGGCGGGGAACGGGATGGAAGTTGGGCTGTTCTTTAGTCACAAACAGAAGGTTACGAGTTACGTTGTTGGTGGATTATACGATCATCTGACTGGCCTGACGTTAAACGGACGAGATATGGACAATGTCGGCAATCAGATGGGATCATCTCGGCTTGCTTTCGAGGAGATCCTCTCGTAAGTCGCCCCGTGCGGGCTGATCGGTGAGCCCTCGCTGCTCCGGGTCTCCTGATGCTGGACAGATCGCTGCATCATCATGCTGCTTCCTGCTCTGCTCGGCCAGAGAACGCACACGTTCCGCCAGGCTAAGAGCTGCTAGTGGTTGTTGAACCCGAGGCCGGTCATCCCCAACTCCATGCGCTGGGGAGGACATTAAACCGTCTGGTCATCTTTTAAGGAGGCGCCGCGGGGGGCCGTAAGGTGACCGCTCTGTCTCAGAGGTTACTTTGCGTCGTTAGGTGGTCTCAGAGATTACTTTGTTACTTTGTGTGTTTAGGTGATCTCAGAGAGGTTACCTTGTATCGTTAGGTGGTCGAGCCTCATGCCCCGAGTGTCTGATGGCCCCTCGGATGGACCGTCCGGTCGGTACCGCGGTGATCGATGTGCCTGCGCTCCAAACAGACTCTATATATAATTAACCTCTGTGACAGGGGGGGTCAGGTCCGGAACCAGAAGAACAACGTCCAGGGTGCGATTATGGTTCGTGTATTGAAGGGGTTGTATCATTTCTTCGGTAGGAAGTGCGAGGAACATCACGACTTGAAGAAAACATGTATGATGCATGACCATGGAGTG
>JAXIVH010000010.1:1375162-1425162 GCA_036785325.1 Urophycis tenuis | reverse complement strand
GACTTTGTTGGGCCAGGCTCCGTGGAGCCAGTCCTCCCTTCCCCCCAGTCGGCCAAACAGGAACAACTTCTTTTAGGGGGAAAAAAAGTTCCTGGAGTTTGGAGCGCCAGGGAATACTTGGTCCGCCGAGCGGTGTTGTCCTCCAGTGAGGCGCTGAGATTTCAGGGGGGGATCTGGACTCGGCTCGCTGGGTTTTTGGGGTGGCTTCGGGAATCCGTTGGTTTGATTTCACTACTTTGGGGCTGAGGTCTGCTGAGAGTGTGTCAAAGTTTGCTGCCTCTCAGGAGCCAGGAGGAGGCAGCTCTCAATGTGGGCTGTTTCCGTTTTTCTCGACTTTAGTTGAACGTATTATGGGCCAAAGAGGGTTGGGTGTTTTTTGCAATGTGCCAATGTGGTTTTATTTTTCATGTTCAGTTTTGCTGTTGTATGTTGCTAGGCCTAGCTCGTTTTATTTAGCTTACCTTACGTTAACCACCACTACTGCAGGCCTACATTCACACGAATCCCCATTGTGTTGGAGCTGGCCTCTTTTACTCTCATGTTTTAACTCTGCAACTTTATCTTAATTAATTAGCAGGTGACCTACGGCGCTCGGGGAATCGTGCCCATGTATATACGAACAAGAGGGTTTCATTTATATTGGCCTACTGCCTATCATTTATATTTAAATGTACCAAATTGATCTAAAATTGAACAAAACTGTGATGGGTATGTCTAAAGCTGCAGTTCCTTTTTATTTATTTCCTGGGTTGTTGTATCATGCCCAGCCTGGCAGTGTGTGTACACATGTCAGGGTACAAATCAGAGGTCCCTTAGGATCTGAAGGAGCGTGTCTGTCCCTGCGCCCCTGAGTGCTTTTCCTTGCCATGACCTTGTTTGTTTGTGTGTCGCCGGGACGAATAAAGTTATCTCCTTGTGTTGCAGGTGTGACTGACCTGTGGCTGTAGCGGGCAGCTGTGAGAGGGGCAGGCTCTGTACACAGCCCCGCCGGCTGTCTGGGAAGAGGAGGGCAGGACGTCGGTACCCAGGGGTTCTGAGGCCCGGTGGTCCATATGAGGCCGTGCTAAATGGGCAGGGGGGCTTCTAAGGTAACGCCAGCTCTGTGGCGGCACTTCTACTCACACAGCGCCTCACTGGCGGCCTTCCTCTGCACAGAGAAACAGATGTGTTCTGCGTTTGTGTCGGCTTAGGCCCGGGCGGAGCACAAACCCCGACATACATCCACACATACCTGATGTGGTTCAGTCATCCTTTTTCCAATTGCTTAACTTGTCTGCAAGAAATGGTGCAAATGCACCTGCAGGCAAAACAATCAGTAAGAAAGCCTTTCTGCGTTGTGCACCCCGGTAACATACTGTTAATTTCCCAGTGTCCTAGCACAATGGAAAGGAATTAAAAATATGAAGGTAAATACAATTGAGATGAGCTGAGACGTACAGGTTCCCCTGGTGTACCAACAGGTTGTTAATCGTCAGCAATGAAAAGCTCCACGCTGTCTTTACATCAGGACAGAATGGAGGGGGGTACATATAGTCTTACTTTCATTACCTTAACGATATTCAGCTGGTACCAAGCTGCTCTTCCCTGGACCCGACCTGAATAAATCCTTAACAAGTAATAATTCATCTGCTCATGGTTGATCTTTTATCAGAGGGTCTGACCCCCGCTGATGTCATCCATGGTAAAAGGGAAGATCTTGAGATTGAGACCTGGTGGGGGTTTGTGGAGATCAGAATGGTTGGTGGCAGTGGGTTGTTGAGGAGCAGTGGTTTGTGGAGGAGGACAGGTTGTCTTCTCTCCATCGGAGGACAGGCTGAACGTTTCCTCGCATTGGCTTGTTTTGAGTTTTTATTTTTACTTCTGTGTAATATGTTAATCGAGTGTGTTGTTCATATTTTGATGTGTAAAAAGCCGCTTTTGTCTGCGCTGCCTGCCTACCTGAAGCAATGACGAAATAATGTTGAAATGATGAAATAAGACTTGTTACTAGTCTGAGCTGTCCCTTTAAACACTGGAGGTTTCAAGTGGCTGAGAGATTTGTGTGAGTTGCGCACCTCGTGTGTGTGTGTGTGTGTGTGTGTGTGTGTGTGTGTGTGTGTGTGTGTGTGTGTGTGTGTGTGTGTGTGTGTGTGTGTGTGTGTGTGTGTGTGTGTGTGTGTGTGTGTGTGTGTGTGTGTGTGTGTGTGTGTGTGTGTGTGTGTGGTTCTGCTCTCCTTGGCGTTCTCGGTTCGAGTCTGCTTCATTTTCAACACAAAACGGGGGGGAAAAAACACCACAACCAAACTGACCAATGGCGTGGCGTGTTTAAAGCCAACAGGATGTGATTCCCCAACATGTTGAGTAGCACAGTGCCACCGGGGTGGAAGTGTCACTGTTGGAGTGCAGTCCCTTCGGTGCCCTGTACCCGCCACGCCACGCGCTCCTGAACGTGGACGCAAAAGACTCGTGTTTGAGACCCGGAGGCGTGCGGCCCCACGAAGAGTGGCCCCACGGAGAGTGGCCCCACAGAGAGTGGCCCCGCGGAGAGTGGCCCCGCAGCCAAACGGGCCGGCTGCCCTGTTATTCGCAGGAAACGCCCAGAAAGGGTTCTTCTGTCTGGGTTCTTCTGCCTGGGTTCTTCTGTCTGGGTTCTTCTGTCTGGGTTCTTCTGCCTGGGTTCTTCTGCCTGACGTCCTGTAACGCTGGACGGCCCTCGGACCCACCACTCTGTTTGTGCTGCTTTTTGTTTTTGGTTTTGATCCTGCGTGACGCGGCGTGAGGCTGTGAGTCACCGCTGAGCCCAGGGGTCTGCGTGTCTGGTGAGACGGTACCCGTCACTCCAGCCTCACGCGGACGGCTGACAGGTATGGCGTAGGTGGGCCCGGCCTGTCGGCTCTGCCCTCTCAGGCGGGCCCAGACGGACCGCTGCAGCGTAGCATAGTCTCGTAGCGTTAGCCGCAGCCGCGCGGCGTTGGGTAGAGCGTGGCTCTACAGTCACCACGCCACACAGGCTGGTGAGTACCAACCATCCACAGCCACGCCGCCGCCGGGGTGTGGCTTAAGCTGTGTGGGGTTCCGGTTCTATTCCATCCTTTCCATTCCATCACGCTGTATGGTTTGTGTGCGTTGACCAGACCGCTGGCCAGCAGGTGGAATCCACGGTTTGGACGAGTCGTGCAAGATATAGATGAACATGTTTTCACATTTACATTTATTATGAAGTCAGAGGAGTTGAGTTATAAACCAAGAACTGTTGCTTCATGGTTCTTGGTAATTAGACAGCTTTGTTCATATTGAAAGGCCAGAAATGTGTCATTATTTTCTGGTGAAGGTAGTATGGGGTTCTAACAAAAAGAGTGCTTCCCTATACTCTGCAGTGGAAGGGTCATAGGCAGAAACAAGAGCCAGAATACACTTAATGTTCTTTTTGGTGAAGTCGTTTGTTTAATTATACAGCAGCACAGGTTAGAGGTTCAGATATTAGCCCGTATACCTATTGGATTCAAAGTCAGTTTTATTTATATAGTCCTTAAGCACAGTAGTCCATTAATTGTTGCTCTAGATGAAATGTTTTTGGCAGCCTCTTGGTTACAGCAGTAGGTACCAGTCTGTACGTTGGTGTCGGTACCAGTCTGTACGTTGGTGTCGGTACCAGTCTGTATGTGGTGTCGGTACCAGTCTGTATGTGGTGTCGGTACCAGTCTGTACGTTGGTGTCGGTACCAGTCTGTATGTGGTGTCGGTACCAGTCTGTACGTTGGTGTCGGTACCAGTCTGTACGTTGGTGTCGGTACCAGTCTGTACGTTGGTGTCGGTACCAGTCTGTACGTGGTGTTGGTACCAGTCTGTACGTTGGTGTCGGTACCAGTCTGTACGTTGGTGTCGGTACCAGTCTGTACGTTGGTGTCGGTACCAGTCTGTACGTTGGTGTCGGTACCAGTCTGTATGTGGTGTCGGTACCAGTCTGTATGTGGTGTCGGTACCAGTCTGTACGTTGGTGTCGGTACCAGTCTGTATGTGGTGTCGGTACCAGTCTGTATGTGGTGTCGGTACCAGTCTGTACGTTGGTGTCGGTACCAGTCTGTATGTGGTGTCGGTACCAGTCTGTACGTTGGTGTCGGTACCAGTCTGTATGTTGGTGTCGGTACCAGTCTGTATGTGGTGTCGGTACCAGTCTGTACGTTGGTGTCGGTACCAGTCTGTACGTTGGTGTCGGTACCAGTCTGTATGTGGTGTCGGTACCAGTCTGTATGTGGTGTCGGTACCAGTCTGTACGTTGGTGTCGGTACCAGTCTGTACGTTGGTGTCGGTACCAGTCTGTACGTTGGTGTCGGTACCAGTCTGTACGTTGGTGTCGGTACCAGTCTGTACGTTGGTGTCGGTACCAGTCTGTACGTTGGTGTCGGTACCAGCAGGTTCCAGGAGCGACCCCTGGGTCGCGGGTCATTTAGGGACAAACTCTGACCACTTTCTTTCCGGCCGGTTAGTTTTGCTCTGTGATGACGTGTCTTTAGTTAGCTTTGTGTTTCTGCACCAGATAGTCGGAGATGCGTTGGGTCTGACGGGCCTGGGCCGGTTTGGCCGCCGGTTTTGCATGCGTTTCTCCAATTTACATTGGATGGAAATCTCTGCTGCCCGCTCAGCCCAGAACCCAGAACCCAGAACCCCCCCCTCGGCTCTCGGCGTCTCGTCATAAAAGGAGGAGGACGGCACCGGGCCGCAGAGCCCGGCTGACCCACCGGCTCCTCACTCGCTGGTGTTTGACAGCTCGAGGATTTTCAGTTTGACAATCTCGGGAAGAAAAAAAACCCCACCCTGATAATGAAAACCTCCCTGAGTAATAATGGTGTTATCACGGCCCCTTTACTCAAGGCAAGGGGCCCGTGTTCCTCCTCCAGACCTCCGAGGAGAACCACTTGACCGGACCAAAGTATCATCGTTCCACTTCACTTTGATGATCAGTGAGGCCGCTGGACATCCCCGTCCAGCCGGTGAGATTTCCCACAATGCCTTGGGCCCCAGGGAGACGTCCTTCCAGCCTGCATGAAGCAGCAGGAATGCGACTGGAGTGTGGGAGCGACTGTAGGGGGGGGGGTCGTGGATGAGAGACCCTGATCGGAAGGGATCGACTCATTTGTCAAGAGTCGAGGAAGAGGAAGGAGTACAGAACTCTTCGTCTGGTTATTTGAGCCAAGACTTTCTAAAATGAACGTGAAAGTATCCTTTTTTTTTCAGTAGTCAGATTTGAATGTTCCACACTACCTGTGTTCGCACACACACACACACACACACACAGCGAAGGAGAGGGGAGATAATGGCCTGTTTGTTCCTGTTAACGAGCGTCCATGTTGTTAACCATATAGACCAGACAAGTGGATCTGTGTTAACGAGTCACACCCACTCAGACGCCACCACACAGACGGACGGCTGGTGGAGGGAGATGGAGGGTGAAGTGCGTGTGGGTCCAGTGTGTGTGTGAGTGGGAGACAGAGAGAGACACAGATACACACCGTCCGGGGGTTCTGAGAGCCTGTCTCGCTGCCAGGGCTGGCCTCCACACGTGGCACAGTGCCCAGGCTACGCCAGCAGATGTGTCACTAGTGACTCAGCTGTGCAAACGTGTGTGTGTGTGTGCGCACACACAGAATCGTGTGTCTGGGACAAGAGACACCGGCCCGCCCACCGCATGAGTGCGGGTATCGGACACACGCACCCTTGGGTCTGTCTGCCTCACACCCCTTCCTTGCACTCTGGCTTTCGACAGCGCTTCCATCGGTGTGATGGACACTGGGACGGAGATGGCGTTGCCATGGCGTGATATGACCGGAGGTGACACAGCACACATGTCTCCTCTCCTGGGGACGGACAGCCTTCTGCTGAGGAGGAGAGGGAGGGCTCCTGACTTCCAGTCAAGGGGGCAGACGGCGTCGAGCCGAGGGAAAGGCCACGCAATAGAAAGGACCAGGCCGTTAGGCCACACAGCCGGGAGCTCTGCCGGCTTGCAGGGAGCTGAACACCACAGACGCTCACTGTAAATATTTGCCGTGACTCGTGAGCAGCAGGAACAAGGGTGTTGATGCTGCCAGTGATACAGGCGAAGGTGCGTGCGCGCTCTGTAGGGGGTGCTTGTTTTGTTACATGCTTCAGCGAGGGGCCGTGTGTTCCGGGCCCCGGCGGGGCCATGGTGAGGGCCCCACAGAGGGGCCTGCAGAGGGCCCCGGTGAGGGGCCCTGCTCCCTTGGCTCAGCCGTCTGCACATACTAGGCAGGTATGTGGTAGGAACTGGTCGGGGCGAGATTACTCGTTCTCCCAGCTGTGTAACCGCGGGGCCCCGGAGGCCACGCCAGACGGTTGGAAGGCAGCCGGCCCTTGTTTTGACTTTTTCCTGCGCGTTTGTTTTTTACGTCAGGCCCTGCGCTCAGTGAAGTCAAGAACAGCCGAGCGAGGGATATTGGGCTGACTGGGTTAGGTTCTGCATATGGCACGCTCCATCACAAGCCTTCACACCGAAATATATTCTATCAAGGACCCTTGATGCACTTTAAATGTTGATTCATGTGTTTCCACTGTGTCTTACTGTGTCTTCCAGGCCCATCTGAAGGCCGCCCTCACATGGAACGTCGTTCTGTGAAATCTCGGGCAAAACAAACAAGCCGAGCCCTTAACGGACTCTGAAATTCCTGTTTGATTCGGTTTTCCGTTGATCCCACGGAGTCCCTCTGTGGTGTAACTCGATTGGCTGTGAATTGGTGCACGCCACTTGTGCGCTGGCGCCCGGCGACAGAGAGGCCTCTCTGTGGCGCCGAGCGCGTTTTGCGGACCACGTAGTGTGCCCCCCCCCCCCCGCCAGGGCGCCCAGGCCCGGCACGGCCTCCCAGAGATACGGCGGGCAGCCGGAGAACAGTGTTGTGATATTGAACACATACAGGCTGAAAGAACCATGTTGAGACGGAGGCCGACCAGACGTGAGATGAGGCAGGGAGAGCGAGGGAGAGCGAGTGAGCCCACAGTGAATAGAGCGAGAGAGAGAGGTAGGGACAGAGAGAGAGTAATATGTCTGTGGCTGAGCTGCAAAATGGGATTTGCATAAATAAGACTAAAACATCAGCAGGCCCTTCGCAGCCAACAGCGGGGGGGGGGGAGCCAATGTGTGTAGTTCTGGCTGTGTGTAATTCTGGTGGTGTTGTGTGTCTGTGCGTCTGCAAGTGTGAGTCAATGTACTTTGAGCCGACGCCTGTGCTGACATGATGCGGGGCATCAGACCTGGAGACGGAGGTTTCACACCGGTGTAGTCCTGTTGTCAAGGTCAACGCTCCGCACCTCTTAAGGGCCGCCCCCCGTCTCTAACGGCTGCCCCCCGTCTCTAAGGGCCGCCCCCGTCTCTAAGGGCCGCCCCCCCGTCTCTAAGGGCCGCCCCCTGTCTCTAAGGGCCGCCCCCGTCTCTAAGGGCCGCCCCCCCGTCTCTAAGGGCCGCCCCCCCGTCTCTAAGGGCCGCCCCCTGTCTCTAAGGGCCGCCCCCGTCTCTAAGGGCCGCCCCCGTCTCTAAGGGCCGCCCCCCCGTCTCTAAGGGCCGCCCCCTGTCTCTAAGGGCCGCCCCCGTCTCTAACGGCTGCCCCCCGTCTCTAAGTGCCGCCCCCCCGTCTCTAAGGGCCGCCCCCTGTCTCTAAGGGCCGCCCCCCGTCTCTAACGGCTGCCCCCCCATCTCTAAGGGCTGCCCCCCCATCTCTAAGGGCTGCCCCCCCATCTCTAAGGGCCGCCCCCATCTCTAAGGGCCGCCCCCCCCCCCCCTCTCTAAGGACCGCCCCCGCTTCTAAGGGCTGCCCCCTCCGTCTCTAAGGGCCGCCCCCCGTCTCTAAGGACCGCCCCCGTCTCTAATGGCCGCCCCGCCGTCTCTAAGGGCCGCCCCCATCTCTAAGGGCCACCCCCATCTCTAAGGGCCGCCCCCCCGTCTCAGCCGTGTGCCGCTGTACCCCGGACCGGGCGCCGGTCATCCAGTCTGTTGCGTAGCGTGAGAGATGGGGTGTCTCTGTGTAGTGGCGCCCACGTTGGGGAACCCTGATCTAATTAAACTGAACTACAGTATATTCAGCCCCTCCTTCGTGCTCAAAAAACACACATTGCTTTTGCAGGCAACAACAAAAAAACAAAAAACAACTGGAGGCCTCATTACCGCGCTTTCCCGCCCATTAAACCCCGCGGCTGCCGCTCCGCACGCGTGGCGTGATGGACAGCTCGCTGTTATTCAGCGCAAGGCGACGCGGGGACCTGCCTGGTGTGTGTGCGTGCGTGCGTGCGTGCGTGCGTGCCCTGACAGCCTCGTGAGTAAACTCCCCAATTAGTGACTCTTTAGCATGTGATCCACGGGCTCCGGTGATTGACAAGGTGCCGTCGGTGGATGGCTTAGCGCTGGTAGCACGCCGCGCCGTGTAGCGGTCCAGCGACAGCAGCTTGTCAACGGGGGGCGGGGGGGCGGTCCCAGGTGTCCCCGGGGTCCCAGGTGTCCCAGGGGTCCCAGGGCCCTCCTGGAGGGGGCGCTGCTGCTCGGCGTGCTTCTCAAGCGGCGTGATGCGTGTCTCTGTCTTGGGCGTAGGACGCCCGCTCTGGCCAGGAGTCCCTCTGGATCCAGAGGGACTCTGAGGGCGCTGAGGCCGGACGTCTGAGCAGTGAGGCCGGACGTCTGAGCAGTGAGGAGAGACGTCTGAGCAGAGAGGAGAGACGTCTGAGCAGAGAGGAGAGACGTCTGAGCAGAGAGGAGAGACGTCTGAGCAGAGAGGAGAGACGTCTGAGCAGAGAGGAGAGACGTCTGAGCAGTGAGGAGAGACGTCTGAGCAGTGAGGAGAGACGTCTGAGCAGAGAGGAGAGACGTCTGAGCAGAGAGGAGAGACGTCTGAGCAGTGAGGAGAGACGTCTGAGCAGTGAGGAGAGACGTCTGAGCAGTGAGGAGAGACGTCTGAGCAGAGAGGAGAGACGTCTGAGCAGTGAGGAGAGACGTCTGAGCAGTGAGGAGAGACGTCTGAGCAGTGAGGAGAGACGTCTGAGCAGTGAGGAGAGACGTCTGAGCAGTGAGGAGAGACGTCTGAGCAGTGAGGAGAGACGTCTGAGCAGAGAGGAGAGACGTCTGAGCAGAGAGGAGAGACGTCTGAGCAGTGAGGAGAGACGTCTGAGCAGTGAGGAGAGACGTCTGAGCAGAGAGGAGAGACGTCTGAGCAGAGAGGAGAGACGTCTGAGCAGAGAGGAGAGAGAGCCACTCTGTGCTGGGGGGGGGCGGTTCACTCAGAGTGAGGTGGACAATACGAGTGTGACTCACAAAGGCTCGCTCACTCTTTTGTCACGGTTCTGTTTGCTGTCTTCTCACCCAGTGCGGTTCCCCTCGGTTCTGCTGAGGGTTGATTTGTATCCTCTGATTTTACTCGCTAGGAGAGGTCCTTTGGACGCGTCATAACTGAAGTGTCACTATAACTCCCGTTCAGAGTGAGTCTTAATATGAATGTATTACCCACAATGATCACGTTGAGCCTGGCCCCAGAGGCATATATTTCAGAAAGCCTCGGCGCAAAATCTTCTGCTTCGAGTAGTCTTGTGTACTTTGGTACGGAGTCCAAACTCTGCTGAGTTGATGTCAGAGCTGGGAGTTAATCACATACAGCAGGACCTGGCGTGTCACTTAACATTTATTTTGATTAATCAGTCATCAGGAAAATGTGCATGCAAATAATCTCTGGTTAGGGAGACTAATTGTGATGAACAAAGCCGGTATCAAAACGGGTCTCTCCACATTCAGACTGCAGCTCGCGCTGTTCCGTGTTCAGTGACGGCCACCAAAGCTAGATGCTTATTTCACCGTACAGAAGCTGTGTTTTACCTTTCTCTCTGTCCAGGAGAGGCTGTCAGTGGTATGAAGTCTTAATGCAAGGCTTTGGTAATATATGAGGATTCTGGTATGTACACAGCCGCTGTCTTGATACTAAATAAAACTGGGTTATATGAAGGAACATCCTCAATGGATCATCCCGCGTCTGGAGCAGGATGTTGCAACAGTTGTTTCTGCAGCCACACCAAGCCCTGAATGTTTGCATTGTCTTAGTTCTACCAGTTGGACGAGTGGATTACCTCTCAACCTTCATTCAGGGAGCATTGTTTCCTGTGCTTTATTCTTCTACACTTTGCATTGCGTGATGACACACATGGACTCATTGTTTCATGGTGTCGTTGTGTCCCAGTGTCTCACCTCCAGCCCCTGAAGGCCCACTGGAGAGCTGCAGAGTCGGGAACGTCAAATCAACCACTTGAACACATATTGATGCATTTTTATTGATATGAATTTCAATATAACCATACGGGCAACATTAGTGATTAGATCAGTAGTCTGTTGGCCAAAACTTGTTGGTATTCTTCAGAGAGGGCCGCTGTTCAGAGCTGTGTCTCTCAGCTTCAGACTGGAGCTAAGCTGCTCTCTGTTCCCGCTCAGCTTCTGCTGCTGTGGAAGAAGTTTGGTCTGGCGCTCCCTCCCCCATGGGCTCTCTGGAGCCGCTTACAGTGCCGGAGTGTGTTGGAGGGGCTCCGAAATATTTTCAGGATGACAATATAATCTGACTGGCTGCGCTGCGATCTTGAAACAGGATTCTCATGCAATTACCCAACACACACACACACACACACACACACACACACACACACACACACACACACACACACACACACACACACACACACACACACACACACACACACACACACACACACAGTGGAAAGGTGCTAGGTCAGCCTCTCCTATAGGGTGCACCAGGGCGGCTGTGTGGATGCCGTATTTGTTCCTTTCACTGACCCCCCCCCCCCCCCCTCTCTCTCCCTCCCTCCCCCTCTCTCTGTCTGTGTGTTTCTCCTCTCTCTCCACAGTGTGCTCAAGGGCTTCGAAAGCCCCCTGGTGAATCTTAGCCGACACTCCGACCCCCTCACCTCCCAAAACGTTTCCGGTCCCATTTTTCCCCGTCGGAGCTCTGTTTTGTATTTTCTTAAGACTCGTACACTACAAACACACACACACACACACACACACACATAGACACACAAACACACACACACACACACACACACATAGACACACACACAGACACATAGACCCACACAGACACATAGACCCACACAGACACACACACACGCTCCCCGGGGAGGCGCAGGTAGGATGCTGGAGGTGCAGGAGGAGCGGCCGGCCGCGGCAGGAGCAGCAGCCACTCACTTCAACAAGAAGGAGCGAGGGAAGAAGGAGCGCGAGGAGGCCAAGGACGGGCGCGGGGGCCTGGCCGGCCTGGGGGCCCCGGGGCCCGGAGCCAGGAACGCACGCGCCAAGGCACCGCTGTCGCACGCCGGGAGCCCCCACCAGCTCATCACGCCACCCTGCTCCGTGGTGCTGGGGGCGCCCTCCATGCACGCCAACCGCCTGAAGAACTCCCCCACCGCCAACACGCAGAGGTGGGGCCGCCTGGCTGCTGGACAATTGTTGCCTTGCATACAGATGTTTAGTTGTGTTGCAGATATGTGTTGTGTTCGGTATAGACATGTGTTGTGTTAGATATAGTGTTGTGTTAGGTATAGACATGTGTTGTGTTGTGTTAGATATAGTGTTGTGTTGTGTTAGGTATAGACATGTGTTGTGTTAGATATAGTGTTGTGTTAGGTATAGACATGTGTTGTGTTAGATATAGTGTTGTGTTAGGTATAGACATGTGTTGTGTTGTGTTAGATATAGTGTTGTGTTGTGTTAGGTATAGACATGTGTTGTGTTAGATATAGTGTTGTGTTAGGTATAGACATGTGTTGTGTTGTGTTAGATATAGTGTTGTGTTGTGTTAGGTATAGACATGTGTTGTGTTAGATATAGTGTTGTGTTAGGTATAGACATGTGTTGTGTTGTGTTAGATATAGTGTTGTGTTGTGTTAGGTATAGACATGTGTTGTGTGGTGTTAGATATAGTGTTGTGTTGTGTTAGGTATAGACATGTGTTGTGTTGTGTTAGATATAGTGTTGTGTTGTGTTAGGTATAGACATGTGTTGTGTTGTGTTAGATATAGTGTTGTGTTGTGTTAGGTATAGACATGTGTTGTGTTAGATATAGTGTTGTGTTAGGTATAGACATGTGTTGTGTTGTGTTAGATATAGTGTTGTGTTGTGTTAGGTATAGACATGTGTTGTGTTAGATATAGTGTTGTGTTAGGTATAGACATGTGTTGTGTTGTGTTAGATATAGTGTTGTGTTGTGTTAGGTATAGACATGTGTTGTGTTAGATAGTGTTGTGTTAGGTAAAGACATGTGTTGTGTTGTGTTAGATATAGTGTTGTGTTGTGTTAGGTATAGACATGTGTTGTGTTGTGTTAGATATAGTGTTGTGTTGTGTTAGGTATAGACATGTGTTGTGTTGGGTATAGACATGTGTTGTGTTGTGTTAGGTATAGACATGTGTTGCTTGTGTTGTGTTAGGTATAGACATGTGTTGTGTTGGGTATTGTGTTGTGTTGGGTGTTGTGTTGTGTTAGGTATAGTGTTGTGTTAGGTATAGACATGTGTTGTGTTGGGTATAGTCATGTGTTGTGTTGTGTTAGGTATAGACATGTGTTGTGTTGGGTATACACATGTGTTGTGTTGGGTATACACATGTGTTGTGTTAGATATTGTGTTGTGTTGTGTTGGGTGTTGTGTTAGGTGTTGTGTTGTGTTAGGTATAGTGTTGTGTTGTGTTAGGTATAGACATGTGTTGTGTTAGGTATACACATGTGTTGTGTTGTGTTGGGTGTTGTGTTGTGTTAGGTATAGTGTTGTGTTGTGTTAGGTATAGACATGTGTTGTGTTAGGTATAGACGTGTGTTGTGTTGTGTTACGTATAGACGTGTGTTGTGTTGTGTTACGTATAGACATGTGTTGTGTTACGTATAGACATGTGTTGTGTTGGGTATAGACATGTGTTGTGTTGTGTTAGATATAGTGTTGTGTTGTGTTAGATATAGTGTTTTGTTGTGTTAGGTATAGACATGTGTTGTGTTGTGTTACGTATAGACATGTGTTGTGTTGGGTATAGACATATGTTGTGTTGTGTTAGATATAGTGTTTTGTTGTGTTAGGTATAGACATGTGTTGTGTTGTGTTACGTATAGACATGTGTTGTGTTGGGTATAGACATATGTTGTGTTGTGTTAGATATAGTGTTTTGTTGTGTTAGGTATAGACATGTGTTCTGTTGTGTTAGGTATAGACATGTGTTGTGTTAGATATAGTGTTGTGTTGTGTTAGGTATAGACATGTGTTGTGTTGGGTATAGAGATGTGTTGTGTTAGATATAGTGTTGTGTTAGGTATAGACATGGGTTGTGTTGTGTTAGGTATAGACATGTGTTGTGTTAGGTATAGACGTGTTGTGTTGTTATGTATAGACATGTGTTGTGTTGGGTATAGACATGTGTTGTGTTAGGTATAGACATGTGTTGTGTTAGGTATAGTGTTGTGTTGTGTTAGGTATAAACATGTGTTGTGTTAGGTATAGTGTTGTGTTGTGTTAAGTATAGACATGTGTTGGGTATAGACATGTGTTGTGTTGGGTATAAACATGTGTTGTGTTGGGTGTTGTGTTGTGTTAGGTATAGTGTTGTGTTGTTGGGTATAGACATGTGTTGTGTCAGGGATAGTGTTGTGTTGTGTTAAGTATAGACATGTGTTGTGTTAGGTATAGTGTTGTGTTGTGTTAGGTATAGTGTTGTGTTAGGTATAGACATGTGTTGTGTTAGGTATAGTGTTGTGTTAGGTATAGTGTTGTGTTAGGTATAGACATGTGTTGTGTTGGATGTGTAGGTATGTGTTAGCTGTACAGATGCTAGTTGTGTGTTGGGTTTGTGGATGTGTTGGATACTGCTGTGTGCTGGACTCTGATGGGTTTAGTTACACTGCAAGGAACAACGAACCGAAGTGAAGCAGCCTGTGGGCCTCAGCATCAGAGCCACAAAGCCCGCACCTCTGTGTGGGTTTGGGCCCGTGTGGCCGGTAGTGAAATGTTATCTGGACTGGGTGTGGTTTGGTGGGCAGCGAGCCATCACTGTAACCCTGTCTCTCATGGTGCTGTTGACTCTGTAAGCAGGGTTCAGGTGAAGCTTTAGGGCCCGGTGGCTCCAGAGACGTCCAGCCCCGGGCCTCCTATCTGGGTCCGAGAGGCGGCCCTCTGGGTTCAGAGAGTACGTTGTTGAGTTTGGATGTTCTTCTGCCCTGCTGACTCATGGTCCTGGAACCTCTGGAAACAGCTGTTAGCTCTGCCAGCGCAGGGTTTTGTGTGTGTGTGTGTGTGTGTCTGAGTGAGTGCAGTTTCTGCTGGGGTTGTGTTTTCAGGACATGTTGCCATTCGCCTCATGTGTTAGCTAGCAGGGCGTGTGCGCCCATCAGAAGGCCTGGTTGGGGTCATCTACGTATGGCAGCAGACTGTCTCCATGGTCCTCCAGGAAGTCCAACGGCCCTGCTTACACCCAACACATCTTGGTGTGGTGCTCCTGTCTCGGCTCATCCTCTCCCCGCTGTTGTTGAAGTCGTGAGGAGCGAGTGTGTGGTGGCGGAGGATGGTGGAGATCAGTGAAGGCCCGTTGTACACCAGCTGTAGAACAAACGTTCTGCAGGGTTCCCCAGGCCAGGAACTGAATACCAGGCATTCACAAAAGCTGTTCCGCAAAATAAATTACATGAAACTGTCCTGTTTTTGTTTTTGGGCATTTTATGTTTTGCCGCTGACGTAATTCAGCTCGGAGATGGTTAGTGTAAAACTTTACAGCTTTTTCCGTTTTTGCGCTTTAGTTTATATTGTTGTGTGCTTCAAATTGTAGCTACAGGCCGTGCTGCTTTAGGACTGCATGGTGTGGCAGTCATCCCAGCTCAACGCTACAGCGGGAAACAGGCACAAGGGTCGCTCTGATCCAGCCTCCTAACGGCTCCTGTACCCCGTCTCTGTCTCTGTGTTTTGCTGTCTTTGTCTCTGTGTCTCTGTCTTTGTCTATGTGTCTCTGTCTTTGTCTATGTGTCTCTGTGTTTGTCTATGTGTCTCTGTTTGTCTATGTGTCTCTGTCTTTGTCTCTGTGTCTCTGTTTGTGTTTCGCTGTCTTTGTCTATGTGTCTCTGTCTTTGTCTATGTGTCTCTGTGTTTGTCTATGTGTCTCTGTCTTTGTCTCTGTGTCTCTGTGTTTGTGTTTCGCTGTCTTTGTCTATGTGTCTCTGTCTTTGTCTATGTGTCTCTGTGTTTGTCTATGTGTCCCTGTGTTTGTCTCTGTGTGTCTGTGTCTCTGTCTCTGTCAGTGTGTCTGTCTCTGTCTGTGTGTCTCTGTCTTTGTCTGTGTCTTTGTGTTTGTCTATGTGTCTCTGTCTCTGTCTGTGTGTCTCTGTCTCTGTGTGTCCGTGTTTGTCTGTGTCTCTGTCTCTGTCAGTGTGTCTGTCTCTGTCTGTGTGTCTCCGTCTCTATGTCTCTGTCTCTATGTGTCTGTCTCTGTCTCTATGTCTCTGTGTCTGTATGTGTCTCTGTCTCTATGTGTCTGTCTGTCTCTGTGTCTCTATGTGTCTCTGTCTGTGTCTCTATGTGTCTCAGTCTGTGTCTCTGTGTCTCTGTCTCTGTCTCTATGTGTCTCTGTCTGTGTCTATGTGTCTCTGTCTCTGTCTGTGTCTCTATGTGTCTCTGTGTCTCTGTCTGTGTCTATGTGTCTCTGTCTCTGTCTGTGTCTCTGTGTCTCTGTGTCTCTGTCTGTGTCTATGTGTCTCTGTCTCTGTCTCTGTCTGTGTCTCTATGTGTCTCTGTGTCTCTGTCTGTGTCTATGTGTCTCTGTCTCTGTCTGTGTCTCTATGTGTCTCTGTGTCTCTGTCTGTGTCTATGTGTCTCTGTCTCTGTCTGTGTCTCTATGTGTCTCTGTGTCTCTGTCTGTGTCTATGTGTCTCTGTCTCTGTCTGTGTCTCTGTGTCTCTGTCTGTGTCTATGTGTCTCTGTGTCTCTGTCTCAGTCTGGGTCTCTATGTGTCTCTGTCTCTGTCTGCGTCTCTATGTGTCTCTGTCTCTGTCTCTATGTGTCTCTGTCTTTTTGTCTCGGTGGAGACGACTTGCTGCTGGGAACGGAAGCCAGAATTCCTGTCCAGACGAAGATGCTGCTGGCAGCTGAGGAGGGCTGTGGGCTGCATGCTGGTTCTTGTGTTGTGTCTGGAGGACCAGAAGGAGATGCTCTGGTGCACACGGGCAACCCATTGTTATCGTACTGAAGGTGGATTTACTAAGGAGGCAACCAGCTGTCTCAGGGCTGCTAGGATGTGTGGTGATTGTGTAAAGCTGTGGTCTGCTATCACGGCTGTATCTTCTGTGTGGTTACGGTATGGGTTTAAGGTCAGGTTCTGGCTTGTTTAGTGTGAAAGTGGCTGAACAGAACCTAACGAATCAACAAAACAACAACAGTTGCAGATCAACGTGATGCCACTAATATTCCACATAACAAGGTGCGATAAAGAAGTGTTATTTTCTGCCCTGCAGCCCCAAACCCAAGGCGGAGGCCATGGTCCGCTCCCCTCCCGTCATGTCCCCCTCCACTGCCGGCCAGATGGACTCTAAACTGCCCAATCAGGGGAAGCCAGGAAGCGCGGGCGGCCAATCGCAGCCCTCCCCCTCCGACCCGAAGACCCTGGGAGCCAAAGGGGGCGCGGGCGTGGCGGGCAGCATGGGCATGAAGAACGGCCAGGGGCTGACCTCCGGCCCCGGCTCCAAGGTCAAGGTCAAGAGGGAGAGAAGCACGTCGGCAGAGTCGTACGAGCAACCTGAGACGGCCACGCCCACCGGCGAGGAGAAAGGTAAGGGGGCGGAGCCGGCCCTGCAGGGGCTGATGGGAGGAGAACCAGTCTTCTGATGGGAGGAGAACCAGCATTTAGCATCATTACTGTAATAACAAAAAGTATGATGGTTGATTAAAGCTATTATGATTTATGCACGTAGGCGGATTTGTGAAGCGTTTAAATGGACAGGAAGTCGCGATACTTTTATTTGCCCTCACGCAGCGAGCGGAGGAGGCCACGTTTAATAACAAAACAAAACAAATGATGATGAAATGCTGCTGCTTTTTGCCCCTCAGACTGCTCATTTACAATAAGCTAAATATAAATGAATGACTTTCCACGTGGATGCAGTTTAAAGTCCACGTGGTGTAGTCAGGAGGGGCCACTCAGAGCACCAAGCCCAGGTTTTCATTATCCAGCTAATTAAACAATAATTAGTGTCAGCAGAACGTCAGTTTATTGACATTTGTCTTTTATTTTTTTAAATGTGTTTTCCTAATTGACAGAAGCGTAATTCTCCAGCTAATTGCTCAGTGTGTGTGTGTGAGAGAGAGTGTGTGTGTGTGTGTCTGTCTGTGTCTGTGTTGTGTGTGAGAGTATGTGATAGTGTCTGTGTCTGTCTGTGTGTGTGTGTGTGTGTGTGTGCGTGCGTGTGTGTGAGAGTGTGTGTCTGTGTGTCTGTCTGTGTCTGTGTTGTGTGTGAGTGTGTGTGTGTGTGTGTGTGTGTTTGATAGTGTGTGTGTCTGTGTTGTGTGTGAGTGTGTCTGTGTTGTGTGTGAGTGTGTGTGTTTGACAGTGTGTGTCTGTGTTGTGTGTGTGAGAGTGTGTGAGCGTGTCTGTGTGTGTGTGTGTGTGTGTTTGACAGTGTGTGTCTGTGTTGTGTGTGTGTGTGCGTGTGTGTGTGTGCGGGGTCCCTCAGAGGGGGGTCTGCTGGCTGCCTGCAGTAAGCCTGTGACTTTGTGCTCCAGACAGCAGCAGGGTGAAGCGTATGTGTGTGGCGGAGCGGAGGCAGCCCTACAGCGGGGCCGACTGGTGCTCTGGAGGGGAGAGCGACGAGGACGACAAAGGATTCTTCAGTAGGTTCCTGCGGCCGCGTTGCGGCAGGGAGGGGGTCATGGGGTCAGAGTCATGGTGGTGGGGGGGGTCTCGGGGTCATGGGGGGGGGGGTCATGGCGGTGGGGGGTCATCGGGGGGGAGGGGGTCAGAGTCATGGTGGTTGGGGGGGTGTCGGGGTCATATGGGGGGGGGGGTCAGAGTCATGGCGGTGGGGGGTCATCGGGGGGGGGGGGGGTCGGGGTCATGGCGGTGGGGGGTCATCGGGGGGGGGGTCAGAGTCATGGCGGTGGGGGGTCATCGGGGGGGGGGGGGGGGGGGGGGGTCGGGGTCATGGCGGTGGGGGGTCAGAGTCATGGTGGTGGGGGGGGTGTCGGGGTCATGGGGGGGGGGGGTCGGGGTCATGGCGGTGGGGGGTCATCGGGGGGGGGGGTCAGAGTCATGGCGGTGGGGGGTCATCGGGGGGGGGGGGGGGTCGGGGTCATGGCGGTGGGGGGTCAGAGTCATGGTGGTGGGGGGGGTGTCGGGGTCATGGGGGGGGGGGGGTCTCGGCGCTGTGATCTGGGAGCTGGGAGAGCAGCACGAGGGTCTGTAATATAAAGGAGGTCCAGAAAGGCCGTGCTCCTTCCCTGAGTCACACCTGGAGCACTGAGATGCCCTGATTGGTCAGAAGCAGGCAGAACATTTCATACCGGAAGGATAACAAATTACAAATGATTCAAATCACACGTCTGGCTTCTTAAAAAAAAACTTGTCCAGTTTGTCCAGATGTATCCATTAGTTAGGAATTAGTCATGTCACAAACTATGGCAAATACATAATGCATAAATACATAATACAAATACATAATACATTATATAATACATAATACATTATATAAATGCATAATATAAATACATAATACATTATATTTATACCATCACGATGCTGCATTTGGTTACACTTTCCAACCAGCAGCTGAGAAAAAGAAGACTCGATTTTCTAATAATCTGATCGACAGAAAGGCATTCAAATAAAGCAGCAAATGTATTGTGATAAATGACTAATCGGTTATCAGAATTAGGATCATATTTATGTTCTGGCAACAAATCGACTGCTTTCATCACTAGTGTGTTTGTGCTATGTATGCAAGCATGCTGGCATTTAGCCTCTGAGCTAGCCTGTGTTAGAGCCTCTGAGCTAGCCTGTGTTAGAGCCTCTGAGCTAGCCTGTGTTAGAGCCTCTGAGCTAGCCTGTGTTAGAGCCTCTGAGCTAGCCTGTGTTAGAGCCCCTGAGCTAGCCTGTGTTAGAGCCCCTGAGCTAGCCTGTGTTAGAGCCCCTGAGCTAGCCTGTGTTAGAGCCTCTGAGCTAGCCTGTGTTAGAGCCCCTGAGCTAGCCTGTGTTAGAGCCTCTGAGCTAGCCTGTGTTAGAGCCTCTGAGCTAGCCTGTGTTAGAGCCCCTGAGCTAGCCTGTGTTAGAGCCTCTGAGCTAGCCTGTGTTAGAGCCCCTGAGCTAGCCTGTGTTAGAGCCTCTGAGCTAGCCTGTGTGCTGGGAGAGCTGTCTGGCAATGCTAAACTCTGCTCTCCATCGTGTCCCTGCAGACTGCAACTCCAGCGACGTGAAGCCACAGGACTCCATCTCCCACTCTACCTCCAACACCGGGCTCAGCCGGGCCTCCACGCCTTCCCACAATGCACTGGGAGGCCAGGTCTCCGTGGCAGAGCCGAGCAGTGGCCAGAAGGCGGGCTCCAAGGTGGTGTACGTCTTCACCACAGAGATGGCCAACAAGTAAGGACGGCTACTTTGTGTTTGAGTTGCTGTTGATTTGTTATACGGGCTGAATGTTCATCAATATACCCTCAAATATGTCCGCCCATATCACCAGCACCATGCCCAGCCCATCACCTCAGCCCATAACACAGGCTATAGTGGCACACAGAACAGCTCACCCTTGCCTGTGTTTATTTAGTGTTTGTGAATAGAGAAAAGGTCAGTGTTACAGCGCAGACACACGCGCTGCCCTCCTCTGTGGATCACAGCTGGGCCGCGCTGCCACAGCCACGCAGTCTTGAGAGTGTCTGTGCCCCCCGTCTGTCCACACACACAGTGCTCCTGGCCCGACTCCTCAGACTTTCTCCCGTATTGCCCAGATTGTGGGTCTGTTGCACAAGCAGCGGTGCTGCTCGGTGCCAGCCCACCGTGAGCAGACACAATGAAAGATCAAAGCTGATGCTACTGAATGAACCTGCTGCTGTGGGATGGTTTGTTTACTCTGGTGACCTTGGCCTTTCCTTCAGGGTCTCATCTAAACACATTTGTCTGCCTCACTGCTTCACACACACACACACACACACACACTGCGTCTTGTGACAGATATCTGACCGTCGCCCATCTTGTCCTCAGGGCGGCTGATGCAGTTCTAACTGGTCACACAGAAAACATCATCAGCTTCCACATGAAGAACATCTCCAACAACAAAGAGAAGGCCCACCTTCTTCTGGTAAGTCAACACACACACACACACACACACACACACCCCCCATGTCATGTACAGTATATATGGTGAGTCTATAACGTCGCTCTCTTTACAGAACAACGCCCTCCGAAATGACTCCAAGCCCCCGCAGCAGCCCCAGTCTCACCCCCAGGATCAGAACCATCAGCCCGGGTCCAAACCGTCCCTGCCCGGCATGACGGAGCCGGTCCCGCCCCAGGCCTCCAGCCAGGGGGCCCAGTCCGGGGTCCCGCCCCAGGAGGGGCCCTCCTCGGGCGGCATGGAGCCCAAAAACCTCCCCGGCGCCAGCCCCGGTAACCCGGCGGCCCCCGGCGACCAGCCCCCCACCGGCCAGCCGGAGGGCGGGGGTCTCAACCCGCCGCAGCCGGGCGACGGCGGCCAGGCGGCGGGCCCGGGGGGCTCGGGGGGCTCGGGTCTGACCCCACAGCAGCAGCAGCAGCAGCAGCAGCTGGCCCAGGAGCTGCTGAACATGGAGGCCAACACGGACGGGCTGTCCCAGGAGCAGCTGGAGCACCGGCAGCGCTCCCTGCAGACGTTGAGGGACATCCAGCGCATGCTGTTCCCCGACGACCGGGACGGCCAGGCGCCCGGTCCCCCGCCGCCTCACGGGGGGCCCCACGAGGGGGGCCCCGACGGCGGCCCCCGGAGGCCCGAGCAGGGCCCGCTCCAGGCCATGATGGCCCAGTCCCAGAGCCTGGGGCCGCCGGGAGGTCCGGGCGGGCCCCGGCCCCAGGGGCCGCCCTTCGGACCCCCGCACGGCCCCCGGGAAATGCCGCCCTTCCCGCAGGACGACATGGGCCCCCACATGGGCGGTCCGGGCGGCTGCGGCGACGGCGACCAGATGACCCCGGAGCAGGTGGCGTGGCTGAAGCTGCAGCAGGAGTTCTACGAGGAGAAGAAGAGGAAACAGGAGATGCAGCACCGCCCGCTGCCCCCCGACATGATGCTGCACCCGCACGGCCCCCGCGGCATGATGCGCGGCCCCCCGCCGCCCTACCAGATGGGCCCCGGGGAGATGTGGGGCGGGCCCGGCGGCCCCCCGGAGCACTACCAGGAGCGCATGGGCCCCGGGCCCAGGGGCCTGCCCCAGCACATGCAGAGGATGCCCGGCTTCTCCGGCATGATGAACCCCGAGATGGACGGCCCCCCGCGGCCCGGCGTGGGCTGGCCCGACGACCTGCCGCCCAGGATGGGAGACCCCAGGGGCTTCCCCGGGGGGCCCGGGGGGATGTTCGGGGGGCCGGGGGGCCGCGGGGAGCGCTTCCCCAACCCCCAGGCGGTGCAGGAGGCCATGTTCCACCAGGGCATGGGCGGGGAGAAGGGCCTGCCCCCGGGCATGATGATGGACATGCAGAGGATGATGGGCCACCAGCGGGGGGGCATGGAGCCCGGCGGCAGCATGGGCATGTTCCCCCGCATGCCGGGCGACGGGCCCATGAGCCCCTCCTCGGCGCGGCTCCAGGGGATGGGCGGCCGCGACATGGGGCCCGAGTTCGGCATGGCGGGCGGCCCCGGGCCGGGGCCCCACATGCACCCGTCTAAACTGCGGGAGCCCCCCATGAACATGAGCCCCGACGAGATGATGAGGATGAGGGCGGGCGGGGGACCCCCCATGGAGAACATGGGCCCCCAGGGCCGGCCCATGCAGGGGCCCCCGTTCCCCGACCAGGCCCAGCCCGGAGACTTCCCCATGGGCCCCGGGCGGCCCTTCCCGGGCGGCCCGGGGGGCATGAGGGGTCCTCACGGGGAGCAGGCGTTCGGCCCGGAGCACCGGTCCGCCCCCGCCGGCGGCAACGGCCGCCTCAACCACCTCCCCCCCGGGGGCGGGGCGGCGCCGGGCCCCAGGGGCCGCAAGCCGGCGGACCTGAACGTCCAGGCTGGGGGGGGCAACTCCCCGAGCGTCAACCCGCTCAAGTCTCCGCCCCTGCGGCAGGTCCAGTCGCCCATGATGGGCTCCCCCTCCGGCAACCTCAAGTCCCCCCAGACGCCCTCCCAGCTGGCCGGCATGCTGTCCGGACCCCCGGGCCCCAACGCCGCGCCCGCGCCGCCAAGCTCGGCGCCCATGAAGTCTCCCCACTCCATGATGGGCTCCGCGGGGGCCTCGCCCGTGCACATGAGGTCTCCGTCTCTCCCCAACCCCTCCCCGGGGTGGGCCTTGTCTCCCAAGCCCCCCATGCAGAGTCCCGGGGTCCCGCCGCAGGGGGGCAAGCCCCCCCTCAACATCACCTCGCCCAACATGATGGGCAGCATGGAGCAAGGTGAGCCCCGAGTTCTCTGTGGGCCGACCACAACCACAGCGGTCTTCTCCCATCAGTCCAAATGTTCACTCATTTCTGCTAATCGCTAGCCTGGGAATTCCCATGCTGCTTTGCCCGCGATTTCATTCTCACTGCAAAGACAGCCTGGAAACCACCGCCCTTATTTTCCCCTGAGTTAGGGAACCAATCACAGAACGGGGGGCAGCAAGACGATGAAGACGTCTATGCGCGACACCGAAGCTTGTAGCGTGTTAATCCAACATGGCAGCGGACACAACGTTACCGTTCGATGCAGCCTTAGAAAGTGTATTAAGTAGCTTTTGTAGCAATTAATTTAATTTTAGTAGCTAATTTTTAGTAGCAATTGGCTATGAATCGCGCGTAAAGCAGCATGTGAAGAACCAGACGCCATTTGATAGACATTCGTAGCGCCCAATAAACGGCTCTAGGCATTCGTAAACCACGCCTCAAATACGAGAAAATGCACACCTAGTTCCCAGACCACCATCTCATCGAGATGTGGACGCATCAGCCAGGCTAGCTAATCGCTGCCTCTCTCACACAACGGTCCTCACATTAGATGCTTTTAAACCGGGAACACAATTCAGGCTAAACATCCTCATCTAACTGCGGAGGCAAATCTTCATGCAGTCATGAGATCCAGCAGCAGGTTAGGTGATGAACTCCTCAGTTCAAGTGCCCTCCTGACGGACCCTGACATCACAACCCGTGCCATAGCGCAGAATCTCACCAGTCCAGCTGGCATCGTTTTTTACCACTACATGCTAATTAAAGCAAAGCCTTATAAGGCTTCAGTTTCCCCTTCTAGGATTACAATGGTTCTCTTCATAGCAATTTGATGCATCATTCATCAAACCATAGAGGCCGTCCTGTGTGGGCCACGCAGTCTGGTGGCGCCCCCCTCTGGTCACACGGGGGAAGTGATCTGTGATCTGATCTGTGATCTCTAATGCTGCCTCCTTTCATCTCGTTCTTTTCTTCCTCTCTTCCCTGGCCAGGCGGCGCCGGCCCCCCGCCAGCCCCTCCCTCCTCGGGGGCGCCCGCGGGGCCCATGTCCCACCCGGGCAACGTGCCCTCGGGAAGCCCCTACACCATCCCCCCGGAGCCCACGCTGTCCCAGAACCCCCTGTCCATCATGATGTCCCGGATGTCCAAGTTCGCCATGCCCAGCTCCACGCCGCTCTACCACGACGCCATCAAGACGGTGGCCAGCTCTGATGACGACTCGCCACCCGCCCGCTCGCCAAACCTGCCCTCCATGAACAACAACGGTGGGTCACCTTCATTCAGGGCACTCAGCAGCCGCGTTGGTCGACTCACTGAGTTGGGGGGTCTTTGTTTACGGGCTGACGGTGGGCGAGCTCAGCTCTGGCTCAGTGGGGCGTTTCTGGAGGCGGGATCTGTACGCGTGTGATTGGCTAACGGCAAACAGGACCTCGTCAGCGCAAGTAAAGTCTCCTGGTTTGGGAAGACGAGCTAAAACATCCCAGGACGTGGATGAGACAAAGTGTCTCACGGTTTCAAAGGCACGTCTCATGGCCTCATTCTACATGTACTGATGAACATCTCTAAAGTTCTCTGAGCTTCATCCACGCTCACAAAGTAGTTTCTCTTTGCTAGATTATCTCCCCAACCAAACAGGAAACAAGGCGTAACTCCGCCCCTTTCTGGGTCTGGTTTCCGGGCGCTGTGCCCCCCCAGATGTTCTGCTGTTACCCAGCAGGCCCGGCCCACGTGGGTTATGATGAGATGTGTGCTGCTGTTCATACAGTTAGGCCACCATAACCACTTTAACTAACTACTGAACGGCCACCATAACCACTTTAACTAACTACTGACCGGCCACCATAACCACTTTAACTAACTACTGACCGGCCACCATAACCACTTTAACTAACTACTGACCGGCCACCATAACCACTTTAACTAACTACATAACTACTGACCGGCCACCATAACCACTTTAACTAACTACATAACTACTGACCGGCCACCATAACCACTTTAACTAACTACATAACTACTGCCCGGCCACCTGCTGTATGTAGGAGCTACGGCCAGAAAGACTCCAAAAGGCACCTTCACTCTGACTTTAACACAAGGTCATGTCCGCATGTTGTGACAGTTTGTCCATCATAACTCCACTACTCGTGTTCATACAGGTGTCACGGTTCTTTAGCATGAAGTCTATGATGTCATACGGGTGTCACAGTTCTTTAGTATGAAGTCTATGATGTCATACAGGTGTCACGGTTCTTTAGTATGAAGTCTATGATGTCATACGGGTGTCACAGTTCTTTAGTATGAAGTCTATGATGTCATACGGGTGTCACAGTTCTTTAGTATGAAGTCTATGATGTCATACAGGTGTCACAGTTCTTTAGTATGAAGTCTATGATGTCATACAGGTGTCACAGTTCTTTAGTATGAAGTCTATGATGTCATACGGGTGTCACAGTTCTTTAGTATGAAGTCTATGATGTCATACGGGTGTCACAGTTCTTTAGTATGAAGTCTATGATGTCATACGGGTGTCACAGTTCTTTAGTATGAAGTCTATGATGTCATACGGGTGTCACGGTTCTTTAGCATGAAGTCTATGATGTCATACAGGTGTCACAGTTCTTAGTATGAAGTTTATGATGTCATACAGGTGTCACGGTTCTTTAGCATGAAGTCTATGATGTCATACAGGTGTCACGGTTCTTTAGCATGAAGTCTATGATGTCAGTGTTCCCTCCTGCTCTCCACTAACGAGACCACCTGTCCTCTGGCTGCAGGTATGGGGATGAACCATCACCAGGGCAACCCTCGCATGATGGGCCCCAACAACGCGGGGCCCATGCCGGCCCTCAGCCCCCTGGGCATGACCCCCATGGGCTCCCAGCCCCTCTCCCACGGGATGCCTCCCCAGATGCCCTCCCCCAACGCCCCCAACATGGGCCCCGGCATGATGCCCCACGGCATGATGATCCCGCCCAACGCCCAGGACCCCGGCATGGGGCCCGGCCAGATGATGGCCCAGGGCCGCATGGGCTACCCGCACCGGGGCCAGGGCTACCCGCTGACCCAGTCGCCCTCCCAGCAGGGCCCCTTCTCCCCCCACAACGGCCCCGGGCCCCAGGGCTTCCCCGGACACCCCATGGGCTTCCAGGGGGAGGGCGGGCCCCTGGTGGGCCGGATGGGGAACATGTCCCACGGGGGCGACGGCGGCGGCGGCGGCGGGGGCATGTGCAAACCCAACGCCCCCGGGGGCCCGGAGTTCGCCAACATGCAGGGCGGCTTCAGCGAGGCGGACCTGCATGAAGTCATGCGCCCCGGAGCCTCCGGCATCCCGGAGTTCGACCTGTCCAGGATCATCCCGTCAGAGAAGCCCAGCCAGACGCTGTCCTACTTCCCCCGCGGCGCGGAGAACCCGGGGGGCAAGCAGCCACACCCCTCGGGCTTCCCCATGCAGGGCATGATGGGCGAGGGTCCGCCCAGGATGGGGATGCCCATGCAGGGGATGGGCGGCATGCCGGGGGGGCCGGGCGGGGGCATGGGCCCTCAAGACATGGCCATGGGGAACCCGGGCCACAACGCCATGCGGCCCCCGGGGTTCATGGGCCAGGGCATGATGGGCCCTCAGCACCGGATGATGTCCCCCGGGGGGCCGGGGGGGATGATGTCCCCGGGGGGTCCGGGGGGCATGATGTCCCCCGGGGGGCCGGGGGGCATGATGTCCCCGGGGGGTCCGGGAGGGATGATGCAGGGGAGGCAGATGGCCCACCCGGGCCCGGGGGGCTCGCCCAACATGATGATGTCGCTGCAGGGGATGGGCGGCCCCCCGCAGCAGACGCTGATGATGGGCCAGATGAGGCCCCGGGGCATGGACATGGACATGGGCTTCAGCCCGGGCCCCGGAATGTTCTGAGCCCACACCACGCCCATCCAGAATGTTGTGAGACGCGAGGCGGGGGGCCGGGGGGGGCGTGTGAGGGGCGGCTGGGACCTCGGGGAACAGGACGTCACCAGGACCCCGCCGGCGCCCCGCAGGGTCCAGGCCGGGGCCAGGAGGACGATGGTCGCTGTGTGGAGTACTTTTTGCCACAAGAACATTTCATTTTTGGCTCATGAACTTCAGAATGTATGGGATTTGTCGTGCATCGATTTCGCAAAAAAAAACCAACCCTTTCTCGTGTTTTTTGATTATCTGACTTATTAAAGCGACTTCAACATCAAAGAGGATCAGCCTGACTCCCGGGCGCCATGGAGATGCTACAGTATATGTCTACTTTTTCAAATAAAAAAATGTCCTGAACGTGGTGAGGAACCAGAGAACGGAATAAAGACAACTTGTGCTTCGTGAAGATTTAGTGGAACATCTCGTGTTTCCCTCCATAGTTTTGACTGTTTCTGTACAGTATATTCCTGTGTGTGTGTGTGGGTGCGTGCGCGGCAGAGTGTGTGTGTGCTATGGATGTATGTGTCTGTGTGTATAGGCATTCTATCAGTGACCTCTGAGCTCCTCCTACCCAACTTTCATTGGTGGAGGGATGCCCCCCTAAAATACTGTACTGTTTACCATTGGTGGGCTTTTTGAATTTGAGTCTATTTTAATTTCCTTTGTAACTCCAGTGTATAACAAACCAAACAATGACCTCATTAAGATGATAGTATTATTAAGAAAGCACAACCTGGTCTGCAGAAGGTTCTGGTCTCCGTCGTACCGTGGAGATCCACCCCTGGGGGCGTGTCTCGGCGGCCCGGTTCTGGCGCCGGCCGTGTCTGACCCGGTGCCCTCGGGGCCCTGGAGGGCTCCGCCTCTTCTGCAGTGTGACTATCGTGGATGCCCAGATGTGTGCTCTGTGTGTTTCTGCTTCCTGTTCCCGTTGAGTTCCTGTTTTCTTTTAGGTTCTTATTTTTTGTTATGATGCTCTTGTTGAATCTGGGTTTTAAAAAAAATAAAGAAATCATTCCCACAGCAATAATCCCCACGTGAAGGTGGTTATGGGATGGGACTGGGTCCGTGGCCCGGCCGCTGGGCCAGGTGTTCCAGGTGTTCTAGAACTAGAGGTAGGTAGAGCAGGTTGAACCAGAGGACTGCGGGGGTGATGAGTAGACACAGGAAATGTAAAACTCTTCAACAATGCTTTCCATCCAGGTGGCTTCCTCTTCTCTTGTATAAGCTTGTCATGTGTTTCTCCTTGGCTTTGGTGCAGACTAGCCTACCAGGGCTGTGGTGATGGACTACAAATAAAAGATATTGTTTTGGTATATACATGTTGTCCATAGTGTGTGTGTGAAGGCCAGCCTTCGCTCTGCTTCATGTAAATGAAATGGTTTCTGGTCATGCAGATGAGTTCAACCGGTTCTTTATTTCTCAACAATCCACAAAGCAAAAGCAAAATGTTTCTAAACGACGTGAAAGGTGAGCGAGGAGGCGCGGTGTGGGGGATGGCCGCCTCTCCTCATGCATATTCAAGTATTGTTGGGCATCAGTCGCACACCTTCCAGGAGGCATGATGAAAGGCCTGCACCGGGCAGACACTTAGTGAACGCCAGGTACAAACCACTGAAGCCCTTGTAGTCCGGCCAAACGGTCATTCATGTCTTAATTTCTGCTCGATAAGGTTAGCCATCCGGGACAAAACAAATACAGCTGCATATCCCAGAGGGACTGACCTGTGATGATGTTATCATTACAATGATTACAATTAATTTATATATTCATTCATGTTCCGGGTAATAGGAAATTATTAGAACAGAAGTACATTCTATCAGGTAAACCCAAACCTTGACCACAAACTAAAAGCCATTCCATGTTCCTTATGATCAAAAATGACAGACGTTGTGTGTCCCTGAGGGAGAGTGCAGAGTGTTCTGGAGATGCTTGGTTCTGCTGGTTGAAACTAACGACGACGTCATCAGAGTTACACTACGTTAGCAGGGGGCACGGCGGGGGGGGGGGGGAGGGGCTCATGGTATGACCACGCCCTCTGTGTTGCTGCATCGTGATTGGTAGAGTTCGGAGGTCAGGGAGCAGGCAGAGAGGGCTTGCTTGAACTCCTGGATGGGGCAGTAGACTCCACTGCACCCTGGGATGAGCTGGTCCTGTCAGACAAACACACGTCAGTTCTGAAGGCTCGCATGTCAACGGGCTCAAAGTACCCTGCACACATCTGTGGGCTCAAACTGACACGACGGCCAGCCGGGCTCCAGCTCACCACCAGTCACAACGGTCAGAACTCGTCGTTGAGGTTTTTTTTTATTTTGAAAGTCTCCTGCCTACAAACCGGGAGAGACAGAATGTGACTGATGTTTGACCTCCAGGGGGCGGGACCAGCCTAGGGGTCACAGCATCAGCACCACGCATGGCCTCACATCACTTACCAACAGCCTGTCAGTTTTAATGTATATGATGTTATGTGCAGATTTTGTCCTGAAAAACATTTAGCCGGAGCACCCTAGGGTGAACCCTAGACTAGAACAATATCTGTCGCACTTTAGTTCTGTGACAAGATGCTGGATAAAGTACTTTCATGGTACTGGCAGTGGTGTGGTACTTTCACTTAGTTTATTCTTACCCACAAACGTTCTCAAACTCTGTGCTGATGCCGTGCTTGGACAAGTACTGCTGTCGTTTAAGCTCAGGTCATTATGGGGCAGGTAGTAGGAGGAGACTCTACAGTACATACAGGATGCTTACTGCAGCATGGACACTCCCTACCTGGCCTACGTAGGACACTCCCTACCTGGCCTACGTAGGACACTCCTTACCTGGCCTACGTAGGACACTCCTTACCTGGCCTACGTAGCACACTCCTTACCTGGCCTACGTAGGACACTCCCTACCTGGCCTACGTAGCACACTCCTTACCTGGCCTACGTAGCACACTCCTTACCTGGCCTACATAGCACACTCCTTACCTGGCCTACGTAGCACACTCCTTACCTGGCCTACATAGCACACTCCCTAGCTGGCCTACGTAGGACACTCCCTACCTGGCCTCCGTAGGACACTCCCTACCTGGCCTACGTAGGACACTCCTTACCTGGCCTACGTAGGACACTCCTTACCTGGCCTACGTAGCACACTCCTTACCTGGCCTACGTAGGACACTCCCTACCTGGCCTACGTAGCACACTCCTTACCTGGCCTACATAGCACACTCCTTACCTGGCCTACGTAGCACACTCCTTACCTGGCCTACGTAGCACACTCCCTAGTTGGCCTACGTAGGACACTCCTTACCTGGCCTACGTAGCACACTCCTTACCTGGCCTACGTAGCACACTCCTTACCTGGCCTACGTAGCACACTCCTTACCTGGCCTACGTAGCACACTCCTTACCTGGCCTACATAGCACACTCCCTAGCTGGCCTACGTAGGACACTCCTTACCTGGCCTACGTAGGACACTCCTTACCTGGCCTATGTAGGACACTCCTTACCTGGCCTACGTAGGACACTCCTTACCTGGCCTATGTAGGACACTCCATACCTGGCCTACGTAGGACACTCCTTACCTGGCCTATGTAGGACACTCCTTACCTGGCCTACGTAGGACACTCCTTACCTGGCCTATGTAGGACACTCCATACCTGGCCTACGTAGGACACTCCTTACCTGGCCTATGTAGGACACCTTGACGAAGGCCTCTTTGGTCTGCTTGTGCTCATGTAGCTCCAGGGTAATGTCTGCGGCGTACGGTGGCCACCGCATGTCAAAAATCCCCAGCGCCATCAGACAGGGGATCAGGGTGGTGTCGTGGGCGGAGTAGAGGAACAGCTTCCTGGTTCACCAGACGTTCCGCGGGGAGAACAGAAACATGGCTTTACAGAACCATCTCGTGCAAGGTCCTGTGTGTGTGTGTGTGTGTGTGTGTGTGTGTGTGTGTGTGTGTGTGTAAAAGCGTTGAGAGGCCATCTCACCTGTTGGGCTCCGCTGCTGTTCCCTGGAGCTTCTCCTCCATGTTGACCATCAACATGTGCAGAAGGGGTCCAACACACAGCTGAAGGTTCTCCCTGTTCAGCAGAACACAAACAGGGAGAACCCTCAGAACACAAACCCAAATGGAAGCACATTGTAATAGCAGCTATTAGGGAGTGCCCGGCTTATATCTACACAATCTGGGAATCTCTTCCACGATTGGTTCGGGGAACCCATCTGGCCTGTCAATATCAGGTTCCCAATGGCAGAGAAACATAGGGAGGGCGGGACCTGTGCAACCATGTGGTTGCAGTAGTTTAAACAGCGTTGGCTCACCTCTTGCTGGGTTCAAAGATGTGGTAGATCATGTCCACGGCCCTCTTCTCCACCGTGCTCCTCCAGCTGTCCAGCACCGCGGGGCAGGGCAGCCCGTGGGCCTGAACCACAAGAGACGGCCCGGTTACAAAGCCGCCGGTCTGACCGGGGGGCCTGCAGCCAGGCAGTAGGACCCCCCAACACACAAGCACCCGTTTAGCCTGCCGGTGAGCAGTGATGGCAGAGGGCAGGCGGTCACCTCTCTGGCCACCATGTCGTCTCTGATGAGGATGAAGTCCACGCGCTGACTGGTGGAGATGCCCAGAGCACTCTGGATACGCTGCAGGTCAGCCGAGATGTCAGGAACTGTGGCCGACTCTGCCCAGCGATGACTACACACACACACACACACACAACCACACACACTGACTCTACAGGAAGTACTGTTGGTCGTGGTTCCTGCAGGAGGAGCCCTGAACGTGGGGGCGTGTCCGCGGTGCAAGGCTGTGTTACCCTGCGATCATCTTCAGCAGTCTGCAGCCGTTGTAGTTGGGATACAGGCTCTCAGAGCTGGCCTCCGTGGTGAGGATCGGCACCGCGCCTTCCGGTGGAATGGAGAACGACATCACAGTCAGCACACAACAACACGTCTACAACAAGCAGCCAGTTCTACTGGTTCTACTAGTGGGTTCCCCACCGTTCTGTTGCTGCTGGAACAGGCCGGCGACCAGGCACTTGGCAGACTCAATAGTCCTGACGATGTTGGTGGAACGCACACTGAAGGAACAAGAACCGTCATCACTTTACCACATGGAATAAGAGCAATGTGCTGATCTTATGTTATGTTCCGGAGAACGGGAATGTAGTTGGTGCAGTAACTAATACTAATAGTACTAGACATATTAATAGTAACAGTACTAACTAGACATACTACAGTAATAGTACTAACTGGACATATTAATGATAATGGTACTTACTAGACTTCAGTAGAGCTGAAGACAGGACTGAGGAAGGGTACTTCCTCAATGTACCTCTTCCTCAGTGTCTCCCCCAGCTCATACAGCTGCTGCATGCCCACCGCGGTCAGCTGGCCCGGGAAGGTTCCACCCTGTCAGAACCACCAGAACCAAACTGACTTCTAACATACAAGTCATATCAGAGGGGCTCTGCACGCCTGTCTCCCTGGGGGCGTGTCAAGATGAGACCGTGAGGGATAGTGAGCATTAGATGGCCACCCCAGCAGGTCCTACAAGGACCAGGAGGTGGTAGGAAACCACCGGCCCTCACAGGGCTGAGCACCTACAGCACCCTGCACTGTAGAGAGCTGGACCGCCCCTACAGCACCCTGCGCTGTAGAGAGCTGGACCGCCCCTACAGCACCCTGCGCTGCAGAGAGCTGGACCGCCCCTACAGCACCCTGCGCTGCAGGGAGCTGGACCGCCCCTACAGCACCCTGCGCTGCAGGGAGCTGGACCGCCCCTACAGCACCCTGCGCTGCAGGGAGCTGGACCGCCCCTACAGCACCCTGCGCTGCAGGGAGCTGGACCGCCCCTACAGCACCCTGCGCTGCAGGGAGCTGGACTGCCCATCTAACACGTCACATTTCGATTTGGTATGCAGAGAATCAACAGTTTTTTAGTTGAGTTTTTGACCCGGCCAGTTGGGCCAGATAGCCGCGCTGCCATTGGATAAGGAGAGATACTGCTGGATGAATATCATTTCTTGTCACGACTCTTTTATCATTCTTATTGTTCCATTGTGATTGTGGCCGAGTCTGAGGTTCAGAAAACGGAGTGTACATATAGGTTCTGAGCTGGGGTTAGCCCAGCGGGCGGTCCATTAAGGCCATGCTAATGGAGCTAGACTGGACCTCTTAGCGATGTTAGCTCACCTTAAGGCCATGCTAATGGAGCTAGACTGGACCTCTTAGCGATGTTAGCTCGTGTTAAGGCCATGCTAATGGGGCTAAACGGGACCTCTTAGCGATGCTAGCTTACATTGAGGCCATGCTAATGGAGCTAGACTGGAGCTCTTAGTAATGTTAGCTTATGTTAAGACCATGCTAATGGGGCTAGCCTGGAGCTCTTAGTAATGTTAGCTTATGTTAAGGCCATGCTAATGGGGCTAGACTGGAGCTGTTATGTTAGCTCATCTGCTTGAGAACACCAGGAAGCGCCAAGCACAGAGACTCACAGTCAGCGTGTTGTTCCTGTAGCTGTTCTCCACGGGCATGGGGGGTTGAGGGCCTCCCTGGAGGTCCGTCACCACGTAGTTCATCTTGGTGTGGGCCGGAGGGTCCAGGAGGGACGGCACCCACTGGGCCTGGGGACGGAGACGGTCAGGCGCTTTGGACCTCATGGTCTGTCGTTAGCGCACCTTGATGGAGCGGGGGAGGGGCCTACTCACCTCCAGCACGTCAGGAATAGACTTGAGTGGAGTCCTGGCCCCGTGGCGGAACAGAACCTGGACCATCTTCAGCTGGTAGGGGGAGGGGGAGTGGGCCGAGGGACAGCTGGACGCCATGGGGTCTGGTTCTGTCTGCTGCTGGGACCACCACATCGAACCAAACGCCATGGACACAGAACCTAAAACACCTGCTTTGGTCCAAAAGATCCTCATGTTCTGCTGCCGTATCCTGTGCCACACAGAACCACACAGAACCACACAGTAGAGGAACATCATGTACAGCAGCGACTCAGAACCAAACCTTTATCTTTAGAAAGAAGCTCATGAACAACACAATGTTTCAATGTTCATTCATGTTTCAATTATTATTATTATCATTAGAGTTGAGCCCCACTTGTGGCAGCTGTTTACAGTAATGGTAAATCCATGTTGCATGTGCAGGATGCCAGAGATGAGCACCACTGTGGTTGAACCTGATGAAATAACAGCAGGGTAACTTCCAGACGTGTCCCCTTACAGACAGATGTCCCCTTACAGACAGATGTCCCTTACAGACAGATGTCCCCTACAGACAGATGTCCCCTTACAGACAGATGTCCCCTACAGACAGATGTCCCTACAGGGACACAGCAGGTAACACGTCTCTGTGGACTCAATGCCACGAAAAACTTGGTCTGGTCCAGAGGAAACCCGACTTTAACAAACAATCCACTTAGAAATAAACCCGGTCCAGCTCAGGTTCCTACCACAGAACCTTCACTGTACAGAACAAGTCCAGAACATAGAGCCTCTCACTCTCTCCGGCACCTAAAGGTCCAACCCTCTGGAGGTGGCGGTTCGTTGGTACCTACCTGATGTGAACGGGGCCCACTGGATCTACGGTTCCGTTTTAAAACAGGGCCCAGGTCCCAGGAGGATGGAGCCACTACGTCTCGGTGTTTCGGGGTTCTGCATGGACAGGAAGCGGAATGTTCCTCAGACCGGAAGTGTATTTCATAACCAAACGCGTTTCAAACACGTGACCACGCCCAGTCGGCCAATCACTGGCCGGCAAGGCGTGGTCACTCGTCACTGGCGTCCCGCCTCCTCGAAGACGCGTATTCTGCATAGAGAGATCTCTCTATAGGACTCTAATTCTGCCGAACAGAACGGAGCCTCGTAGTATTGGTACAGATGGTACCGGTACCAGCCCGCTGCTGGCTCATGGTGCTACTTTATATTATTTGCAATATTTGACATTATCGCTTGTTTCGCTTGGTTTCGATGTGACCTGTTCCGGGTCTGGTTCCATATCAACACGTTACACGGGCAGGTTCTGGTTCCATGTCATCACGTTACCCGGTCAGGTTCTGGTTCCATGTCAACACGTTACACGGGCAGGTTCTGGTTCCATGTCAGTGAGAGATGATCCATCCATGCAGGTGTCTGTCTGGTTTACTCCCTCACTGTATTTGAAGGTGCATGCAGTGAGAGGTGGTGTCCATCTTGGAACATAATGTCGTAATTTGATGAATTACAATTGTTTTCTTACCTATAGTCTGGGGATATAGCAATTCATTAGTTAGCCTCATGAAATAGAAAATTCAATTGTTCTATTAAAATGTGTAGTAGGCAATTTAAAGTTATGACACAAAATCTGTAGCCCAGCCCATATCACAGATATGAAAAGTAATGTTTATTTTGTTCAGTCAACATAAGGCGCAAACGAATTACAGCGAAATAAAGATGAATTTCAACATTCATTTTATATTGCATGGGACAGAAATATCACGATGGGTCTTCACCTATACAGTCTATGGTCTTCACGAGTTGAGAAGAAATGCAATGCTGCCACCTAGCGGTCAGAATAAACCTCGACAGCCTCCTCGTTCAACAGTGTAAATTCTAGAACATCTCCAGAAGAATGTTCTCAAAGTGCTCTCGATACTGCAGACAAGCGGTGTTTTCAGGCCTCCTCTCTCCTTCTCCTTCTTCTTCTTCTTCTTCTTCTTCTTCTTCTTCTTCTTCTTCTTCTTCATCTTCGTCTTCGTCTTCATCTTCTTCTTCTTCACCTGCATGTCATTGCCAAGATTACGTCTGAAAACGTTTTTCCCCATTATGTTCAGAGAACATCTTCTTGTGTAAAGGCACTTTAAGTCACTTTATATTTGCTAGTTAATTGTGCACATTTGTACATCAACATACAATGAATGGAGTAGTTTCACACAGTACAGCCATTGTGAGTAAAGTAGTGACCTACCTAACATTACCTCTATGATTTATTGCGTAGTGAACATATGTGATATCTGCTACAAAGAACATTGTAGCTATTAACAAAATCCCTCTTTGTGGCTGTGATTCATGTGTTCTCTGACCTCTGTTACTGTCTGTCTCTGAAAGATTCTCTTGTCTCTGGATCGTCTTTGTGCATCTATCTGGTTTACATAATCTCAAAGCATACGTTGTGCAATATCACAGCTTTGACCCTGCAGGTCTCAGGACAGCCTGGTTTGTACAACTCACTTTTTCAACCTTGGGTCGTGCGTTTCTTTCTTTTCTTGTTTAGTTCACATGTTACCTTTAAAAAGTTCATCCACAGATGTAATTTTGTCTGTGGATTCTTAAAGTGTCAGCTCACCAATATCTCCACACCACAACTAATCTGTGTGTGTCTCTCTCTCTCTCTCTCTCTCTCCTCTCTCTCTCTCTCTCTCTCTCTCTCTCTCTCTCTCTCTCTCTCTCTCTCTCTCTCTCTCTCTCTCTCTCTCTCTCTCTCTCTCTCTCTCTCTCTCTCTCTCTCTCTCTCTCTCTCTCTCTCTCTCTCTCTCTCTCTCTCTCTCTCTCTCTCTCTCTCTCTCTCTCTCTCTCTCTCTCTCTAAACTGCCAGGTCAGCAGGCCGTGCGGCTGCTGTTTCCGCTGGTCTTGCTCAGGCGCCGCTTGTCCTTCTGAAAGGTGGCGTTTGGGGGGGTGGCGCCCTGGTAGCCGCTCCGCTGGAAGCCGGCGGCGGCGGCATCCATGGCGTCGTGGCTGCGGTGCAGCTCGGTGGCCAGGTTCTCTGAGTTCTGCTGCAGCGCCACCCTGTGGCTGAAGGGCTGCGTCGTCATGGCGCCCATGTGGTCCGGGGACGCCGCCAGGCACTGGTTGAAGTCCGGCGGGGGGGTGCAGGAGACGGAGGGCGGGCCCCCCGGGACCTCCGGGACCCCCGGGACCCCCGCGGCACTCCGGCTCTTCTGCCGCGCCGCCGCCTTCCTCCGCAGGCACTTGCGCGCGCGCCTCCAGGCCAGGTGGTAGAGCTCCACCACCGACAGCAGCAGAGACACGCCGGCCACCACCAGCATGAACACGATGAAGACGTTCTTCTCGGTGGGCCGGGACATGTAGCAGTTGACGGGGTTGGGGCAGGGCCAGGCCTTGCAGAGGTAGAGGGCCTGCAGGAACACGCCGTAGATGAGGTACTGCACCACGATGAAGGTCACCTCCATGACGCTGCGGATCAGGATGCTCAGGATGTACGTCTGCAGCAGCGCCCCCTTGAGGCGCACGCGAGCCATGCCCTCGGGCGCCGCCTTGCTGCTCTCCTTCTGCTGGAGGTACTCCTTCTCCTGTGCCACGTCGCGCCTCCTCCCTTCTCCATTCTCCTCCTCCTCCTCATCCTCCTCGCCATCCTCCTCCTCTCTCCCCTCCTGCGCCCTCCTCTTTCTCTTCTCGTCGCGGCGCACGATGTGCATGGCGTGGCCCATGTAGATGAGCGAGGGCGTGGACACAAACACGATCTGCAGCACCCAGTAGCGGATGTGGGCGATGGGGAAGGCGCGGTCGTAGCACACGTTGGTGCAGCCGGGCTGCTGCGTGTCGCACAGGAAGTCCACCTGCTCGTCGCCCCAGGACGACTCGGCCGCCGTGCCCAGCACCAGGATGCGGAAGATGAAGAGGACGGTGAGCCACACCTTGCCCACCGAGGTGGAGTGCTCCTGCACCTCCTCCAGGAAGTTACCCAGCAGGCTCCAGTCTCCCATCGCTGCCCCCGAGAACACCTGGAACACCTGGAACACCTGGAATACCTGGAACACCTGGAACACACAAGGTGGGAGAAAGCGATGTGTTGTTAGACATGTATGCATATACATATATATTTGGATATTTACACATATTTCCATGTACATGTACATATATTTGCATATATTTAAATCCTCACGGCTCATTTCCGACCAATCAGGGCAGATCTTCCCTGATTGGTTCAAGAAATCTGTCTTGCCTGTCAATCACCAGGGTGTGAAGCGCCAAACACTTCTCAGACCAGAGGGGCGGGGGAACATTTCTTTAGTTTGCTGTATGCTGTAGTCTGCTGTATGCTGCTGTATGCTCCAGCAGCATACAGCAGCGTATGAGCCGAGCTGTCGGTGCAGAGGGGACTATGAGGAGGAAACACTGGGGCAGCACACAGCTCTTACTGGAAACATGAGTGTGTGTGTGTCACCCTATATGTATAAATAGCGGCAGTGACACTGTGGCATGAGAATTTGCTGTTTCCCACAGGAGAGAGAGAGAGAGAGAGAGAGAGAGAGAGAGAGAGAGAGAGAGAGAGAGAGAGAGAGAGAGAGAGAGAGAGAGAGAGAGAGAGAGAGAGAGAGGAGGGGGGGTCATGGTAAAGTAAATAGGAATCTAAGGAAAGCTATGAGTGTTTGTGTGTGTATGGTGATGGGTCCATTCCACATGTCAGTGCAGGGCAGGCGTTCAGGCCAGTGTGGGTTTGATGCTGGGAGTCCTGCTCTGTGGGAGGACCTGCAGCCAGGTGCCCTCCTTCCTCCTCACCTTACAGCCACTGCTGCGTCCCCAAACACAGCAGCCCTGATGTTCCTCCTGTCCCACCATCCAGCGCCGTGGTAACGAGATGCACATCTACAGCCAGGAGGCTGCTATCGCTCCTCTGTGTTTTCATAGCAGGCATGGCCATATAAGGCAGCCCCGCGGCCAGCCTTATGGGCCGGGGTGACCCCGCATGACCAGAGGTTACGCACACTCATCACAACACCTGCACACACACACACACACACACACACACACACACACACGCACACACACACACACACACACACACACACATATACTCACACACACACACACACGCACGCACGCACACACGCACACACGCACACACGCACACACACACTGACACACACACACACACACACACACGCACGCACACACACACACACACACACGCACGCACGCACGCACGCACGCACGCACGCACGCACGCACACTGACACACACACACACATGCGCGTGCACGCACGCACACACACACAGTGGCACACACACACACACTCACACACACACACACTCGCACGCACACAAACACACACGCACGCACACACGCACACTGACACTCACACACTCACACACACACACATACACACACACACATGCACACACGCACGCACACACACACACTCACACACACACACATACACACACACACACACACACACACACACACACACTCGCACACACACACACTCACACACACACACACTCGCACGCACACACACACACACGCACGCACACACGCACACTGACACACACACTGACACACACACTCACACACACACACATATACACACACACACATGCACACACACACACACACACACACACACACACACACACTCACAGGCCTGGCAGGTCATGTGGACACTCCGTCAGCCTTCCTCACTGCCTGGACACGAGGCCGCGACCAGCAGCTCTCAGGAGACCAGCAGCATCAGAATGTCTAGGAGATATCTGCACCAGATGAAGACCAGGGAATGTGGTGTGAGGGTGTCCTTGCTCCACGCTCACAGTGTGTGCTGCGGTTTGTTCCCCACCCGGCAGACCCTGGGGCTGCAGGAAGGCTCATGATCAGATGTTGGTGTTGTGGGTGGTAGAGATGACACCCTTTGGGAGTGGCTCTCCTCAGCCCGGGACAACACTGACTGCAGTAAATTACCCAAAAGAATCTGATTTAGTTTTTGTTCAGAATGAGTAATGAAGGAATCTGAGATTCTTCCATGGGATCTTTTTGGTTCAGTGTTCCACTTTTACTGAAACTTTCAATACATCTTGATGAAGGTGTTGAAATTCAACAATTACTACTATTACTATTCTCTAAAAAATCCCATCTGCAATTGTATTATGAACAACAGCGAGCAAAAGAATAGTGTTTAAATGTTAGGAAGATCTTGTACTTTGAGTAATGGTCTCTTCTGCTTCTGTGCTCCAGTCTGCAGCTGGCCCAGAGCCACCACTGGCTGATGGTTTTGGCAGACGAAGGCTGGTAGAGTCTGGCCATCACAATAACAGGAGGTAACGCGTTATAACGGTCATTTTTTACCTTCTAATAAAGACAGCAGGCTGTCTCACCTGTTTACACAACCCCAGCCGTAGCTGTCCACCTGGGCTCAGGGGACAGCGCTATTTTGGTCGAGTTTAGAAAGCATTCCCCCTTTCTACAAAATCCACCAGCATCAAAGTGAGGGAACATTTTGATGAAAATGTTGATGAAAATGTTTAGGAAAATGTGTATGAACATTTGTATGTTCACACGTGTTCAGACTATCTGAACTGTCTGGACATTTTCATGAAAGTTAAATTGATTGTGTGTATTGAGGATCTAAATAGTCACACACACACACACACACACACACACACACACACACACACACACACACACACACTCACACTCACACTCACACTCACACTCACACACACACTCACACTCACACACACACACACACTCACACTCACACTCACACTCACACTCACACACACACTCACACTCACACTCACACTCACACTCACACTCACACTCACACTCACACACACACTCACACTCACACTCACAGTGGGTTAGTGGTGGGAACAGAAGCCAGCCGGAGACAGGGAGACACAGACGAGTCTGGGCCGACTGGGCCTCGTCTGAGTCTCCCACCGCTTCCTCTTCCTGTTCTCGGGGAAGTAATCTCAAACAATATGATTTCCGAAAGACAAGAGGGACAACGCCAGAAAGAAGGAAATCTGTTTTTGTTTGCTCTGCAAGGTCAAGAATTGTGCGGAGTACAGAAGGCAACACAAACATTCCCGATGAAGGGAAAGTTAGAGAGCTGCAGGTGAGAGAGGGACGACAGGGGAAATGTTTCCATTCCAACACTCAAACAAAAAGATGTTTGTGGCGTCGTGGCGAACCTTCCTCTCTGGCTCCCTGCTGTGAGCGACACGCTGGCCTTTAGGGAGATGGGCTGGCTGAGCTGCCAGGCCGCCCTGTGCACCATCTCCTCTGTCACTGTGTTTATAGTGAGGGCCCTGGAGGCCCCGGCCTGCTGGAGGGCAGCGACCCCAGGCCAGTCACCAGGGCCTGCTGGAGGGCAGCGACCCCAGGCCAGTCACCAGGGCCTGCTGGAGGGCAGCGACCCCAGGCCAGTCACCAGGGCCTGCTGGAGGGCAGCGACCCCAGGCCAGTCACCAGGGCCTGCTGGAGGGCAGCGACCCCAGGCCAGTCACCAGGGCCTGCTGGAGGGCAGCGACCCCAGGCCAGTCACCAGGGCCTGCTGGAGGGCAGCGACCCCAGGCCAGTCACCAGGGCATTGCCCACCTCTGACTCATTCAGGACTCATTCCTCTGACGTTGATTTCCGCGCAAGTGTCTTGTCTGTGTTTACGTATGTGGGTTTATGAGTGTGTCTAAAAAGTGATCCAGATTTTGTTGCCATTATTGGAGAGCAGTAGTACCGGCCAGAGACTTGAGTGTGTCTCTGCTGGAGATCAGTGGTGACATGGTGAGCAGGAACAGGCCCTCCTCCATGTTGTTTAGATCCCCAGCCACGTGCTCTGGTGATGACGTCACGCGGTGACACTTCACAACAACAGGGTGACACCCTGGAGGTGGGAACGGGTGTCACGTCAACTGGTGTGACTGGGAGGGTTGAGGGTGAAGAGCTGTACGATGTATGTAAGTATGATGTCACTAGGTTGTCACAGAGACAGGCCAGCGTGCAGCGTGACCTCGCTTTTGGAGAGATGGGAAGAGAGAGACAAGGAGAGAGATGATGTCAGGGGGAGAGACAGGTAGAGATGGAGAGAGGAGAGAGATGGTGTCCTCGCTGTGTCCCACACCGTGGGCTGTACTCTCCCTGGTCTCTCCCTGGTCTCCTCTGTGTGTCTCTACTCTCCCTGGTCTCTCCTTGGTCTCTTCTGTGTGTCTCTACTCTCCCTGGTCTCTCCCTGGTCTCCTCTGTGTGTCTCTACTCTCCCTGGTCTCTCCCTGGTCTCCTCTGTGTGTCTCTACTCTCCCTGGTCTCTCCCTGGTCTCTCCCTGGTCTCTCCCTGGTCTCCTCTGTGTGTCTCTACTCTCCCTGGTCTCTCCCTGGTCTCTCCCTGGTCTCTCCCTGGTCTCCTCTGTGTGTCTCTCCCTGGTCTCCTCTGTGTGTCTCTACTCTCCCTGGTCTCTCCCTGGTCTCCTCTGTGTGTCTCTACTCTCCCTGGTCTCTCCCTGGTCTCCTCTGTGTGTCTCTACTCTCCCTGGTCTCTCCCTGGTCTCTCCCTGGTCTCTCCCTGGTCTCCTCTGTGTGTCTCTACTCTCCCTGGTCTCTCCCTGGTCTCCTCTGTGTGTCTCTCCCTGGTCTCCTCTGTGTGTCTCTACTCTCCCTGGTCTCTCCCTGGTCTCTCCCTGGTCTCCTCTGTGTGTCTCTACTCTCCCTGGTCTCTCCCTGGTCTCCTCTGTGTGTCTCTACTCTCCCTGGTCTCTCCCTGGTCTCTCCCTGGTCTCTCCCTGGTCTCCTCTGTGTGTCTCTACTCTCCCTGGTCTCTCCCTGGTCTCCTCTGTGTGTCTCTCCCTGGTCTCCTCTGTGTGTCTCTACTCTCCCTGGTCTCTCCCTGGTCTCTCCCTGGTCTCCTCTGTGTGTCTCTACTCTCCCTGGTCTCTCCCTGGTCTCCTCTGTGTGTCTCTACTCTCCCTGGTCTCTCCCTGGTCTCTCCCTGGTCTCTCCCTGGTCTCCTCTGTGTGTCTCTACTCTCCCTGGTCTCTCCCTGGTCTCCTCTGTGTGTCTCTCCCTGGTCTCCTCTGTGTGTCTCTACTCTCCCTGGTCTCTCCCTGGTCTCCTCTGTGTGTCTCTACTCTCCCTGGTCTCTCCCTGGTCTCTCCCTGGTCTCTCCCTGGTCTCCTCTGTGTGTCTCTACTCTCCCTGGTCTCTCCCTGGTCTCCTCTGTGTGTCTCTCCCTGGTCTCCTCTGTGTGTCTCTACTCTCCCTGGTCTCTCCCTGGTCTCCTCTGTGTGTCTCTACTCTCCCTGGTCTCTCCCTGGTCTCCTCTGTGTGTCTCTACTCTCCCTGGTCTCTCCCTGGTCTCTCCCTGGTCTCCTCTGTGTGTCTCTACTCTCCCTGGTCTCTCCCTGGTCTCCTCTGTGTGTCTCTACTCTCCCTGGTCTCTCCCTGGTCTCTCCCTGGTCTCCTCTGTGTGTCTCTACTCTCCCTGGTCTCTCCCTGGTCTCCTCTGTGTGTCTCTACTCTCCCTGGTCTCTCCCTGGTCTCTCCCTGGTCTCCTCTGTGTGTCTCTACTCTCCCTGGTCTCTCCCTGGTCTCCTCTGTGTGTCTCTACTCTCCCTGGTCTCTCCCTGGTCTCCTCTGTGTGTCTCTACTCTCCCTGGTCTCTCCCTGGTCTCTCCCTGGTCTCCTCTCCCTTGTCTGTGTTTTAACGGCAGACTCGGCATGTTGACTGGAGGTTGGGGGCCGACTCGGATGGGTTGTCCCCCGAGTTGAAGAATCAACACATGAGAAGAGGAACGAGGCGAGCAAAGCAACAAACGACTTTGTCGTCAAGAAGGCACAAAGGATCACCTTTGTTTCCACTTCATCTCATCTGGTCATTCATCTTGTTCTGGTCTTCTCGGTTAGAAGAAGAGAAGCAGGGAGAGGTGATGTGTGGATGTGTCTGCACAGGACAGGGACTCTGGTGTTTCCCCTCATGGGGCTGTAGCTGAAGGTGTTAAGATAATGACATGCTGCAGACACATCACAGGCTGGAAGATGAGATTTTTGAGGAAAGAGCAAAAAAACTTACTTTAATAAATATTCCATAAATGACTTCATTGCTTCATTGCTTCACTACTGAACAGACTCTACTCTGCTGGAGACAGAAACTAATTCATGTCGCTGTTCTGGGACCACCAGGGTCAGTGGATCACAGCTCATAGAATCAGAACCAGTGCCAATCTGTCGCAGCTTCCCCGTCAAGCAGGACAATTTGGCTGGGTTTGAGCACTCTAATCTCAATTCCGTTGATTGTTCCTCAAACATGAAGCCAGACACTTTCCTTACCAGCTCTCTCTCTCTCTCTCTCTCTCTCTCTCTCTCTCTCTCTCCCTCTCTGTCTCATTCTCTCTCTCTCGCTCTCTCTCTCTCTCTCTCTCTCTCTCTCCCTCTCTGTCTCATTCTCTCTCTCTCGCTCTCTCTCTCTCTCTCTCTCTCTCTCTCTCTCTCTCTCTCTCTCTCTCTCTCTCTCTCTCTCTGTCTCATTCTCTGTCTATCGCACTCTCTCTGTCTGTCTCACTCTCTCTCTCCTTCTCTCCACCTCCCCTTTGACCCCCGTGACCCCACTGTGTAGGAGCATCAGTCGGCACGCGTTGCAGCTTTAAACACCCTGTATGTCCTGTGTGTGTGTGTGTGTGTGTGTGTGTGTGTGTGTGTGTGTGTGTGCGTGCGTGCGTGCGTGCGTGCGTGCGTGCGTGCGTGCGTGCGTGCGTCCGTCCGTGCGTGCGTGCGTGCGTGCGTGCGTGCGTGCGTGCGTGCGTGCGTGCGTGCGTGTGTGCTGCGTAGCTCTCAGGACAAGGCATAGCCCTGCTTGACAAAGTGCACACTCCATGTGCTGCCATTAGCCTAGGAGAGGTCATGATAAACACATGGCCACTTAGGTGTTGGCTATACCTTTTTATTGGTGCATATGTACACTAATGACCTCATGAAGCAGTGAGTGTGTATGTGATGGCACAGTGGAGCCGTTCTGGACCGGGTCTGAAAGGCTCTGGGTTCAAACAATGTCTGCTTGCAAGATTTATTTTTGTTTCAATCTCAGCACCGAATCTCAGGCAAATTTTTTTTTTTTACTTTGAATGAATTTAGAGAGCTCAATGATGTGTCAGCCCCTCATGGTGCTTTGCTTTATGTATGTGAAAGAAGACCAGAGGTAGAAGACCAAACGTATCTCCTGGGCCTCTCAGAGAGACCACCCACACCACATCTATAGGTCAAACTCTTAAAGATCTGGCCCCTTTAAAATGTTACCGAGTACTTGCCAGCTACTAAAGTATACAACAACAAAGTAGTGAAAGTAATAATAACTTCAAAGCATTGACATATTTTATATTTTAAACTATATAACTATTGATATAACAAACATATGGTAATCAGTAATTATAAATGAAGCACATTAATTCGGAAAAGCTGCTGTTAATCTTATATTTAATCTAATGTTATTTATTTATTGATCTTAATGTTGACATCAAATATTATTTATGTAGGAAGAAAATGAAAAGGCATAATTGTGGTTACAGCTTCCCAGCCTAAATAACGTGGTGAACACAAATGCTTTATGAATATACAGTACAAAGCAAACAAACAGAAACACCTGTTCTGTACCTTCTCTGTGTTGGACAGTCTTTATCAGGCTCACTTCAACCACGCTCTGCCAAGACTTCTGGAACCAAAATATCCTGACCGAGTCCAGCTCACGGCACTGACTCTGCTGTGACTCTCTCCCTGCCCTGCAGACACTCTGCTATGACTCTCTCCCTGCCCTGCAGACACTGTGCTGTGACTCTCTACCTGCCCTGCAGACACTCTGCTGTGACTCTCTCCCTGCCCTGCAGACACTCTGCTATGACTCTCTCCCTGCCCAGCAGACACTGTGCTGTGACTCTCTCCCTGCCCTGCAGACACTCTGCTGTGACTCTCTCCCTGCCCTGCAGACACTCTGCTGTGACTCTCTCCCTGCCCTGCAGACACTCTGCTGTGACTCTCTCCCTGCCCTGCAGACACTCTGCTGTGACTCTCTCCCTGCCCAGCAGACACTCTGCTGTGACTCTCTCCCTGCCCTGCAGACCCTCTGCTGTGACTCTCTCCCTGCCCTGCAGACACTCTGCTGTGACTCTCTCCCTGCCCTGCAGACACTGTGCTGTGACTCTCTCCCTGCCCAGCAGACACTCTGCTGTGACTCCTGTCCCATGTGTCAGGACGGCTGCAGCTCTGTGTGCTTACATTCAGGCGCATCACACTCTCAGTGTCTGATGTTCATTGACCGCATGTCAGATTGTTCACAGAATGCGTTCGTCTTACTGTGAAGGGAGACGGCTGCTTTGTCTTTTGCTACCAGTCTGTGTGTGCACCTTCAACAGCTGGTGTCCTAACCATCCTGCTGCTTCTCAGTGACTCTTCCCTTTAATGGACTGAAGGGTTGTGCTGTATGATGCGGAGTGTGAAGTCTCTTCAAACTCTGATGCAGTAACTCTGTCCTCCTCAAACCTATGGTGGACTATTGTCTCTAACCATCTCCACAAGGTGCTTTAACCCTGCACAGGGCCGTGTTTAAAGGAGCCCCCCCATGGTGTTGGGGTACAGTGCTAACGGGGTTCCCTGGGCGAGCTCCGGGAGGGAGTCTCGGGGTCACGCTGAGCCGCGGTACACCCTGGGGTAACCCCTCCATGTCACCCCTCTACCACACAAAGCAGAGCTCGGCAGAGGGGTCATGCTGGTGCCCACAGTGTCTGGCCTGCTACCCTACAAGGCAGTCTGGCTGCTGCCCGCTGCTGTACACAGAGCGCAGGGGCTGATCCATTGTTTAGCCGCGGGCATTAAAGAACCGGAGGGTTGACAACTGGTGGCTGCGGGAGTTTACAGATAACCATTGTGTTTATTAATAGAGCTGATTAGCCCGCATGCTGCTGTGCCCCGAGCCAATACCTATGGAACATTATTTGTTTCTCCATCGGATCGCTGGATCATTTACACGGAGAAAACCATGTTTATGTATGAACTCATCTCTGGTGAACTCCCTTCTGTTTTGTATCACCGTTTAAAAAACAGTTTTGCAACGCTATGGACACACTCCCATACCAACACATCCTGACACTCTGATGTTTCACCAGTAGACTTCTGGGGGGGGGGGGGGGTTCAGGCAGAAGAAGTAAAATAAGCTTGAAGCTGCTCCTGAAACTAACGGACACACTCTGGCCTTGTGTGGGCGGCTGACTGGTGAATATCACGACTGACATCACAGGGAAATAATTGATCTATTTTCCAAAACTCTTCAACCCCTCATGTTATTATAGATCACGGAGGAATACAACTTGAACTTTGATGTCATAGAAGTACAATAGATCCCCAGTGAAGCATCCTCACAGTCCTGAGGGTTATGTGGGCATTCATTAATGCGTAGTAATCCAAAACACAAGACCCTCTCACCCATCCACTACCATTCAGATATCACATGTCACTTAAAAGCTCACATCACCAAGACAACGTTAAGTTGAAGGTAACAGAACAACTCTCCCCTTCAGAAGGACGGTTCCTCCTGGTCTCTGCTGTCCAAACCCGGGGCCACAGCGCCGGTGGAGAGACGTACCTGCTGTCCTGTCCTCCAGCCGGTCCTTCACGGGGACCGGGGTCAACGCCGGGCGGTCAGAGGTCAAGGCCAGGCGTCGGGGTCACACTGACGGCAGCGAGGCTCTGCGCGGGGTCAGGACACGGTGGACGGGTGCTGCTCCCTGGGTCTGCTGGGGTCCGACTGCTCTGCGTCCCGAGACCAACTGCTGCTCAGCGACGAGGGGGACATGAGGAGCAGGGACAAGAGAGGCTTCCTCCCCCTCTCCCCCTCCCCCTCGGCCCTCCCTCTCTCTTTTCTCTCTCTCTCTCTCTCTCTCTCTCTCTCTCTCTCTCTCTCTCTCTCTCTCTCTCTCTCTCTCTCTCTCTCTCTCACTTTCTCTCTGACTCTCTCCTCTCTCTTGGTCGCTCTCTCTCTCTGACTCTCACTTTCACTCTGACTCTTCCTTTCACAATTGCTCTTTCTCTCTGACTCTCGCTCTCATTCTCTCTCGCTCTTTCTCTCTCAGACTCTCTCTCTCCCTGTACTCTCCTTCATCTCCTCCTCCTCCTCTGCTTTCACCCTGCCCACAAACACACACACACACACACACACACACACACACACACGCACACACACACACACACTCGCAATCACACACACACACACACACGCACACGCACAGGCACACGCACACGCACACACACACACACACACTCGCAATCACACACACACACACACACACACACACGCACATGCACACGCACACACTCGCAATCACACACACACACACACACACACACACACACACACACACACACACACACACACACACACACACACACACACTCACACACCACACCTACACACACACACACACACACACACACACACACACACACACACACACACACACTCACACACACACACACACACACACACACACACACACACGATCACTTTCCGTTTCCATCCCTGGCATTTCTTTCCCTGGCATTAGCTTCTCGCTGGGAAGAATTCCTGTTCCACAGGAGGAAGTGGAATTGTTTTCTGAGATCAATGGCCGTTCCGGTTGGAGTGGACTTCCATGTTGAGCCGCTCTGGAGGGACTGGAGGGGCTAGAGGGGCTGGAGGGAGTAGAGGGGACTGGAGGGGCTAGAGGGGACTGGAGGGGCTAGAGGGGCTGGAGGGACTAGAGGGGACTGGAGGGGCTAGAGGGGACTGGAGGGGCTAGAGGGGCTAGAGGGGCTGGAGGGGACTGGAGGGGCTAGAGGGGCTGGAGGGGACTGGAGGGGCTAGAGGGGCTGGAGGGACTAGAGGGGACTGGAGGGGCTAGAGGGGACTGGAGGGGCTAGAGGGGCTGGAGGGGACTGGAGGGGCTAGAGGGGCTAGAGGGACTGGAGGGGCTAGAGGGGCTGGAGGGACTAGAGGGGGCTGGAGGGGCTAGAGGGGTTAGAGGGGCTGGAGGGGACTGGAGGGGCTAGAGGGGCTGGAGGGACTGGAGGGGCTAGAGGGGCTAGAGGGACTAGAGGGGACTGGAGGGGACTGGAGGGGACTGGAGGGGCTAGAGGGGCTAGAGGGGCTAGAGGGGCTAGAGGGGCTGGAGGGACTGTGAAGCCATGAGGACCGCAGGCTCCGTGGAGCCCGTGGGACCAGACCTGCTCTCACATGGAAGAGAATGAACTGGGAACGATGGAACCAGCGCCCAGTGGCCTCCAGTCACATGAGACCCAGTGAGGTTTGTATCATGAAGTCATATATCCTGTATGTGAATCCCTCCAACGTGAGACAAGATGGAGGGTCCTGAGGAGGTCCTTCAGGTCCATGATGTGTGGGGAGTTAGGGAGCCCACCCCCACCTCCCTGACCAGGGCTCTAGCCCCCCCCCCCCCCCCTCCTCGCCCCCCCCCTCCCCCCTCCCCTGCCTGCTCTGTCATCAGAGACCCTGCAGACACAACGCAGGGAAATGTCATTGGAATCTTTTAGGTTTGATTCCACCTTGCTCAAGGGCCAGTCACTCGAATGCCTCAACTGATGTCAGGGGGAGTATGTATGCAGAAGCATATGCACACACGCCCCCCCCACACACACACACACACACACACACACACACACGCACACACACAGCACAAGCACACACACACACACACACACACACACACACACACACACACACACACACACACACACACACACACACACACACAGATGGAAAGACCTTAAAGATTATAAATGAGCGTGCACTTGATTTAATCTCTCATCTCGCGAGCCAAACGTAACATCAAGCCCTGCAGGCCGGCCACCACCCTGCATCCATCAGCTCCCTTCTTCTCCACCACCCTGCATCCATCAGCTCCCTTCTTCTCCACCACCCTGCATCCATCAGCTCCCTTCTCCTCCACCCGCGGCTCCGCGGCCAGACAGCCCGCGTTCCTGCACTGTTTTGTCTTGCAGTCAGCCTCCTCTGTCTTTGCCATATCAGTTCATCGCATGTATTTATATCATTTATTTTACTTGTATTTTCCCCCCCAGCGTTCTTTTGACAATATGGCGCAGGGAGCACGCCAGCATTCATAAATACCTCGGACATAAATGATGTTCTTGATGGGGTTTAAGATCTCGCTGACTGATGCCCTGAGACCACAGACCATGTGATGCTGTGTCCTGTCCCCCCAGGGACACACATAGGCCTGCTGCTGCGTGTGTGTGTGTGTGTGTGTCTGCGTGCGTGCGTGCGTGCGTATGTGAGTGTGTGTGTGTGTGTATGTGAGTATGTGTATGTGTGTGTCTGAGTATGTGTGTGTGCGTGCGTGCGTGCGTGTGTGAATGTGTGTGTGTGTGTGTATGTGAGTATGTGTATGTGTGTGTGTGAGTATGCGTGTGTGCGTGCGTGCATGTGTGTGTGTGCGTGCGTGCGTGCATGTGTGTGTGTGCGTGCGTGCGTGCGTGTGTGTGTGCGTGCGTGCGTGCGTGCGTGCGTGTGTGCGTGCGTGTGTGTGTGCGTGCGTGTGTGTGTGCTCATGCATTGTTCCATGCACCTCTTTTAATCATTCAGGCATGTTTTACTGTTGTGCAGCCCTTTGTAAGGCTGAACAGTCTCTGGTCTGTTGTGAGTGTGTGTTTGATGTCAGCATCATCTAATGCCAACAAAATGCATTTC
>JAXIVH010000010.1:1343423-1374962 GCA_036785325.1 Urophycis tenuis | reverse complement strand
GTGTCTGTATGTGTGTGTGTGTATGTGAATGTGTGTGTGTGTGTGTGTGTGTGTGTGTGTGTGTGTGTGTGTGTGTGTGTGTGTGTGTGTGTGTGTGTGTGTGTGTGTGTGTGTGTGTGTTGTGTGTCTTGGAGGCTATGCTGGGCGGATGTGATGTTTTAATGTTTTAATTTGTTATTTCCCCCCATGAGCGGTGCAGCTTGCTGGTCTTCATGTGAACTCTGAGGTTCTGGTTCTGGGTTCACTTCTTTTGGATTTGATCACTTTTTTTTAAACTGAAACACAATTAGTAAAATAATTTGCTAATTTGTTTTTAAACCAACTTTTTGAATAGCATTCCAGGTTACATCTGGTGAATGCTGTTTGGGGTCAGAGGTCACTTTGGGCTCCACCAAACCACCAGCAGGGAAACCACAGAGCTAGAAATTCATTTTGTAATCATAGAATATAATCCCAAAATGTAATTTATATATTTTACACATAAAAACACATGTATGAGTGTTTATGCCCACCTTTGTGTCAACAGGTAAGATTAGGTGGTTTTAGTGTCAGTAGTACAGTGGAAATCGAACCACTGACCTTTGCCGTGTTGATTAACTAAGAAGCATTCACTGGGCTCAGTGAAGTGCTCTACCAGCTGACCTACAAGGGGCTCTTTGTGTCGGTAAAACTCACAGCATTCTCTGTCTTTTCCTCTCATAATCCAAACACATTTGGTGGTTTTCCCTCCTTTTGATGCAAGGTCCAGTGAAGCTCAACTGGTGATCCAAAAGAATAATCAAATGAAGTACATCACAGCCCCTTGGCATCATCTGTGGTCCAACTCAAGGATCAGCCGCTGTGAACCTCGTAGACAGGCCTTATCTCACACACTGAAGGCCTCCTGCAGGCTCCATCCATAACATCACAGAGGACTCAGCCACCGCTCGGCCTGCAGGGGGCGCTGACTCACACTCTAACATGCTCCATGACCCCGTGACTCAGACTCACTCCGAGTCCATTGGGAAGACTCATCTCATTGATTGAGTCGGTGAATCCCAGGACCAGACCGAGGTGAGGTCTGGTCCTGGCTGACAGGACCTTGTGGTTGCCAGCAGTCACAGTAGGAACTGTTTTCACTTGTGTGCTGGTGAATGGGGCACTTTAAACATCTGAGTCTTAATAGTGTGAGAACCACTGAATTAGACCACACTGACACCAGCATTCTGCAGCGTTTCCAGCAGAATATAGAGAGGTTCTCCCTGCTACCCATTCTCCTTCCTGTCTTTCTCCCTCTCATACACGCCACGCAATGTTGGCCAAACACTGACTCCGTGTGGTCCCCTTACTCAGACTCTCTCTCAGTAACACACACTAACTCACCCACTCAAACACACAAACTCACTCACTCACCCACTCACTCACTCAAATACATACACACTCACTCACCCACTCAAACACACACACACACACACACACACACACACACACACACACACACACACACACACTCACTCACTCACTCACTCACTCACTCACTCACTCACTCACTCACTCACTCACTCAAATACATACACGCTCACTCACCCACTCAAACACACACACACACACTCACTAACTCACTCACCCACTCACTCACTCAAATACATACACACTCACTCACCCACTCAAACACACACACACACACACACACACACACACACACACACACACACACACACACTCACTCACTCACTCACTCACTCACTCACTCACTCAAATACATACACGCTCACTCACCCACTCAAACACACACACACACTCACTCACTCACTCACTCACTCACTCAAATACACACACACTCACTCACCCACTCAAACACACACACACACACACACACTCACTCAATAACCCACTCACTCACTCAAACACATACACACTCACTCACTCACACACATTCAGTCAAACACTTTCAATATCTGTCTCTCTCCCACTTATTTTCCTCTGTTCTGTCTGTCACACCACACTGTAACAAACACACACACACACACACACACTGCGCCCCAGACAATAGCGGTTACCTTCATGTCTGCTCTGTTAAGGTGAATACATGAGGTGGAGGCGTGTGAATTACTTTCAACAGGAAGTACAAATACACGTCATGACTCAAAGTCCTCTCACCAAGAAACACATCAGCTTAGCAAAGAATTCTCTGGTTCCTCTGCCCAACACAGCAGCACACCACTACGAATAATATACAGTACAGGAGTACAATGACTTAGAGAAATATTTACAGAGAGATGTTAACACTCAGTTCACCTCCTTTCCTCATTACTCGTTCAACCTCATGTCCTTGGCATTAGGGTCTTGGGTGTTTCGAGTGTGTGTGTGTGTGTGTGTGTGTGTGGGTGTGTGAGAGAGAGAGAGACTCTGTGTGTGTGTGTGTGTGTGTGTGTGTGTGTGTGTGTGTGTGTGTGTGTGTGTGTGTGTGTGTGTGTGTGGGTGTGTGAGAGAGAGAGAGAGACTCTGTGTGTGTGTGTGTGTGTGTGTGTGTGTGTGTGTGCACTTTAGTGTGTCTTCCTGTTGATGTGTGTCCTGCAGTGCTGGCTCTGCCCTTCCCAAGCTTCTCAACCGTTGAGTCCTGTGAGGTTATCATCTCAGCTGCTCCAACTTCAACAGAGTTGACCTTGCAGTACAATGTCCCCGAGCGCCTGCCGTCGTTGGACACCCGGTCACACAACACAATGGTATGGCCCGGTCCCAGATAACATGGGCCACGTTCTGTGTGTCAGGGTGTGTGCGCTAACCTGTTCCTGTGCAGACACACACGGGCATAGATTACAATTTGTTACAAAAAGCAGTAAAACTGTCCAATAAAATTCCTAAACAAATATATTTCCTTTGTTTTTTTCCCGGATCACAGGGGGCCAAAAAAACAAGAGCAGAAAATGCTGATAAATTGTAGATCACAGGGTTTCACTCCTACACGGCGTGGGTGTAATTTATCTAATGATCGTTGGAACAAAACGGACACTTTGTTCTGGTCTGGAAAACAAGAACTTTCTTTAAAGGGGAACACCGCTCACTGCAGCGGGCGGCCGGGCCTCCCCAACAGAACCGCTGAGCCGGTCCACTCAGGGGAACCCAGTGAGGAGAACCACCACAGGAACAAAGCTTCTTTTTCTTTCCTCCCAGCCGTTATGGCAACAGGTGAAAAATTCAACGCACAGATTTTTGTTGTGAGGAACAAAAGGCTGTGCTCTGCAGCCCACAGAACGGGGCTGTGTTCTCCTGGGCCACAATGAGGCCGGTCTTAGTGGTGGTGCCCTCCTGACAGACAATGAGGCCGGTCTTAGTGGTGGTGCCCTCCTGACAGACAATGAGGCCGGTCTTAGTGTTGTGCACCGTCATGCGGGGAGGATTGAACCCAGGTCACGGTCCGTCTATGAGGGCCTCGTTCTCTTTAGAGCTATGGTTTCTCTCTGGGCTCTCTCTGGGCTCTCTCTGGGCTCTCTCTGGTTTCTCTCTGGGCTCTCTCTGGGCTCTCTCTGGTTTCTCTCTGGGCTCTCTCTGGGCTCTCTTTGGGCTCTCTTTAGGCTCTCTCTGGGCTCTCTCTGGTTTCTCTCTGGGCTCTCTCTGGGCTCTCTCTGGTTTCTCTCTGGGCTCTCTCTGGGCTCTCTCTGGGCTCTCTCTGGGCTCTCTTTGGGCTCTCTCTGGGCTCTCTTTGGGCTCTCTTTAGGCTCTCTCTGGGCTCTCTCTGGGCTCTCTCTGGGCTCTCTTTGGGCTCTCTTTAGGCTCTCTCTGGGCTCTCTCTGGGCTCTCTCTGGGCTCTCTTTGGGCTCTCTCTGGGCTCTCTCTGGGCTCTCTCTGGGCTCTCTCTGGGCTCTCTTTCGGTTCTCTTTAGGCTCTCTCTGGGCTCTCTCTGGGCTCTCTCTGGGCTCTCTTTGGGCTCTCTCTGGGCCCCGGGGAGCCAGTGAGCGAGCGGTCAGGCCTTTATGTGTTGCACCTGGTGTTCTCCTGGTTCTGCGTGGAGAACTTGTGATTCGGGGTAAAAAGGGATTTTTTAAATATATATAACCTGAGGAACAGTGAGTTCCCTCCCTTGATGCTAACCTGAGATAGCAGAGGGTACAAAGAGAGGGTTGTGTTTCAGCTTTCTGTTTGCCTGAAGGTCGGAGGAGACCTGGGCCTCCAGACATGACGTCGGTACCTGAAGTTTCTTTAGTTTTTTTTCTCGCGCCACTCTTATGTAAACAAAGTAATGGTGCCTTCTATAGGCGCGTGCTCCAGGACGTCCAACATGAAATAATGAAGTCAACATGTGAAAGCCCTCAGCCCAAAACTTTGGTTTGTCTTCTCTACCTTTTATTAAATTATGCATTTTATTCAATATTATTCATTTTATTTATTTTATTAATTTAACTGTTTTCTTTGATTTTCCTTCCATGTTGGACCGGGCCTCATCCAATACATGTCATTGTACAGTATGTACATCATATGTACAACAGTATGACTAGTGCACATTTGATAATAAAGGACTTGAAACTTGAAACTCTGCCTCCACCGTGTCTGTAGAACCCTCAAGGAGCGTCTCATCAGACAGGAGGGGCTATCATCTCCTATCATCTCCTATCATCTCCTATCATCTCTTATCTTCTCCTATCATCTACTATTATCTCTTATCATCTGTTATCATCTCCTATCATCTGTTACCATCCCCTATCATCCCCTATCATCTCCTATCATTCTGTTTCTCAGAGACAGCTCTGAAACGGCCCCTACATGAACGGCCTTCACGGGCTCCATCTTTGTGGTCCAGTCCTAAGGTCATGAGGAGGGTAGCCACCTTCCCCGCCTGCTGTTGTTCGCCCACAGCCCCGGCCGGAAGCCCGCGGCGCCATCATGCCAGCGGCAGATGGCCGTAGGATATGTTTGTTAGCGTGTTTCGCGTCCTGATGAACTGCAGGTCGGTAGGCCGGCCTGGCCGCTTCTAATCTGGCCTCACGCCTCACCGCGCGCTCTCAATGGGATCCGCGCACTCCGTCATGACATCATGTCTTTTGTGTGAAATCCCAGCGCCATTCACGGCCCGGCGCAGGGCTTAACCCACCAGGCTGTACCAACAGCCCCCTCTTTAAAGGGACTCCCCTGGTCCAGGGGCTCTGGTGCGCCCAGAAAGCCCTCTGCTCAACATGGCCGCCGCCCCACAACACCCCGCACCCTTGTCCGGACCGTGACCACACCCGCCCCAGAGGACGGCCTCCACCTGCTCCACCGCTCTGGTCTCTGTTCAGGTTGTGATGGTGGAGGTCACTCTTCACCTCCTACCGTCTGGCTATTGCCAGACTACACCTCTCTGAGAGAGACTTGTCTCTCTAAAGAATGGTCTAAATCTGACTGTTGCTGTGGTTACAAATGTTGGAAACTTTTAAGGTGTTATTTATTGATCTGAACTCTCCATGTAGGCCTACACATACAGTAGCTATGATACTGTATCTGTAGGCCTACAGATGTAGCTATGTTAATGTCCAGGCTATTGGTTGGGGGCCACTGCTCTAGGGCACTTAAGCTACATTTTCTCAGCAGAGAAGTGTGCACTTTCTGTGTGGAAGGGCCTGAGACCACCAGAGACCACCTTCCCAGCGGAACAGAAGAGGACTGTGTGGTTTCTGGGATGTCACAAGATACAGCATAGTCTCGGTGAGAGGAAAAGAGACACTTTGGTGTCTGAAGACAGTCGCAGATCCTTACTGATTAACTTGAACATGCGGAAAGCTGTTGTTGATCTCTAATGCAGATGATGTAGAAGTAATGTTGGGACAAAACATCTATTAAATTTTAGAGTGAGGTCAGATAAGTGAGGAGCCTCTTAGGTTGTTCATTCTTCTAGTGTTTTCTGTCAGCTCATATCTCTGTTGTGTCTTGAAAATGGGGAACAATTCTGGGAGTTAGCTGTTGCAAAGGAAATTAATTGTGTATGTGTTGTAATCTGTTGAAATAAACATTACCTGCTGTTTGTCATGTAATTGTTGTACTATGTTTGTTAAACATCTTTATCGACCATTTCCTCCGGAGCAAAGATTTTCAACAGTTTAGAAAATAGACAAATAAAAGTGTATTTGTTCAAATAAACATTTCCAGTGTGTGGGTGGTTTCTCCAGCGTCCTGCAGAAGCAGCTTGTTGGATGTACAATGTTCTGATGTCAAATGTTGGATGTCCAATGATTCTGGTTTTATGGTGTATTCCTGCCTGCGTCGCCCTGCCAGCAGCTCGTACCCACATCCTGTTGTTCTGCTTTCACAAAGCACACCGTGGAATCAGCGCTGGTTTATGAACGGAACATTTGAACCATCCAAACACCGTCCTGGATGGGTCTCTGACAGCGCGGACGTGGGGAGGCTGGCATTCCTCAGTCACAGCTTCATACACAGAGAACACTGGAACAGTGGAACACTGGAACAGTGGTGGGGACGCTTACACTATAAACGTATAAAATCACAAAATATGAGACATGTGAGCTTTCAGCCGCAGAGCACACCGACTGCTCTGTCTGTCTTACACAAACACAGACACACACATGGACACTCCCACACACACACATGAGCACACACACACACACACACACACATATACACACACATGAATACACACACACACACACACACACACACACACACACACACACATATACACACACATGAATACACACACACACACACACACACACACACACACACACACATATACACACACATGAATACACACACACACACACACACACACACACACATATACACACACATGAATACACACACACACACACACACACACACATATACACACACATGAATACACACACACACACACACACACACACACACACACACACACACACACACACATATACACACACATGAATACACACACACACACACACGTCTGTTAAACAGATTTAAACTTTTCCTCTCACCCTGGTTGGCACACTGCCCACATTTCTTTTGTCACTTTTATAACAACAACATTTGCTGAATTTAAAGCCCATTATCTTAAATCCCCGACCAGGAACAGCCACTAGTTGTAACAGAAGCCCCTTCCCACAAAGGCTTTGTGCCCCACAGTCCCAGTCCTGTGCACCGCGACACCTGAACCACGGGCCGTGCGTTTGGTGGTCTCCCTGGGGGGACAGATCCTCTGCATTCCCCCCTGCGGGACCCGATGGTAGGAGACCCCCAGTCCTCTGGCGGGCCGACGGTCCTGACAATACACCGCTGGGGGACAATGGTGGTCTGGTCCCCCGTCTCCCCCGTGTCCCTCTGTCTCCCCCGTGTCCCTCTGTCTCCCCCGTGTCCCTCTGTCTCCCCCGTGTCCCTCTGTCTCCCCCGCCTCCCCGGTGTCCCTCTGTCTCCCCCTTGTCCCTCTGTCTCCCCCGTGTCCCTCTGTCTCCCCGGTGTCCCTCTGTCTCCCCCGTGTCCCTCTGTCTCCCCGGTGTCCCTCTGTCTCCCCGGTGTCCCTCTGTCTCCCCCGTGTCCCTCTGTCTCCCCGGTGTCCCTCTGTCTCCCCCATGTCCCTCTGTCTCCCCAGCCTCCCCCTCTCTCACCACAACACCACCAACAACAGTTGATTAAATTGCTTCCCTGAGTTGATTCTGCCGAGGAGCGTTCAGTGCGACACCGAGGTAAACCACCAGGCACTGCCCTCCTCCTGAACCGGCACAAGGAAGCAATTCTTCCCAAATCTATTGGTAACAGACGAGAGTCACTCTGTGTGTCCTGCAGGAGGACAGACGAAGCTGACCAGCGGTGGACGGTCCTGACGCAATCGATAGAATAAATCAATTAAAAAGAATCAGTCAGGTTGTTCATACAATCAGATGTTAGCTGGTATTCAGACAGTATTCATACTGAGTGACGAGTGATTCAACTCAACTCAACTCAACTTGCTCTCATGATTCTTGATGCAGTTGAATGACTAATTAAGGCTGAAGAGTCCCACATGTTAAGCAGACTCGCCGTGGAGCCAGGGAGGATCAGCAGGTCAGACGGTCAGCCAATCACAGCTCCTCTGTCATCTCGTCACGTCACTCTGGCTTGACCTGTGGCACCACGTGCTGAGGAGTTAGCATCGGTGTGTTGACTTATCTGATTCATCAAGGACAGGAAGTCCTAGAAAGTTATTTTACTTTTAGCCTAGATTGCTTTGTGTTGTTCAGGTGCTGTAGATAAGCTTCTAGAGTTGTAAACAGGGAGAGCAGGAAGACTTTAAAACAAACAAGGCAGAATCCGCCCCCTCCCTCTGTGCTCCTGCCCTCCCAACCTCCCAACCAATGAGGAGTGTTGCATTAGACGCATCTGTGATTGACAGGCAAAATGGATTCCCCAAACGAATCACGGAAGAGACGCCCTTATTAGTCAGAAAATAGCCTTGAGCGCTCCAAAATCCAAACCGTCTCACACCGAGGAAGGTGTGGCCCACTTGAAACAGATTTTCCCACAATGCAATACACACACACACACACCATTTCTGACCAACTGCCCTCAGAGGGTAGGGTTAGGGTTAGTTAGGGTTAGTTAGGGTTAAGGTTAGGGTTAGTTAGGGTTAAGGTTAGGGTTAGTTAGGGTTAAGGTTAGGGTTATTTTTTCGTCTGCCTGAAGCTTTTGTTGTTGAAGATAAACTTTCTTTGCAGTCACATCTTTCTGCAACATTTTATTTTACCACAGCTTTGAGGGTAAAAAGCATTCATGATTCAGATTGATTGAATGAAAACCCAGTGATGAGGTGAACTTAATAACTTTGTCAATAAGACCAATAGGTCAAATTAAATACAGCCCATTATGCCTCATTAGAATACAGCTGTTTACTGTAATGTGGCCAGATGTTTAATATAGCTATATCTATTATAATATTATATATATTATATATATATTTAATGTCATTGTACTGTGTATAATGACAATTAAAGCTTTCTATTCTATTCTATCTGTTAATATAGCTTGAGTAGCTTTTATACAGCAACATAAACCACTAAGGTTCACAGTATGTGTGTGTGAGTGCGTCTGTGTGTGTGTGTGTGTGTGTGTGTGTGTGTGTGTGTGTGTGCATGTATGTATAGCATTTCTGTGTGTATTTCAACATACACTTGTATATCTTTCTATATATTATTATTATTATTATTATTATTATTATATCCGTCGGATATTTGTGTGATTTGTGTCTATGTGCGTGTCTACATGTCTGTGTGTGCACCAGTGTGTGTGTGTGTGTGTGCTGAGCAGCGTGTGTGCGTGTCCTCGATGCCCTGGCGTCCATTTTGGTTGAGGGGTGGGCTCCCCCCGCTCCACTGATCCTATTGTCTGCCGCGTCACCGCGTGTCGCCGGGCAGAAAGGCCGTCTGGCTCGCAGCTTAAATATTACAGCAAAGTAAAAACGGACCTTCACAGCAGTTCAGTCAGCGCTGCTCAGTGGGCCGACAAGGACAGGGCTTCAGGAGAGAACTACAGCAGGTCCACTTCCCCCCTAGAGAGACACGGGACCCGGAGCCACCGCTGGGGCCGCTTGTTCACCATCACTATCACCACGCACAGGCGGACCGACTTGTGATCTTCATCACTGATCACTGATCACCTGAACATCACCTGAACATCACCTGAACATCAGCTGAACATCAGCTCTTGGCGGGCAGCCTCAACATCTGGCCAAGCACGTGCTGCTGATCTGAGGGCCAGCTCCTCTCTGGACGCCGCTTCATCTCCAGGGCGTGAGGTTCAGTAGATGACAGTGACCCAGCTCTAGGTGTCCTGACCAGGTTTGTTAGTGACGGGGGTTCTGGTTCTGCTTTGGGTGGGGTTGTGTGCGTTGACCCTGGTTCCGTACAGGGGGGGCGACCTGGGGCGCTTACCAGCCATTTTGTTTTGTAACCAAAAGTGTTCCAACTAAATCCTCCAGGGTTAGGGTTAGCCACAAACGTCCACCGCGGGTTTTGCTGAGTTTAACTTCCCCCCCCCCCCCACCCCCACCCCCACCCCCGCACCCCCATCCAATCTACGATCCTCACTACTCTGTCTTTCCCCCTCCCCCTGACCTCCCCCACCCTATATCCCTCCCTGCCCCACCCCACCCTGCACTCTGCAGCGCTACGGACCGACCATGGGGGACTGGAGCTTCCTGGGGAACATTCTAGAGGAGGTGAACGAGCACTCCACGGTGATCGGCCGCGTGTGGCTCACCGTGCTCTTCATCTTCCGCATCCTCATCCTGGGCACGGCGGCTGAGTTTGTGTGGGGCGACGAGCAGTCGGACTACGTGTGCAACACGCAGCAGCCGGGGTGCGAGAATGTGTGCTACGACGAGGCCTTCCCCATCTCCCACATCCGCCTGTGGGTGCTGCAGATCATCTTCGTGTCCACGCCGTCGCTGGTGTACGTGGGCCACGCCGTGCACCACGTGCACATGGAGGAGAAGCGCAAGGAGCGCGAGGAGGCGGAGCTCAGCCGGCAGCAGGAGCTGAGCGAGGAGCGGCTGCCGCTGGCGCCCGACCAGGGCAGCGTGCGCACGGCCAAGGAGACCAGCACCAAGGGCAGCAAGAAGTTCCGTCTGGAGGGCACCCTGCTGCGGACGTACATCTGCCACATCATCTTCAAGACGCTGTTCGAGGTGGGCTTCGTGGTGGGCCAGTACTTCCTGTACGGCTTCCGCATCCTGCCACTGTACAAGTGCAGCCGCTGGCCGTGCCCCAACACCGTAGACTGCTTCGTGTCACGCCCCACAGAGAAGACGGTCTTCATCATCTTCATGTTGGCCGTGGCCTGCGTCTCGCTCTTCCTCAACTTCGTGGAGATCAGCCACCTGGGCCTGAAGAAGATCCGCTTCGTGTTCCGGAAGCCAGCGCAGGCCCCGGCGGCGGGGGAGCCTCTCCAGGGGAAGTCCCTGGCCGTGCCCTGCCTCCCCAGGGCCAAAGGCTACAAGCTGCTGGAGGAGGAGAAGGCCCCCGCTGCCAGCCAGCTCTACCCGCTGGCCGAGGTGGGCATGGAGGCCGGCGCCCCGCCCTTCGCCCCGCCGGAGGAGAGGCCCGAGAAGATGGCGCCGCCCGAACACATCTCCGTGGCGTACGACGCCACGCTGCCCTCCTACGCCCAGACCACCGAGACGGGCGGGGTGACCCTCCACCAGGAGCAGGAGTGCCAGGCGGAGGCCCCGGGAGAGGCGCCGGGGGAGGTGCAGGAGGAGGAGGCGGAGGAGGAGGAGGCGGTGGCCGGGGAGGGAGGAGAGCCCCTGGACGCGGGGCTGGAGGCCTGCGATACGATAGAAGACATGAGACCTCTGAGCCGCCTCAGCAAGGCCAGCAGCAGGGCGAGGTCAGATGATCTGACTGTATGAACCAACACACACACACACGCACACACACACACACACATACTCACACACACACACACACACACACACACACACATACTCACACACACACACTCACACACACTCACTCACACACACACTCACACACACACACACACACACTCACACACACACGCAAACACACACACACACACACACACACACACACACACACACACACACACATACTCACACACACACACTCACACACACACACACAGACACAAACACACTCACACACACACACACACGCACACACACACTCACACACATAATCTCCAACATAGGCGAGAGTGCACATATACACAACAAGACATACACACACACACACACACACAACCACACACACACACACACACACATACCCAAGACAATACACTCAAAACATAGGCAGGTGATTATCCGAGGTGAAGACCACCAGAATCTTGAATTAAACGTGATTAAAATGGTTTCTTAATGCAAAAGAAGGAGGGGCAGTAATTCAACAAGCGATGAATCATCTACGCGTGTTTGTGACAAAAGTGAACATAAAGTTGAAGCTGAGAGGAGAAGGTAGGATTTTTTAAAACTGTGTTCTTATATTTTAAAATGTGGCAAGGACACATGCAGAGAATGTTTTTCTTGACCAAAATACCTGTTCCATTTTTTAGGAAACAACTTTTTGCATTCAAGTTCAAGTTTTGGAGTTCAAACAATATAACGACTAAGTTCACTCGCACACGTTGAACACACGGTGGAAGATAAGTCATCATTGTGTGGTGTGTCTGCAGTACTGTAGTCTGTAGGAGACCCTCCTCAGAGGGCCAGGGGCCCCGGTGCTGCTGTTGGCTCCCAGTACTGCCAGGGCCCGGTCCACAGGCCCTAGACAAGCAGGTACCAGTCCTGTGCACAGCCAGAGGAGCAGCCTGTGAGCAGCAGGGCCCTCCCTAACCCTCACCAACACCTCCTCATCCTCTAACAGCACCCTCTGGGAGAGGATGAGCCCAGACTCACAACACCACTGCTGTGCTTCTGTTCTGGGCAGAGTAGTGAGGGAGAGAAACGACCAAACAACTCCCCCCCCCCCCCCAAAAAAAGACCACATTGTTGAAAGTCTCTCTTTTTCAGTGTCACCCGTAGAGCTCTGTATTGAGGCCGTGTCACCGTAGAGCTCTGTAATGAGGCAGTGTCACCGTAGAGCTCTGTATTGAGGCAGTGTCACCTGTAGAGCTCTGTATTGAGGCAGTGTCACCCGTAGAGCTCTGTATTGAGGCAGTGTCACCGTAGAGCTCTGTATTGAGGCAGTGTCACCTGTAGAGCTCTGTATTGAGGCAGTGTCACCGTAGAGCTCTGTATTGAGGCAGTGTCACCGTAGAGCTCTGTATTGAGGCAGTGTCACCGTAGAGCTCTGTATTGAGGCAGTGTCACCTGTAGAGCTCTGTATGAGGCAGTGTCACCGTAGAGCTCTGTATGAGGCAGTGTCACCGTAGAGCTCTGTATTGAGGCCGTGTCGTGGCGATGTGAGATGGAGGCGTGACAGCAGCTGCTCTGTGGGCCGAGGGCTGGAGGTGAGCAGCAGGACCGCGCTGTGCAAACAGCCTGGATAAAGAACGCGCTCCATCAGCACAAAGCATTGTGGAGGCGAGACAACAAGCCAAGCGCTCCCATGATGAAAGGCAGCCGGCTGACAGGGCTGCTGTCCTTCTACTTCATCTGGAAATCATTCCAAAATACTTGGGACAAGTTACCAATTCAGCGCAAAACAAACTATTTAAGGGCGAAGCCTGTTGTACATAAAGCCCTCCCTGATGTCTGATAATGAACAATGTGCAGAGCAGTGTAGGGAAACCCAAAATAGATCTTATAACCCCTTATTTTAAATATATATATATTGATCTCTCTCTCTCTCTCTTTCTCTCTATGTATATATATATATATATATATATATATATATATATATATATATATATATATATATATATATATATATATATATATATATAATAAAATACACTATATAGTAGAACTTGCCCAAAGATGAGTACAACTTTAAGAGTATTGTTTTCAGCATCTAATTAAATAAATCCATAACGTGTTGATGCACAAAGACAGCTCCTGGTTTGTCTCACTCTCACACGTTGTTAATTTTATATAGCTGCCATTGTACAATTTCCTGTGCCTTATCTGTACATGTGCATTCTCAAATGTTGTAAGATTGTAAGTGCTTATTGCTCTGGGAACATGTCATGTTGTTGTTGTTTTTTTTAATTTTTTTTTTTTAAAGAAATTCCGATAATTTGCGTACACAACCCCACCCTACACCACGCACACCAACCCCCACCGCCCCGCACGAACGGCCAGGCTGAAAGGGCGCGCAATGACATTTGATCAAACACACGTGGCTGTGTATTGTGTGGCTGATGACGCTGAGGAGAGCAGCACACCCACACCGTTGTGGACGATCGCGCTGCAAGAAGGCGTCTTTGAGTCCCTTTGTGACTCCCAGCCATCCAGCCCCACTCCCACAGTGGAGGGCTGCCATTCGAGGCCAGCCTACGAGTGAGCCACACCAGAAGCCAGCATCACCAGAGCATCCCTACGTTCTGAATCTGTTCCTCACCTGCTGAGTGGTGCGGAATTTACGGATGACAGATACAGTGCCTGTTTATAAAGAACTTTTGATTAATCTTTGGAAAAAGCAAAAAAAAAACTAAACTTTGTACTAACTTGTAGTCCTCTTTGCACCTAGATGTGTGGCAGAATCCTCCTTTGAAATGTGAACTATGGCAATAAAAGGTCAGAAGTGGTCAAGAAGTGTTATTGCTGTCTTTTTTTACCCGACCCATGTGCACATCGCACCTACACACACATGCACAAGGTTCACACCGCAGACAGGAACGGTCAAGGCCCTGCCGGGGAGTTTGCTTTGGAAAGGCTTTGGTGAAGCAAACACTCTCAACATCATCAGCGAGAATGTGAGTTGGCTGCAATATCTCAGCACTACCGATGGAGGTCAACAGAGGGCGCTGTCAGTCCTGGTGGTTACCACGTAAATACATCTGTGGACTTCACTCTAACTGCGGATAAAGTAATTCATAAAGTAAAGTAAAGTAGTTGTCATATTTTAGTCATGTGGAACGTAAATCCTGACCAATGATGTCAATGGGCCAACCTTTATCAATCTTATTAACCTTTTACCTTTTAATAATTGAGCTGATATTGCAGATTGTGATCATTTGATAACATGCGTAGGAAGTAGTATTTCCTTGTACAAGAAAATAACAAATATGACAGTTAAAAAAAAGAAAAGGATTGACAGTGTTTCCTCTTCACAACTTACTTCTCATTCTGGACTTTGATACCAGTAGATGCTACTCTGTTACTGGTTGATGCTACTCTGTTGCTCTGGGCTACTCTGTTACTGGTAGATGTTACTCTGTTGCTCTGTTACTGTTAGATGTTACTCTGTTGCTCTGTTACTGGTAGATGTTACTCTATTACTTGTAGATGTTACGCTATAGTTACTGCTAGGTGTTACTCTATTACTCTGTTACTGGTAGATGCTACTCTGTTACTGGTAGATGCTACTCTGTTACTGGTAGATGTTACTCTGTTGCTCTGTTACTGGTAGATGTTACTCTGTTGCTCTGTTACTGGTAGATGCTACTCTGTTACTGGTAGATGTTGCTCTGTTACTGGTAGATGCTACTCTGTTACTGGTAGATGTTACTCTGTTGCTCTGTTACTGGTAGATGTTGCTCTGTTACTGGTAGATGTTACTCTGTTGCTCTGTTACTGGTAGATGTTACTCTGTCACTGGTAGATGTTACGCTATTACTCTGTTACTGTTAGGTGTTACTCTATTACTCTGTTACTGGTATATGTTACTCTATTACTCTGCTACTGCTAGGTGTTACTCTATTACTCTGTTACTGGTAGATGTTACTCTATTACTCTGCTACTGCTAGGTGTTACTCTATTACTCTGTTACTGGTAGATGTTACTCTGACACTGCTAGGTGTTACTCTGATCCCCAACACCCCTACAAGGACGGAGGAACCCCCTAGAAGTTTCTTCCGACTTTAGATAATCATAAATGATCTAAAGTCCAATGACTAGAAGAAATATCCAACACCTTCATCTTCATCAGCCACTTACCTTCTTGTTCTGTCTTCTTCTTCCTCTTCATCACAGACACAGCCTCCTCCTCTTCAAGAAGAGGAGCATGTTCTGCTGTAGAGTTACACAGGCAGGTTCAATCACATCTTTGATGCTCATCTTACTGAGGGACAACCGAGGGGCTGACTTTGGACTGGCAGCACCCTCTGTTGGTCAGTCTGGACCCTCTGTTGGTCAGTCTGATTTATTACTACTCTTGTATTACTAGAGGTACTACTCATGTAGTAATTTAGATATGGGCTCTTTATTGCGATAAGATAGTAGCATCAAACCTTTCCTGTGGAGCTCTGGTGGCCTCAGTGGTGAGTTCAGCCTGACACAGAGTGCAGGATGCAGTAGAGATGACTTGAGATGAGCCCTCCCCCTGAAGGCCTGTGTGATGAGGACACCAAGCCGCAGCACTGAATAGGCAGTGTGGTAATGCTGATGTGGCTACAGAGCCTGGGCCACAGTTAGCACGTAGCATGGCTGCGCTTTCTTTATCAACAGGAACAAGCAGGCCTCGGTTAACTGCACGTCTCATGCAATGCTGATGTGTCAACAAGTCAGCACGGCCTGCAGCTCTGCGCGGGGGTGCTGGCGGCTGCAGCTCTGTACGCCTACTTGAGAGCTGTCAAACCACAAGCGACCGGAAGCCAGTGTGACACAGAGTAATATCATCTCTCGCCCTCCCCCTCTCCTCCCTCTCTTCCTCCCTCTCTTCCGACACTCTCTAGCATGCTCGCTCTGCCGATGGTTTAAGTTCAGTTTAAGGAGCGTGCTTCCTCTGCCGATGGTTTAAGTTCAGTTTAAGGAGCTGAGTTTCAGAAGGAACTTCTTGTCTCGGTGGGCCGGGCGCCCGGGATCAACGGCAGGCAGACAGACGAGCCCAAGAGCCTGCAGGCGCCATGGGGAACTGTGTGTCAGAGAGCTTCCAGTGAGTGGTCCACTCTGTGTACACGCTGCGTTGTATTCCAATGATGTACGCACTACACTGTACTCTGACTGTCCATAACATTGTACTGCCTGTGTTCACTACATTGTACTCTGACTGTCCATAACAATGTACTGACTGTGTTCACTACATTGTACTCTGACTGTCCATAACATTGTACTGCCTGTGTTCACTACATTGCACTCTGACTGTCCATAACATTGTACTGACTGTGTTCACTACATTGTACTCTGACTGTCCATAACAATGTACTGACTGTGTTCACTACACTGTACTCTGACTGTCCATAACATTGTACTGACTGTGTTCACTACATTGTACTCTGACTGTTCATAACATTGTACTGACTATGTTCACTACATTGTACTCTGACTGTTCCTGACTTTGTTCACTACATTGTACTCTGACTGTCCATAACATTGTACTGACTGTGTTCACTACATTGCACTCTGACTGTCCATAACATTGTACTGCCTGTGTTCACTACATTGTACTCTGACTGTACATAACATTGTACTAACTCTGTTCACTACATTGTACTCTGACTGTCCATAACATTGTAATAACTGTGTTCACTACATTGCACTCTGACTGTCCATAACATTGTACTGCCTGTGTTCACTACATTGCACTCTGACTGTCCATAACATTGTACTGACTGTGTTCACTACATTGCACTCTGACTGTCCATAACATTGTACTGACTGTGTTCACTACATTGTACTCTGACTGTCCATAACATTGTACTGACTGTGTTCACTACATTGTACTCTGACTGTCCATAACATTGTACTGACTGTGTTCACTACATTGTACTCTGACTGTCCATAACAATGTACTGACTGTGTTCACTACACTGTACTCTGACTGTCCATAACATTGTACTGACTGTGTTCACTACATTGTACTCTGACTGTCCATAACATTGTACTGCCTGTGTTCACTACATTGCACTCTGACTGTTCATAACATTGTACTGACTGTGTTCACTACATTGCACTCTAACTGTCCATAACATTGTACTGCCTGTGTTCACTACATTGCACTCTGACTGTTCATAACATTGTACTGACTATGTTCACTACATTGTACTCTGACTGTTCCTGACTTTGTTCACTACATTGTACTCTGACTGTCCATAACATTGTACCGACTGTGTTCACTACATTGCACTCTGACTGTCCATAACATTGTACTGCCTGTGTTCACTACATTGTACTCTGACTGTCCATAACATTGTACTGACTGTGTTCACTACATTGTACTCTGACTGTCCATAACATTGTACTGACTGTGTTCACTACATTGTACTCTGACTGTCCATAACATTGTACTGACTATGTTCACTACATTGTACTCTGACTGTTCCTGACTTTGTTCACTACACTGTACTCTGACTGTCCATAACATTGTACTGACTGTGTTCACTACATTGCACTCTAACTGTCCATAACATTGTACTGCCTGTGTTCACTACATTGCACTCTGACTGTTCATAACATTGTACTGACTATGTTCACTACATTGTACTCTGACTGTTCCTGACTTTGTTCACTACATTGTACTCTGACTGTCCATAACATTGTACCGACTGTGTTCACTACATTGCACTCTGACTGTCCATAACATTGTACTGCCTGTGTTCACTACATTGTACTCTGACTGTCCATAACATTGTACTGACTGTGTTCACTACATTGTACTCTGACTGTCCATAACATTGTACTGACTGTGTTCACTACATTGTACTCTGACTGTCCATAACATTGTACTGACTATGTTCACTACATTGTACTCTGACTGTTCCTGACTTTGTTCACTACATTGTACTCTGACTGTCCATAACATTGTACTGACTGTGTTCACTACATTGTACTCTGTGTGCACTACTGATGTGTGTGTTTATGAATGTGTGTGTGTGTGTGTGTGTGTGTGTGTGTGTGTGTGTGTGTGTGTGTGTGTGTGTGTGTGTGTAAGGATGTGTGCGTGTGTTTATGGATGTGTGTGTGGGCTTGTGTACATGTGCGTAGTATTATGGATGAGAGTGGCCATCCATTTTCCTTGTGATGGTGATCTTCACAGCTGAGGTGTTATGAGTTCTATCAATGTTCAGAGGGTTCATCAGTGACACATTTCCTTTGTCTTTTTCTAGGAAACTCACAAAAGGTAATTATATATTATTATATATTTAAAAACATTTAAAATATAAAAGATACTTAAATAAAGCAAATGTGCTCAAATAAATTATTCTTCTCTTCTTCTGAAGGGGCAGACGCCCGGCAGGATGGTCGTCAGACTCAGCAGGACCAGAGTGATGGAAAGGTAGATACTTGAGCTTGTGTGTGTGTGTGTGTGTGTGAGAGAGCAGTTAGGTGTGTGTCTGTTTGTGACAGTGGAATCATGGTACAACCACCACTAAAGTGCTCCAGAACAAAGAGACACCCACCTTCAGCACGGAGCAGCTGGATCCATCACTCATGACTGGTTTCCTCCTGCAGCAGGAAGAGACCCCGAACCCCCCAGACAACGTTCTGTACGCCGCCATCGACCACAGCAAGAAGAAATCAGCAAGAACAGCGAACCTGCCGGATCAGAACTCTGACTGTGAATACTCAGTGGTGGTCCCGTCTGAGCCCACCGGGCCGCGGCCGGATTGGACCTCAGACGCTGAAGATTGTGCTGATGATTATGTACTGATGGAGTGACCTCACCGAGCTGCCTCAGGGAGTAACCAGAGGTCCACTACATCCACTGAGATCACCATGTGGTGTTGAATTCCTACTAGAGGAAACCCAGCTGGGCATTGGACACACAACGTGTGGTCCTGAGCAGGCTTACAGCCCCACGGGGTGGCACTGAGAAACATGGAACTTTTTCATAAAACATCTGAAATGAATAAAACTGAAATATAAAAACCATGTCCATTTCAGTATTTAGCTTCCTTAAAAAAGGTTCTGGATTCCCCATTCATTGATGTGAATATAAGAAATAATGCTTAACATCTTTAAAAGTATTGAAAGCATTTAAAGATGAAAGGGTGACTGAAGGTCCCTCTAGTTGCCAGAGTCACTCATTCTGTCATAATACAAAGGACACCACACCTCCAAACATTTCCAGAACAGGCCAACGGCCACGAAAAAAACCTGAAAGCAGAAAGTTTTGAGGGAGGCTGACTTTATTGTTTCAGTAACAACGTGGAAGATCTCGTTTGAACTGATGGATCATTTAGTTTCTGTTGTTGTTTTCCTGTAGCTATCTAAACGACTGAACCTGTGTTTTGATTTAGCAAAAAGCAGCCCATAATCAAAGGCAGGCTAATTCAATGAATGTAGATGTGTTCCAGACACTACCAGTAGATTAGTAGTATTTCTTGTGAGTTCTTAAACAATTTGAATGCCAAGCGATACGTACATATGTACAAGGTCAAATCATCTGGATACTTCATTTTGTTGTCCAACGTTGAGACGTGTCATCAAGCTTTCAGTTAGACTGCTGCCCTCAAGCAAGTTGGTCATTTCGTCTGAATATTACATCATCCAGTATAAATTATCTGTTGACATGACAAGCCACATAGAAAGTAAGATAACCTGTGTGAGGGAGTATGTGTGTGTGTATGTGTGTGTATTTGTGTGTGTGTGTGTCTCGAGTCCTTGAAGCAGCAGCAGCTTTTTCCCTGCTCTCCCCCGTTTCTGCTATTGCTATCGCTATCTATTACTTTCTATCCTAATTCCGGTACTAAATTGCAGACTGCAAGATACCTCCTTTTCCAACAGACGACTACGCTAAACTTTTACAGAAGATTTATGTCATAGAGAGCAAAATTAATCGCTTAGAACTGAACGCGGAAGTGAATGGACAGTGTGGGAACGACACCACTTTGCCATGGATTCGTAAACGCGGACCTGATGAATCCGTGTATCATTCGTTCTTTCCATTTTCAATTGGCAATCAAAAACCAAATAATGAAAAATTGACTGGTTATTTTGTTTTTTGTTTTTTTATTATGACACCAAAAACGAAAAAATGCCCGGTTTTTCATATTTCAATATTAGGCTCAGATCAAAAATACGAAATGGAAAAACAGGCACCAGGACAGAATTTGATTTTAATATTTAATTGGTCGTGTTTAGTATAGATCGAACTATGACGTGTCTGTCATAGTTCTTTTCCTCCTCAGATCATGCCGAGCACAGAATCTTCTGACGCTCATTTCCGAGCATTGCAGGATACCCATCTGCTGCAACGTGCAGGATATTTCGGTGTGTGTCAAACCGCTGTGAAACGAGTCCTTGATCAAAATAGCGTGTGGTTCTAGCGCCGCCATAGTAGCCACATTACCCGAACTGCCGCGCACAGTCATTTCTGGGTCACGCAAACCCGACCAATTAAGTATTAAAATCCAATTCTGTCCTGGTGCCCATTTTTCCATTTTGTATTTTTGATCTGAGCCTAATATTGAAATATGAAAAACCAGGCATTTTTTCGTTTTTGGTGATATAATAAAAAAACAAAAAACAAAATAACCAGTCAATTTTTCATTATTTGGTTTTTGATTGCCAATTGAAAATGGAAAGAACGAATGATACACGGATTGTGATGACACTCAAGACGCCCGTATGCTGAATAAATCACCCCGCGAGAAGGGGGAACTGATGTCAGGCAGAGCCCACCGCAGCGAGATTTTGGATGCCACTGGGTGGCCTGCCTTACCATCCCAGCATAACACCTCATCTACCCCGGCACCGAACAGAGGACAGCCTTGGAGAACTGTGAAGGGGAAAACTTCTTTCGGACCCCCTGACCAACCAAGTGTTCAACTGAAGAACAGATTTATTCCACTGCTACAAGATACTAGACATCCAACAGATGGCCAGGACTATTGGATGCCCCAACACCGGAGGGTAAGGAGTGAACAAAACCCAGATAATAGACGGCAAAAGCAAAAGCCAACTGTGCCTAAGCGATTAATTCAGACTCTGATTGTGGGTGATTATACTTTGAAGAATGTGAGAAGCAGTACAAGTACTAAAGTGCTGATCTATCCAAACGACAGTGTCAGACTTGACAAGAAGAATCGGGAATATTGTGGAGGAGCACCCAAATGTCCTAAACATTGTGTTGCACATTGGAACAAATGATGTTGTGAAACGTGAGTCTGAGGTCCTGAAGAAAGACTTCATTGACCTGTTGAACACAGTCAGCTACCTGAAAGCTGAGGTGACCATCAGTGGGCCTTTGCCACCGATCCGAAGAGGAGATGAGAAATTTAGCAGATTGATGAATCTGAATACGTTTCTCTACTCAACATGCTCTGCCCGCTCTGTTTGTTTCATTGACAATTTTAACTTTTTCTGGGACCGCAGACACTTTTTTACGAGAAATGGATTCCTCCTTAACAGGTCAGGAGTACAACTGTTCCTCTCCAACTTGTTTTATTTCCTGCGTCACCCATCTGTTCCCTCTGTCAAGGCCAACAGACCACAGGAATCTGAACGAGCTGATAACAGCGAGCAACGCAGACAAGATCCCCCTCCCCCCCAGCTCCAGGAAGACCTTCAGCCTGAGAGACGTCATCATTCGGAGGAAAAGTCACCAGATCCCCCTTCACCATCAAATCAGCCTTCCCCTGCACCCCAAACCTCATCCAGCTTGATCTCCTCCCCAGCTGACCCCCCCCTTCTACAGGCTTGAGCTTACACCCCTCCCTACCTCCATTTCCCGGAGCTCCCCATTGCTTACACCCCTCCCTACCTCCATTTCCCGGAGCTCCCCATTGCCTCCCCTACCTCCACATCCGTCAGTTACGCAAAGCCGCGCCCCCCCCTCCAGCCTCTCCCCTCCCGCCCCCCCGCCCCCAACGCCCCTCTCCACAACTTAGAAAAGGCACAGTGACATCAGTCACTCATTTGCAAAACACACCAAGTTCCGTCTGATATCTGTTGGGTCCAGGCTGAGAAAACAATTACTATAATGATTCATCCCAGGACCGGCCGGGGCCCACGATGGAAGCAGAGATTTCTGTCATGATAACTGAGCGAAGAAGAACAAACAAGAAGTACCCAACTTTTTCAGCAAACATATCAAATCTAGCGCCTATTCCAAAACAATTACAACATGTTCTGAAACCCAGGGTTGATGATAAACTTAATCTAGCTTTACTAAACATCAGGTCATTGGCAGGGAAAAGCTTTTTAATCAATGATTTTATAATCAAGCACAATCTGGAGTGCTTGTTTTTAACAGAAACTTGGCTTGATCAAGGTAACAGTGGAACTGTTCTTATTGAAGCTGCCCCTCCCAACTTTAGTGTCATGAGTGAGGCTAGAGTGAATAAAAGGGGAGGAGGCGTAGCCATTTTGTTTAATGATTCGCTCCAATGCAAGCAGGCATCTTTCGGATCCTTTGATTCATTTGAGTATGTGGCTCTGCAGCTAAAGTCCTCCTCTCCAGTTTTGTTCCTAAATATTTATAGGCCACCCAAATACTGTTCAACCTTCTTTGATGACTTTTCAGTGCTAATGTCTATTATATGTGTCGACTTTGACTGTATAGTTATTGTCGGTGACTTTAACATTCATGTTGACAAACCCCAGGGCAGAGGAACCAAAGAACTATGTTGTGTCCTTGATAACTTTGAACTCATTCAGCATGTGAAGGAGCCCACACACAACAAAGGGCACACCCTGGACTTAGTTATTTCCAAGGGTCTGAACATTTCGAAAGTTAGCGTCATTGACGTTGCTCTCTCTGACCATTCATGCGTTTTCTTTGAGTGTGTTATCTCGATGGAAAAAAGAAATACTCTCAGTGAAGTCATAACAAGGCGGTGTATCTCTGAAAACACCAGTGAATTGTTTATTCAGACATTCTCCTCTACACCCGTCCTCTCTGGTGTCTCAGTGAATGAGCTTGTTGATCTTTTCAACATCAAAACAAAAAATGTTATTGATGCAATTGCGCCTATGAGGGTGAAGGTGGTCGCAGGTAAGAAAAGATCTCCGTGGGGAAATGCTTTATTGGTGAGAACTGGAAAAAGAGAGTGTCGAAGAGCTGAACGCAGATGGCAGAAAACGAATCTCCAGGTCCATTACGAAATCTATAAAGAGAGACTCCGTATTTATAACTTTAATCTGAAAAACGCAAGGGAAGCCTTCTTTTCTGAAATCATTGCTAAAAACAATAACAATGCACGAGCCCTGTTCACTACTGTCGACAGGCTAACAACCCCCCCTGTGTCTGTAGCACCTGAGCTTCTCTCCACCAGGGCCTGTAATGAATTTTCCACCTTCTTTACTGACAAAATCCTGAAAATTAGACAGTCGCTCAGCCCCTCTACCCTCGGTCCAGGGCACCTACAGGCCAGCTGGCCAACTAAATTAGCCCCATACACCATGACACAATTTAATCAGATTAACCACAAAATTTTAGAAGACATTATAGAACACCTAAAATCCTCCTCCTGCTGCCTCGATATTCTTCCAACAAATTTTTTCAGTGTTTATGATTGCTTGGCCTCAGATCTTTTATTAATTACCAACACATCTCTTCTCTCAGGTATCTTCCCACAGAAGACAGACGGCTGTTATCAAGCCACTCCTTAAAAAGAATAATCTAGATGTATCACAAATGAACAATTATAGGCCCATATCAAACCTCCCATTTCTAAGCAAAATAATTGAAAAGGCTATCTTCCAACAGTTAAATGCCTTCCTAGCAAGAAGCAACTGTTTTGCTGTCTTCCAGTCAGGATTTCGACCTCACCACAGTACCGAGACTGCCCTTGTTAAAGTCCTCAGTGACATCCATTTAAATACAGACTGTGGCAAAATTTCAGTCTTGGTTTTACTGGATCTCAGTGCTGCATTCGACACAGTTGATCACAATATTTTGTTAGATTGACTACAAAATTGGGTTGGCCTCTCTGGCACAGCGTTAAACTGGTTTGTATCCTACCTGAAAGACAGAGATTACTTTGTCTCTCTAGGTAATTATACATCTGAACGAACGCAAATGACATGTGGTGTTCCTCAAGGCTCTATTCTGGGGCCTCTTTTGTTTAAAATCTACATGCTCCCACTGGCTCAGATCCTGCAAAATGACATCTTCTACCACAGTTATGCAGATGATACACAAATTTACATAACAATAACCCCAGGTGACTATGGTCCAATACAAGCATTGAGTAATTGCATTGACCAAATCAATGATTGGATGTGCCAGAATTTTCTTCAGTTGAATAAGGACAAGACTGAAATAATTGTCTTTGGAGCCAAGGAAGAACGATTAAAAGTTTGTGCTCAGCTGCAACTGGCAATGTTAAAAACCACAGACCAGGCAAGAAATCTAGGTGTTGTCATGGACTCAGACCTGAATTTTAGCAGCCACATTAAAATGATTACGAAGTCTGCCTACTATCACTTAAAGAATATATCAAGGGTCAGAGGACTGATGTCTCAGCAGGACTTAGAGAAACTTGTCCACGCATTTATCTTCAGTAGGCTCGACTATTGTAACAGCATCTTCACTGGTCTCCCAAAAAAGTCCATCAGAAAGCTCCAGTTAATTCAGAATGCTGCTGCTCGAGTCCTCACAAAAACTAAGAAAATGGATCACATTAATCCAGTTCTCAGATCGTTACATTGGCTTCCTGTCTGTCAGAGAATTGACTTTAAAGTACTGCTGTTAGTTTATAAAGCACTGAATGGTTTGGGACCAAAATACATTTCAGATCTTCTCATTTTCTATGAACCATCCAGATCTCTCAGGTCATCTGGGGCGGGTCTGCTTACTGTCCCCAGAGTCAGAACTAAACATGGAGAGGCAGCGTTCAGTTTTTACATATATGGAACAAACTGCCAGAAAGTTGTAGGTCTGCTGAAACACTCACCACTTTTAAATCCAGATTAAAGACCTTTATGTTTGCTACAGCCTTCCCCTAAGCTTATCTTAACATGTTTTAATTTCCTTTTTATGCTTGTATTTTAATTTCAATGCTTTTAATGCTGTATATGTATGTATGTGTTATTATTATTATTATTATTTATTTTTTTTGCTATGCTTTTATTGTATTTTAATGCTTTTATGTGTGTGTGTGTGTGTGTGTGTGTGTGTGTGTGTGTGTGTGTGTGTGTGTGTGTGTGTGTGTGTGTGTGTGTCTGTGTGTGTGTGTGTGTGTCTGTGTGTGTGTGTATGTGTCTGTGTGTCTGTGTCTGTGTGTGTGTGCATGTATGTGTCTGTGTGTCTGTGTGTATGGCTCAATCTCAATTCTCTATCTTACCCCTTCCCCTTGGTTTTGCGCGTTCACGTGAGACGAAGGGCTATCTCAATTCTCATTTCGATCGAGGGGTAGGGCCAAGGGGAAGGGGTATACACCCCTTGAAACCAAAGTAAGATCGGGAGCTACTTGAAACCAAGGGGTACCCATTACAATGCGCAACCGGCAACAATCGCGGCCAGATCTCCACGAGTCCCATAAATGTAAGTTTTTTCGGCTGAAATAATTGATTTAAAATTTACGACAGTATTGTTTTGTGCTCTAAACAGTCCTGTACCTATATATTTGCAACCATATTCTTAATCGAAACTTTTTTGAAAATCGATATGCAAACGTTACATTGCTGAGTGCACAACTACACATTTCTCTTACTAGCAATGAACTCCATCTATGTCTAGTTTACTAAACACAATTAGCAGCGAATTCCGTTTGATATTTGTAGACAACTAGAGACAAATCGATACGTGCTTACATATATCGTCCTTTTTCACACAGGAACGCCGGAGGAAACCCGGCAGCTGATACGTTTTCGGCACGAAAACGAGCAGAAATTTCTGAAATCAAAAGTGTCTGTGTTGTGACGCTCCGGAGACGCACCCGCGCAGCGCTAAAGCGTTAGGAAAACGCCCCGCCTCCCTAATCACGGCACCTGTTACTAGCCGAAGGTGGCTCAATCATGATAGCCAATGAGTTTAAAAAGGGGGTTTTTTTGCGCGCGAGAGAGAGAGAGAGAGAACGAGACGAATGAGCTGCAGGTCGTGTTCGGGAAAACCGCTTCCAATCCACTGATCAGTAGGCCACAGGTTTTCCTTTCTCCCCGTGCTGTTTTGGGTCTCCGCTGGGAGCCAAATTCACTATCCTGAACAATGATGTTTGCCCCGGTATAGTGCAGCATAGCCTTGCCGAGCGGCCAAGTTCCCATTTGTTTCGTCCTCTTTCAAATGAAATATATCATACACGTTTTTTTTTTTTGCATTGTACGAGTGTTTTGCGAAAGGAATTGGGTGAATCTATGATTCAACTAATTACATTTATGGGATGTTATGAGTGCATTATGTTATGAGTTGTTTTGGGAACATACTGACTTGTGAAATCAGTTTATTATTTGAGTGTTTTGTGAACAAGTGGTATAAGGAGTAGCATATATAAATGAATTGCTGGGAGCTATATTTTCATTTGTCTTGGACAGCTACTGTACCTGCTTGTGAACCGCTTATTGATTTTGTAAGACTGCCGATTTCTTGGACTTTTGTTTGTGGTAGAGGACCACCAAACGGACATTCCGACTTTCGCTACATGAGCACATGCATACAACCACTCACACGCATACAGCCACTCACACGCATACAACCACTCACACGCATACAGCCACTCACACGCATACAGCCACTCACACGACACTCACACGCATACAACCACTCACACGACACACACACGCATACAACCACTCACACGCACACACACACACGCATACAGCCACTCACACGACACACACACGCATACAACCACTCACACGCACACACACACACGCATACAACCACTCACACGCATACAGCCACTCACACGACACACACACGCATACAACCACTCACACGCACACACACACACGCATACAACCACTCACACGCACACAGCCACTCACACGCACACACACACGCATACAACCACTCACACGCACACACACACACACGCGCCTCCTCTGCCTCGGAATTCGGACACTTTAAAAGAAAAAGACTGTTGCTATTCTGATTATTGTTTATCCTGAGTCGTGATTGTTGTGAACAGAATTGCTTAAGAAATTAACCCCAATTGTATAATTTCTGTTAAAAGTTCATGTATGGTTTAAAAATATATGGGTTCAACGCAAACCCGTGAAAATATTGATTTCAAGAAATGTTTATTGAACCTTTGTGATGAGTGTGCACTGATGAAAATTAGGCAGACCGTTACAGTGTGTGTGTGTGTGTCTGCGTGTGTGTGTGTATGTGGGTGCGTGTGCGTGTCTGTGTGTGTGCATGTGTGTGTCTGTGTGTGTGCGTGTGCGTTTCTGTGTGCATGTGTGGTCTCATGTCAACAGGTCTGCAGATGAGCTGTACAGGGAGTTGACACGCTGAACATAGCTGGCGTACGGCTCCAGTTCCTCCACATCTTCAGTCTGGGAGAGCAGAGAGAGAGAGAGACATCAGGACTCATAGAGACACACATAACCATGGACAATACAGCACATCCATGTCCAAACCAACACATGGCGCTGAGGACACCTACCGATGACGGGGACATGGCCTCCTGGGATGGCCTGCAGGCCGACCGCCAACAGAGCCTTTAAAGACAGCCGACAAACCGGTCATCATCATGACCATCAGGTCACCATCATGACCATCATGACCATCATGACCATCAGGTCACCATCATGACCATCATGACCATCATGACCATCATGACCATCATGACCATCATGACCATCATGACCATCAGGTCACCATCATGACCATCATGACCATCATGACCATCAGGTCACCATCATGACCATCATGACCATCATGACCATCATGACCATCATGACCATCAGGTCACCATCATGACCATCATGACCATCAGGTCACCATCATGACCATCATGACCATCAGGTCACCATCATGACCATCATGACCATCAGGTCACCATCAGGTCACCATCATGACTTCAGCAATAGAAAACAAAGCCCTCTGACGGGCGGCACCCTGGTACCTGCTGGCAGCCGTGTTGCTCCAACACGAGCGTAGAGCTCCCAGTGCTCCCAGTGCTCCCAGGGCTCCCAGAGCTCCCAGCGTAGCCACGGCCATCACGGCTACCACTAGCAGCACCACACGGTGGCCACGCCCAGCTGGGTCCCAGAGAGAGGATTCATTTAGCATCACTTACAGCCTGAAACATTAGAGGTGCTGCAGGTCACACATCAAGGGACACTTTAACTCTACAGCAAGGCTGTAGTCTCTGAAGGGACACTTTAACTCTACAGCAAGGCTGTAGTCTCTACATAACATAACATAACTATGCACATAACATAATGCCCTCTCACTCCGTTGGACTCGACTGAGTTGTTGTCTTCGTTTGGTTTGAGAGCTGGGGTGTCAGCCCACTTTGTTGACAGAGGCAGGGGAAACTAAAAATATATTGATTCTATTTGTGCAGATATTTACACATTGTATGGTTTTTCATATTATAATGCAGGGCCTTCTCATCACCGGACTGTAGCTGGTAGCTAACGTGAAGGCTAGTAGCTCTAGCTGTACCAGTTGACTTATGGGTAGTGTAGTCATGTTTTGGAAGTTTAGGACCCCGTCTCACTCACACACACACACACACACACACACACACACACACACACACACGCGCGCTGTCTCACCCGGGGTCCCTGGGCACCCTAGTGACACCCCATCTCACCCTTCAACACTTTCAGGACCTCCTCCAGTGTCTTCATCACCAACATCATATGTGTGATTCAGGCAGTTCAATCAGGACCAGAAATGGATTTGTCTCTTGCCGTACACTACTGTCATGAAGCCAACTGGACCCAACCGCGCCCATTATATGAGATCACTGCAAGGTCCCTTTAAGAGCAATTATCTTATAATGATTTTTACCACTTATGTTTTAAATGCACCTGGCTCATTTCTGACCAATCAGGGCATGTCTTCCCTGATTGGTTCAGATAATACAGCTTCGCTGTCAATCACAGGTGCAACACTTCTCAATGGTGGATAAACATAAGTAGGGAGCAGAGAGGGAGGGGATATTATTGGGTTTGTTCAGTTTCAAAATCTCTTGCAGCTTTCTGCCAATCTGTGAACAATAAAGCCAGCATAGTGCTTTCTAAATAACCAAAGGTGCTTTCTAAATCACCAAGGTGACACTGGCTACCACTGGTGGTAGCCAGTGTCACCTTCTTCGCCGTCGTGTGCTGGGGAGGAGGCATCGGGAGCGGTGGGGCCAGTAAGCTGAACAAGCTGGTGAGGAGGGCGAGCTCCGTGGTGGGGATGAAGCTGGACTGTGTGGAGGCGGTGACAGAGAGGAGGATGAGGGGAAAGCTGCAGGCGATCCTGGACAACCCCTCTCACCCTCTCTACGCCGAGCTGAGGCAACTCAGGAGCACGTTCAGCCATAGGCTCACTCAGCCACGTGCTTCAAAGCGCTTGGGGGGCTCTTTCATCCCATCAGCTATCAGGCTCTACAATACCTCAACCACCCGCTCCCAATGTCTCGGAAGCGCCAGCACCACCAGATAACAGATTTGTATACCACACCACACACCCCAGACTGTTTTTCTAGCCATTTTCATCTTATGTCTTTTCATCTCATTGATAACCACTGTCCATCTGTCATCTTTCATTGCATGCACCAGGCTGCAACGGATGGTCTACCAGCCTGCGGTGGCCTGTGTCACCTTCTTCACTGCCGTGTGCTGGGGAGGAAGCATTGGGAGCGGTGGTGCCAGGAAGCTGTACAAGCCAGGGAGGACGGCGAGCTCTGCAGTGGGGATGAAGCTGGACTGTGTGGAGGCGGCGACAGTGAGGAGGACGAGGGCAAAGCTCCTGGTGACCCGGAACTACCCTCTCAGCCTCACTATGCCGAACTGAAGCAACTGAAGCAACTCAGGAACAAGTTCAGCCACATGCTCACTCAGCCAAGTGCCTCATAGTGCTTGGGCGCTCCCTCATCCCACCAACCATCAGGCTCAGGAAGCTCCAACACCACCAGACAAAAGACAAATGGAATGGACTGAACTTCACATTCACATACACCACACCACACACCTTGGACTGTGTCCTAGTCGTTGTTATTCCAGGTCTATTCATATGTTGTACCTGGAATACCTGTATAAATTTGCACATCTTGCACCTTGCACTTTCCGCATATTTGCACTATCTATCTACTTGGCATTTTTGCACCATAAACAGCTATCGAGGACACTAGTATGCATACAGGTTCTCGTTCGTCACCGACCTGACTTAAGAGCTCGTATTTAATCTAATTTATTGTTTATTGTGTATTGACTTTAGCCAGGCTCTTACTGCATATCTATCCCCTGTACTGCTGGTCAATGGGAATTTCTCCTAAGGGGGATTAATAAAGGAATATCTTATCTTATCTTATCTTAAAGCGTCACACATGTTAAGACTAATGTGTAGAGTGACTGGTCCAGCAGGCCTCACACATGTTAAGACTAATGTGTAGAGTGACTGGTCCAGCAGGCTTCACACATGTTAAGACTAGTGTGTAGAGCAGGGGTGCTCACACTTTTTCAGCTCGCGAGCTACTTTTAAAATAACCAAGTCACAAAGATCTACCCAGTACAAAAAAAAACATGATATATATATATATATATATATATATATATATATATATATATAGATATATAGATATATAGATATAGATATATATATATATATATATATATATATATATATATAGATATATAGATATATAGATATATAGATATAGATATATATATATATATATATATATATAATGTTTTTTTTGTAGTGGGTAGATCTTTGTGACTTGGTCATTTTAAAAGTAGCTCCTACTTTGAATATATTGAATGAAACTTGACTGACGTCAGACTTCACGGCAGTGCTTGCGGCCGTCTTGTGTAACTTATGGATGCTGCAGCTAAAACTGAGTGACAATGAGTCAGGCCGCTCGCTATCTCGTTGCAGCAATTTTAAACAAAGAGGACATGATAAACACACTGGCGAATGCGTGCTAAAATCCTCCCAATACCCTGCCTCTTCTTCTGACGAAGAAATTCGCTCCCCTTTTAACCTTGGCAGACCAACTACAACG
>JAXIVH010000010.1:1255784-1343223 GCA_036785325.1 Urophycis tenuis | reverse complement strand
CAGTGTTTGTTCAAAAAAGTAATGCAAAAAGTAATCCTGAAAAATGATACCCTAGAAAATATCCAGTAAGTAATACATCCATTTTTTATTTGAATGACTTTACAAGTGTACAAATTAGTATTAATTAGTTTTAATGTGATAGATGAGGTTCCTCCAGTTCAGTGTAGTGGAGGAAGTTCTAACCCCTGGGCTCAGTGAAGTGCTCTACCAGCTGACCTACAAGGGGCTCTTTGCTGTCGGTAAAACTCACAGCATTCTCTGTCTTTTCCTCTCATAATCCAAACACATTTGGTGGTTTTCCCTCCTTTTGATGCAAGGTCCAGTGAAGCTCAACTGGTGATCCAAAAGAGTAATCAAATGAAGTACATCACAGCCCCTTGGCATCATCTGTGGTCCAACTCAAGGATCAGCCGCTGTGAACCTCGTAGACAGGCCTTATCTCACACACTGAAGGCCTCCTGCAGCTCCATCCATAACATCACAGAGGACTCAGCCACCGCTCGGCCTGCAGGGGGCGGCTGACTCACACTCTAACATGCTCCATGACCCCGTGACTCAGACTCACTCCGAGTCCATTGGGAAGACTCATCTCATTGATTGAGTCGGTGAATCCCAGGACCAGACCGAGGTGAGGTCTGTCCTGGCTGACAGGACCTTGTGGTTGCCAGCAGTCACAGTAGGAACTGTTTTCACTTGTGTGCTGGTGAATGGGGCACTTTAAACATCTGAGTCTTAATAGTGTGAGAACCACTGAATTAGACCACACTGACACCAGCATTCTGCAGCGTTTCAGCAGAATATAGAGAGGTTCTCCCTGCTACCCATTCTCCTTCCTGTCTTTCTCCCTCTCATACACGCCACGCAATGTTGGCCAAACACTGACTCCGTGTGGTCCCCTTACTCAGACTCTCTCTCAGTAACACACACTAACTCACCCACTCAAACACACAAACTCACTCACTCACCCACTCACTCACTCAAATACATACACACTCACTCACCCACTCAAACACACACACACACACACACACACACACACACACACACACACACACACACTCACTCACTCACTCACTCACTCACTCACTCACTCACTCACTCACTCACTCACTCACTCAAATACATACACGCTCACTCACCCACTCAAACACACACACACACTCACTAACTCACTCACCCACTCACTCACTCAAATACATACACACTCACTCACCCACTCAAACACACACACACACACACACACACACACACACACACACACACACACACACACACACACACACACACACACACACACACACTCACTCACTCACTCACTCACTCACTCAAATACATACACGCTCACTCACCCACTCAAACACACACACACACTCACTCACTCACTCACTCACTCAAATACACACACACTCACTCACCCACTCAAACACACACACACACACACACTCACTCAATAACCCACTCACTCACTCAAACACATACACACTCACTCACTCACACACATTCAGTCAAACACTTTCAATATCTGTCTCTCTCCCACTTATTTTCCTCTGTTCTGTCTGTCACACCACACTGTAACAAACACACACACACACACACACACTGCGCCCCAGACAATAGCGGTTACCTTCATGTCTGCTCTGTTAAGGTGAATACATGAGGTGGAGGCGTGTGAATTACTTTCAACAGGAAGTACAAATACACGTCATGACTCAAAGTCCTCTCACCAAGAAACACATCAGCTTAGCAAAGAATTCTCTGGTTCCTCTGCCCAACACAGCAGCACACCACTACGAATAATATACAGTACAGGAGTACAATGACTTAGAGAAATATTTACAGAGAGATGTTAACACTCAGTTCACCTCCTTTCCTCATTACTCGTTCAACCTCATGTCCTTGGCATTAGGGTCTTGGGTGCTTCGAGTGTGTGTGTGTGTGTGTGTGTGTGGGTGTGTGAGAGAGAGAGAGACTCTGTGTGTGTGTGTGTGTGTGTGTGTGTGTGTGTGCACTTTAGTGTGTCTTCCTGTTGATGTGTGTCCTGCAGTGCTGGCTCTGCCCTTCCCAAGCTTCTCAACCGTTGAGTCCTGTGAGGTTATCATCTCAGCTGCTCCAACTTCAACAGAGTTGACCTTGCAGTACAATGTCCCCGAGCGCCTGCCGTCGTTGGACACCCGGTCACACAACACAATGGTATGGCCCGGTCCCAGATAACATGGGCCACGTTCTGTGTGTCAGGGTGTGTGCGCTAACCTGTTCCTGTGCAGACACACACGGGCATAGATTACAATTTGTTACAAAAAGCAGTAAAACTGTCCAATAAAATTCCTAAACAAATATATTTCCTTTGTTTTTTTCCCGGATCACAGGGGGCCAAAAAAACAAGAGCAGAAAATGCTGATAAATTGTAGATCACAGGGTTTCACTCCTACACGGCGTGGGTGTAATTTATCTAATGATCGTTGGAACAAAACGGACACTTTGTTCTGGTCTGGAAAACAAGAACTTTCTTTAAAGGGGAACACCGCTCACTGCAGCGGGCGGCCGGGCCTCCCCAACAGAACCGCTGAGCCGGTCCACTCAGGGGAACCCAGTGAGGAGAACCACCACAGGAACAAAGCTTCTTTTTCTTTCCTCCCAGCCGTTATGGCAACAGGTGAAAAATTCAACGCACAGATTTTTGTTGTGAGGAACAAAAGGCTGTGCTCTGCAGCCCACAGAACGGGGCTGTGTTCTCCTGGGCCACAATGAGGCCGGTCTTAGTGGTGGTGCCCTCCTGACAGACAATGAGGCCGGTCTTAGTGTTGGTGCCCTCCTGACAGACAATGAGGCCGGTCTTAGTGGTGGTGCCCTCCTGACAGACAATGAGGCCGGTCTTAGTGTTGTGCACCGTCATGCGGGGAGGATTGAACCCAGGTCACGGTCCGTCTATGAGGGCCTCGTTCTCTTTAGAGCTATGGTTTCTCTCTGGGCTCTCTCTGGGCTCTCTCTGGGCTCTCTCTGGTTTCTCTCTGGGCTCTCTCTGGGCTCTCTCTGGTTTCTCTCTGGGCTCTCTCTGGGCTCTCTTTGGGCTCTCTTTAGGCTCTCTCTGGGCTCTCTCTGGTTTCTCTCTGGGCTCTCTCTGGGCTCTCTCTGGTTTCTCTCTGGGCTCTCTCTGGGCTCTCTCTGGGCTCTCTCTGGGCTCTCTTTGGGCTCTCTTTAGGCTCTCTCTGGGCTCTCTCTGGGCTCTCTCTGGGCTCTCTTTGGGCTCTCTTTAGGCTCTCTCTGGGCTCTCTCTGGGCTCTCTCTGGGCTCTCTTTGGGCTCTCTCTGGGCTCTCTCTGGGCTCTCTCTGGGCTCTCTCTGGGCTCTCTTTCGGCTCTCTTTAGGCTCTCTCTGGGCTCTCTCTGGGCTCTCTCTGGGCTCTCTTTGGGCTCTCTCTGGGCCCCGGGGAGCCAGTGAGCGAGCGGTCAGGCCTTTATGTGTTGCACCTGGTGTTCTCCTGGTTCTGCGTGGAGAACTTGTGATTCGGGGTAAAAAGGGATTTTTTAAATATATATAACCTGAGGAACAGTGAGTTCCCTCCCTTGATGCTAACCTGAGATAGCAGAGGGTACAAAGAGAGGGTTGTGTTTCAGCTTTCTGTTTGCCTGAAGGTCGGAGGAGACCTGGGCCTCCAGACATGACGTCGGTACCTGAAGTTTCTTTAGTTTTTTTTCTCGCGCCACTCTTATGTAAACAAAGTAATGGTGCCTTCTATAGGCGCGTGCTCCAGGACGTCCAACATGAAATAATGAAGTCAACATGTGAAAGCCCTCAGCCCAAAACTTTGGTTTGTCTTCTCTACCTTTTATTAAATTATGCATTTTATTCAATATTATTCATTTTATTTATTTTATTAATTTAACTGTTTTCTTTGATTTTCCTTCCATGTTGGACCGGGCCTCATCCAATACATGTCATTGTACAGTATGTACATCATATGTACAACAGTATGACTAGTGCACATTTGATAATAAAGGACTTGAAACTTGAAACTCTGCCTCCACCGTGTCTGTAGAACCCTCAAGGAGCGTCTCATCAGACAGGAGGGGCTATCATCTCCTATCATCTCCTATCATCTCCTATCATCTCTTATCTTCTCCTATCATCTACTATTATCTCTTATCATCTGTTATCATCTCCTATCATCTGTTACCATCCCCTATCATCCCCTATCATCTCCTATCATTCTGTTTCTCAGAGACAGCTCTGAAACGGCCCCTACATGAACGGCCTTCACGGGCTCCATCTTTGTGGTCCAGTCCTAAGGTCATGAGGAGGGTAGCCACCTTCCCCGCCTGCTGTTGTTCGCCCACAGCCCCGGCCGGAAGCCCGCGGCGCCATCATGCCAGCGGCAGATGGCCGTAGGATATGTTTGTTAGCGTGTTTCGCGTCCTGATGAACTGCAGGTCGGTAGGCCGGCCTGGCCGCTTCTAATCTGGCCTCACGCCTCACCGCGCGCTCTCAATGGGATCCGCGCACTCCGTCATGACATCATGTCTTTTGTGTGAAATCCCAGCGCCATTCACGGCCCGGCGCAGGGCTTAACCCACCAGGCTGTACCAACAGCCCCCTCTTTAAAGGGACTCCCCTGGTCCAGGGGCTCTGGTGCGCCCAGAAAGCCCTCTGCTCAACATGGCCGCCGCCCCACAACACCCCGCACCCTTGTCCGGACCGTGACCACACCCGCCCCAGAGGACGGCCTCCACCTGCTCCACCGCTCTGGTCTCTGTTCAGGTTGTGATGGTGGAGGTCACTCTTCACCTCCTACCGTCTGGCTATTGCCAGACTACACCTCTCTGAGAGAGACTTGTCTCTCTAAAGAATGGTCTAAATCTGACTGTTGCTGTGGTTACAAATGTTGGAAACTTTTAAGGTGTTATTTATTGATCTGAACTCTCCATGTAGGCCTACACATACAGTAGCTATGATACTGTATCTGTAGGCCTACAGATGTAGCTATGTTAATGTCCAGGCTATTGGTTGGGGGCCACTGCTCTAGGGCACTTAAGCTACATTTTCTCAGCAGAGAAGTGTGCGCTTTCTGTGTGGAAGGGCCTGAGACCACCAGAGACCACCTTCCCAGCGGAACAGAAGAGGACTGTGTGGTTTCTGGGATGTCACAAGATACAGCATAGTCTCGGTGAGAGGAAAAGAGACACTTTGGTGTCTGAAGACAGTCGCAGATCCTTACTGATTAACTTGAACATGTGGAAAGCTGTTGTTGATCTCTAGTGCAGATGATGTAGAAGTAATGTTGGGACAAAACATCTATTAAATTTTAGAGTGAGGTCAGATAAGTGAGGAGCCTCTTAGGTTGTTCATTCTTCTAGTGTTTTCTGTCAGCTCATATCTCTGTTGTGTCTTGAAAATGGGGAACAATTCTGGGAGTTAGCTGTTGCAAAGGAAATTAATTGTGTATGTGTTGTAATCTGTTGAAATAAACATTACCTGCTGTTTGTCATGTAATTGTTGTACTATGTTTGTTAAACATCTTTATCGACCATTTCCTCCGGAGCAAAGATTTTCAACAGTTTAGAAAATAGACAAATAAAAGTGTATTTGTTCAAATAAACATTTCCAGTGTGTGGGTGGTTTCTCCAGCGTCCTGCAGAAGCAGCTTGTTGGATGTACAATGTTCTGATGTCAAATGTTGGATGTCCAATGATTCTGGTTTTATGGTGTATTCCTGCCTGCGTCGCCCTGCCAGCAGCTCGTACCCACATCCTGTTGTTCTGCTTTCACAAAGCACACCGTGGAATCAGCGCTGGTTTATGAACGGAACATTTGAACCATCCAAACACCGTCCTGGATGGGTCTCTGACAGCGCGGACGTGGGGAGGCTGGCATTCCTCAGTCACAGCTTCATACACAGAGAACACTGGAACAGTGGAACACTGGAACAGTGGTGGGGACGCTTACACTATAAACGTATAAAATCACAAAATATGAGACATGTGAGCTTTCAGCCGCAGAGCACACCGACTGCTCTGTCTGTCTTACACAAACACAGACACACACATGGACACTCCCACACACACACATGAGCACACACACACACACACACACACATATACACACACATGAATACACACACACACACACACACACACACACACACACACACACACACACACACACATATACACACACATGAATACACACACACACACACACACACACACACACATATACACACACATGAATACACACACACACACACACACACACACACACATATACACACACATGAATACACACACACACACACACACACACACACACACACACATATACACACACATGAATACACACACACACACACACACACACACACACACACACACACACACACACACACATATACACACACATGAATACACACACACACACACACGTCTGTTAAACAGATTTAAACTTTTCCTCTCACCCTGGTTGGCACACTGCCCACATTTCTTTTGTCACTTTTATAACAACAACATTTGCTGAATTTAAAGCCCATTATCTTAAATCCCCGACCAGGAACAGCCACTAGTTGTAACAGAAGCCCCTTCCCACAAAGGCTTTGTGCCCCACAGTCCCAGTCCTGTGCACCGCGACACCTGAACCACGGGCCGTGCGTTTGGTGGTCTCCCTGGGGGGACAGATCCTCTGCATTCCCCCCTGCGGGACCCGATGGTAGGAGACCCCCAGTCCTCTGGCGGGCCGACGGTCCTGACAATACACCGCTGGGGGACAATGGTGGTCTGGTCCCCCGTCTCCCCCGTGTCCCTCTGTCTCCCCCGTGTCCCTCTGTCTCCCCCGTGTCCCTCTGTCTCCCCCGCCTCCCCGGTGTCCCTCTGTCTCCCCCGTGTCCCTCTGTCTCCCCCGTGTCCCTCTGTCTCCCCGGTGTCCCTCTGTCTCCCCCGTGTCCCTCTGTCTCCCCCGTGTCCCTCTGTCTCCCCCGTGTCCCTCTGTCTCCCCGGTGTCCCTCTGTCTCCCCGGTGTCCCTCTGTCTCCCCCGTGTCCCTCTGTCTCCCCCATGTCCCTCTGTCTCCCCAGCCTCCCCCTCTCTCACCACAACACCACCAACAACAGTTGATGAAATTGCTTCCCTGAGTTGATTCTGCCGAGGAGCGTTCAGTGCGACACCGAGGTAAACCACCAGGCACTGCCCTCCTCCTGAACCGGCACAAGGAAGCAATTCTTCCCAAATCTATTGGTAACAGACGAGAGTCACTCTGTGTGTCCTGCAGGAGGACAGACGAAGCTGACCAGCGGTGGACGGTCCTGACGCAATCGATAGAATAAATCAATTAAAAAGAATCAGTCAGGTTGTTCATACAATCAGATGTTAGCTGGTATTCAGACAGTATTCATACTGAGTGACGAGTGATTCAACTCAACTCAACTCAACTTGCTCTCATGATTCTTGATGCAGTTGAATGACTAATTAAGGCTGAAGAGTCCCACATGTTAAGCAGACTCGCCGTGGAGCCAGGGAGGATCAGCAGGTCAGACGGTCAGCCAATCACAGCTCCTCTGTCATCTCGTCACGTCACTCTGGCTTGACCTGTGGCACCACGTGCTGAGGAGTTAGCATCGGTGTGTTGACTTATCTGATTCATCAAGGACAGGAAGTCCTAGAAAGTTATTTTACTTTTAGCCTAGATTGCTTTGTGTTGTTCAGGTGCTGTAGATAAGCTTCTAGAGTTGTAAACAGGGAGAGCAGGAAGACTTTAAAACAAACAAGGCAGAATCCGCCCCCTCCCTCTGTGCTCCTGCCCTCCCAACCTCCCAACCAATGAGGAGTGTTGCATTAGACGCATCTGTGATTGACAGGCAAAATGGATTCCCCAAACGAATCACGGAAGAGACGCCCTTATTAGTCAGAAAATAGCCTTGAGCGCTCCAAAATCCAAACCGTCTCACACCGAGGAAGGTGTGGCCCACTTGAAACAGATTTTCCCACAATGCAATACACACACACACATACACACACACACACCATTTCTGACCAACTGCCCTCAGAGGGTAGGGTTAGGGTTAGTTAGGGTTAGTTAGGGTTAAGGTTAGGGTTAGTTAGGGTTAAGGTTAGTTAGGGTTAATTAGGGTTAGTTAGGGTTAAGGTTAGGGTTAGTTAGGGTTAAGGTTAGGGTTATTTTTTCGTCTGCCTGAAGCTTTTGTTGTTGAAGATAAACTTTCTTTGCAGTCACATCTTTCTGCAACATTTTATTTTACCACAGCTTTGAGGGTAAAAAGCATTCATGATTCAGATTGATTGAATGAAAACCCAGTGATGAGGTGAACTTAATAACTTTGTCAATAAGACCAATAGGTCAAATTAAATACAGCCCATTATGCCTCATTAGAATACAGCTGTTTACTGTAATGTGGCCAGATGTTTAATATAGCTATATCTATTATAATATTATATATATTATATATATATTTAATGTCATTGTACTGTGTATAATGACAATTAAAGCTTTCTATTCTATTCTATCTGTTAATATAGCTTGAGTAGCTTTTATACAGCAACATAAACCACTAAGGTTCACAGTATGTGTGTGTGAGTGCGTCTGTGTGTGTGTGTGTGTGTGTGTGTGTGTGTGTGTGCATGTATGTATAGCATTTCTGTGTGTATTTCAACATACACTTGTATATCTTTCTATATATTATTATTATTATTATTATTATTATTATTATATCCGTCGGATATTTGTGTGATTTGTGTCTATGTGCGTGTCTACATGTCTGTGTGTGCACCAGTGTGTGTGTGTGTGTGTGCTGAGCAGCGTGTGTGCGTGTCCTCGATGCCCTGGCGTCCATTTTGGTTGAGGGGTGGGCTCCCCCCGCTCCACTGATCCTATTGTCTGCCGCGTCACCGCGTGTCGCCGGGCAGAAAGGCCGTCTGGCTCGCAGCTTAAATATTACAGCAAAGTAAAAACGGACCTTCACAGCAGTTCAGTCAGCGCTGCTCAGTGGGCCGACAAGGACAGGGCTTCAGGAGAGAACTACAGCAGGTCCACTTCCCCCCTAGAGAGACACGGGACCCGGAGCCACCGCTGGGGCCGCTTGTTCACCATCACTATCACCACGCACAGGCGGACCGACTTGTGATCTTCATCACTGATCACTGATCACCTGAACATCACCTGAACATCACCTGAACATCAGCTGAACATCAGCTCTTGGCGGGCAGCCTCAACATCTGGCCAAGCACGTGCTGCTGATCTGAGGGCCAGCTCCTCTCTGGACGCCGCTTCATCTCCAGGGCGTGAGGTTCAGTAGATGACAGTGACCCAGCTCTAGGTGTCCTGACCAGGTTTGTTAGTGACGGGGGTTCTGGTTCTGCTTTGGGTGGGGTTGTGTGCGTTGACCCTGGTTCCGTACAGGGGGGGCGACCTGGGGCGCTTACCAGCCATTTTGTTTTGTAACCAAAAGTGTTCCAACTAAATCCTCCAGGGTTAGGGTTAGCCACAAACGTCCACCGCGGGTTTTGCTGAGTTTAACTTCCCCCCCCCCCCCACCCCCACCCCCACCCCCGCACCCCCATCCAATCTACGATCCTCACTTCTCTGTCTTTCCCCCTCCCCCTGACCTCCCCCACCCTATATCCCTCCCTGCCCCACCCCACCCTGCACTCTGCAGCGCTACGGACCGACCATGGGGGACTGGAGCTTCCTGGGGAACATTCTAGAGGAGGTGAACGAGCACTCCACGGTGATCGGCCGCGTGTGGCTCACCGTGCTCTTCATCTTCCGCATCCTCATCCTGGGCACGGCGGCTGAGTTTGTGTGGGGCGACGAGCAGTCGGACTACGTGTGCAACACGCAGCAGCCGGGGTGCGAGAATGTGTGCTACGACGAGGCCTTCCCCATCTCCCACATCCGCCTGTGGGTGCTGCAGATCATCTTCGTGTCCACGCCGTCGCTGGTGTACGTGGGCCACGCCGTGCACCACGTGCACATGGAGGAGAAGCGCAAGGAGCGCGAGGAGGCGGAGCTCAGCCGGCAGCAGGAGCTGAGCGAGGAGCGGCTGCCGCTGGCGCCCGACCAGGGCAGCGTGCGCACGGCCAAGGAGACCAGCACCAAGGGCAGCAAGAAGTTCCGTCTGGAGGGCACCCTGCTGCGGACGTACATCTGCCACATCATCTTCAAGACGCTGTTCGAGGTGGGCTTCGTGGTGGGCCAGTACTTCCTGTACGGCTTCCGCATCCTGCCACTGTACAAGTGCAGCCGCTGGCCGTGCCCCAACACCGTAGACTGCTTCGTGTCACGCCCCACAGAGAAGACGGTCTTCATCATCTTCATGTTGGCCGTGGCCTGCGTCTCGCTCTTCCTCAACTTCGTGGAGATCAGCCACCTGGGCCTGAAGAAGATCCGCTTCGTGTTCCGGAAGCCGGCGCAGGCCCCGGCGGCGGGGGAGCCTCTCCAGGGGAAGTCCCTGGCCGTGCCCTGCCTCCCCAGGGCCAAAGGCTACAAGCTGCTGGAGGAGGAGAAGGCCCCCGCTGCCAGCCAGCTCTACCCGCTGGCCGAGGTGGGCATGGAGGCCGGCGCCCCGCCCTTCGCCCCGCCGGAGGAGAGGCCCGAGAAGATGGCGCCGCCCGAACACATCTCCGTGGCGTACGACGCCACGCTGCCCTCCTACGCCCAGACCACCGAGACGGGCGGGGTGACCCTCCACCAGGAGCAGGAGTGCCAGGCGGAGGCCCCGGGAGAGGCGCCGGGGGAGGTGCAGGAGGAGGAGGCGGAGGAGGAGGAGGCGGTGGCCGGGGAGGGAGGAGAGCCCCTGGACGCGGGGCTGGAGGCCTGCGATACGATAGAAGACATGAGACCTCTGAGCCGCCTCAGCAAGGCCAGCAGCAGGGCGAGGTCAGATGATCTGACTGTATGAACCAACACACACACACACGCACACACACACACACACATACTCACACACACACACACACACACACACACACACATACTCACACACACACTCACACACACTCACTCACACACACACTCACACACACACACACACACACTCACACACACACGCAAACACACACACACACACACACACACACACACACACACACACATACTCACACACACACACTCACACACACACACACAGACACAAACACACTCACACACACACACACACGCACACACACACTCACACACATAATCTCCAACATAGGCGAGAGTGCACATATACACAACAAGACATACACACACACACACACACACAACCACACACACACACACACACACATACCCAAGACAATACACTCAAAACATAGGCAGGTGATTATCCGAGGTGAAGACCACCAGAATCTTGAATTAAACGTGATTAAAATGGTTTCTTAATGCAAAAGAAGGAGGGGCAGTAATTCAACAAGCGATGAATCATCTACGCGTGTTTGTGACAAAAGTGAACATAAAGTTGAAGCTGAGAGGAGAAGGTAGGATTTTTTAAAACTGTGTTCTTATATTTTAAAATGTGGCAAGGACACATGCAGAGAATGTTTTTCTTGACCAAAATACCTGTTCCATTTTTTAGGAAACAACTTTTTGCATTCAAGTTCAAGTTTTGGAGTTCAAACAATATAACGACTAAGTTCACTCGCACACGTTGAACACACGGTGGAAGATAAGTCATCATTGTGTGGTGTGTCTGCAGTACTGTAGTCTGTAGGAGACCCTCCTCAGAGGCCCAGGGGCCCCGGTGCTGCTGTTGGCTCCCAGTACTGCCAGGGCCCGGTCCACAGGCCCGGTCCACAGGCCCTAGACAAGCAGGTACCAGTCCTGTGCACAGCCAGAGGAGCAGCCTGTGAGCAGCAGGGCCCTCCCTAACCCTCACCAACACCTCCTCATCCTCTCACAGCACCCTCTGGGAGAGGATGAGCCCAGACTCACAACACCACTGCTGTGCTTCTGTTCTGGGCAGAGTAGTGAGGGAGAGAAACGACCAAACAACTCCCCCCCCCCCCCCAAAAAAAAGACCACATTGTTGAAAGTCTCTCTTTTTCAGTGTCACCCGTAGAGCTCTGTATTGAGGCCGTGTCACCGTAGAGCTCTGTATTGAGGCAGTGTCACCGTAGAGCTCTGTAATGAGGCCGTGTCACCGTAGAGCTCTGTATTGAGGCAGTGTCACCGTAGAGCTCTGTATTGAGGCAGTGTCACCGTAGAGCTCTGTAATGAGGCCGTGTCACCGTAGAGCTCTGTATTGAGGCAGTGTCACCGTAGAGCTCTGTAATGAGGCCGTGTCACCGTAGAGCTCTGTATTGAGGCAGTGTCACCTGTAGAGCTCTGTATTGAGGCAGTGTCACCTGTAGAGCTCTGTATTGAGGCAGTGTCACCGTAGAGCTCTGTATTGAGGCAGTGTCACCGTAGAGCTCTGTATTGAGGCAGTGTCACCGTAGAGCTCTGTATTGAGGCAGTGTCACCTGTAGAGCTCTGTATGAGGCAGTGTCACCGTAGAGCTCTGTATGAGGCAGTGTCACCGTAGAGCTCTGTATTGAGGCCGTGTCGTGGCGATGTGAGATGGAGGCGTGACAGCAGCTGCTCTGTGGGCCGAGGGCTGGAGGTGAGCAGCAGGACCGCGCTGTGCAAACAGCCTGGATAAAGAACGCGCTCCATCAGCACAAAGCATTGTGGAGGCGAGACAACAAGCCAAGCGCTCCCATGATGAAAGGCAGCCGGCTGACAGGGCTGCTGTCCTTCTACTTCATCTGGAAATCATTCCAAAATACTTGGGACAAGTTACCAATTCAGCGCAAAACAAACTATTTAAGGGCGAAGCCTGTTGTACATAAAGCCCTCCCTGATGTCTGATAATGAACAATGTGCAGAGCAGTGTAGGGAAACCCAAAATAGATCTTATAACCCCTTATTTTAAATATATATATATTGATCTCTCTCTCTCTCTCTTTCTCTCTATGTATATATATATATATATATATATATATATATATATATATATATATATATATATATATATATATATATATATATATATATATAATAAAATACACTATATAGTAGAACTTGCCCAAAGATGAGTACAACTTTAAGAGTATTGTTTTCAGCATCTAATTAAATAAATCCATAACGTGTTGATGCACAAAGACAGCTCCTGGTTTGTCTCACTCTCACACGTTGTTAATTTTATATAGCTGCCATTGTACAATTTCCTGTGCCTTATCTGTACATGTGCATTCTCAAATGTTGTAAGATTGTAAGTGCTTATTGCTCTGGGAACATGTCATGTTGTTGTTGTTTTTTTAATTTTTTTTTTTAAAAGAAATTCCGATAATTTGCGTACACAACCCCACCCTACACCACGCACACCAACCCCCACCGCCCCGCACGAACGGCCAGGCTGAAAGGGCGCGCAATGACATTTGATCAAACACACGTGGCTGTGTATTGTGTGGCTGATGACGCTGAGGAGAGCAGCACACCCACACCGTTGTGGACGATCGCGCTGCAAGAAGGCGTCTTTGAGTCCCTTTGTGACTCCCAGCCATCCAGCCCCACTCCCACAGTGGAGGGCTGCCATTCGAGGCCAGCCTACGAGTGAGCCACACCAGAAGCCAGCATCACCAGAGCATCCCTACGTTCTGAATCTGTTCCTCACCTGCTGAGTGGTGCGGAATTTACGGATGACAGATACAGTGCCTGTTTATAAAGAACTTTTGATTAATCTTTGGAAAAAGCAAAAAAAAAACTAAACTTTGTACTAACTTGTAGTCCTCTTTGCACCTAGATGTGTGGCAGAATCCTCCTTTGAAATGTGAACTATGGCAATAAAAGGTCAGAAGTGGTCAAGAAGTGTTATTGCTGTCTTTTTTTACCCGACCCATGTGCACATCGCACCTACACACACATGCACAAGGTTCACACCGCAGACAGGAACGGTCAAGGCCCTGCCGGGGAGTTTGCTTTGGAAAGGCTTTGGTGAAGCAAACACTCTCAACATCATCAGCGAGAATGTGAGTTGGCTGCAATATCTCAGCACTACCGATGGAGGTCAACAGAGGGCGCTGTCAGTCCTGGTGGTTACCACGTAAATACATCTGTGGACTTCACTCTAACTGCGGATAAAGTAATTCATAAAGTAAAGTAAAGTAGTTGACATATTTTAGTCATGTGGAACGTAAATCCTGACCAATGATGTCAATGGGCCAACCTTTATCAATCTTATTAACCTTTTACCTTTTAATAATTGAGCTGATATTGCAGATTGTGATCATTTGATAACATGCGTAGGAAGTAGTATTTCCTTGTACAAGAAAATAACAAGTATGACAGTTAAAAAAAAGAAAAGGATTGACAGTGTTTCCTCTTCACAACTTACTTCTCATTCTGGACTTTGATACCAGTAGATGCTACTCTGTTACTGGTTGATGCTACTCTGTTGCTCTGGGCTACTCTGTTACTGGTAGATGTTACTCTGTTGCTCTGTTACTGGTAGATGTTACTCTATTACTGGTAGATGTTACGCTATAGTTACTGCTAGGTGTTACTCTATTACTCTGTTACTGGTAGATGCTACTCTGTTACTGGTAGATGTTACTCTGTTGCTCTGTTACTGGTAGATGTTACTCTGTTGCTCTGTTACTGGTAGATGCTACTCTGTTACTGGTAGATGTTACTCTGTTGCTCTGTTACTGGTAGATGCTACTCTGTTACTGGTAGATGTTACTCTGTTGCTCTGTTACTGGTAGATGTTGCTCTGTTACTGGTAGATGTTACTCTGTTGCTCTGTTACTGGTAGATGTTACTCTGTCACTGGTAGATGTTACGCTATTACTCTGTTACTGTTAGGTGTTACTCTATTACTCTGTTACTGGTATATGTTACTCTATTACTCTGCTACTGCTAGGTGTTACTCTATTACTCTGTTACTGGTAGATGTTACTCTATTACTCTGCTACTGCTAGGTGTTACTCTATTACTCTGTTACTGGTAGATGTTACTCTGACACTGCTAGGTGTTACTCTGATCCCCAACACCCCTACAAGGACGGAGGAACCCCCTAGAAGTTTCTTCCGACTTTAGATAATCATAAATGATCTAAAGTCCAATGACTAGAAGAAATATCCAACACCTTCATCTTCATCAGCCACTTACCTTCTTGTTCTGTCTTCTTCTTCCTCTTCATCACAGACACAGCCTCCTCCTCTTCAAGAAGAGGAGCATGTTCTGCTGTAGAGTTACACAGGCAGGATCAATCACATCTTTGATGCTCATCTTACTGAGGGACAACCGAGGGGCTGACTTTGGACTGGCAGCACCCTCTGTTGGTCAGTCTGGACCCTCTGTTGGTCAGTCTGATTTATTACTACTCTTGTATTACTAGAGGTACTACTCATGTAGTAATTTAGATATGGGCTCTTTATTGCGATAAGATAGTAGCATCAAACCTTTCCTGTGGAGCTCTGGTGGCCTCAGTGGTGAGTTCAGCCTGACACAGAGTGCAGGATGCAGTAGAGATGACTTGAGATGAGCCCTCCCCCTGAAGGCCTGTGTGATGAGGACACCAAGCCGCAGCACTGAATAGGCAGTGTGGTAATGCTGATGTGGCTACAGAGCCTGGGCCACAGTTAGCACGTAGCATGGCTGCGCTTTCTTTATCAACAGGAACAAGCAGGCCTCGGTTAACTGCACGTCTCATGCAATGCTGATGTGTCAACAAGTCAGCACGGCCTGCAGCTCTGCGCGGGGGTGCTGGCGGCTGCAGCTCTGTACGCCTACTTGAGAGCTGTCAAACCACAAGCGACCGGAAGCCAGTGTGACACAGAGTAATATCATCTCTCGCCCTCCCCCTCTCCTCCCTCTCTTCCTCCCTCTCTTCCGACACTCTCTAGCATGCTCGCTCTGCCGATGGTTTAAGTTCAGTTTAAGGAGCGTGCTTCCTCTGCCGATGGTTTAAGTTCAGTTTAAGGAGCTGAGTTTCAGAAGGAACTTCTTGTCTCGGTGGGCCGGGCGCCCGGGATCAACGGCAGGCAGACAGACGAGCCCAAGAGCCTGCAGGCGCCATGGGGAACTGTGTGTCAGAGAGCTTCCAGTGAGTGGTCCACTCTGTGTACACGCTGCGTTGTATTCCAATGATGTACGCACTACACTGTACTCTGACTGTCCATAACATTGTACTGCCTGTGTTCACTACATTGTACTCTGACTGTCCATAACAATGTACTGACTGTGTTCACTACATTGTACTCTGACTGTCCATAACATTGTACTGCCTGTGTTCACTACATTGCCCTCTGACTGTCCATAACATTGTACTGACTGTGTTCACTACATTGTACTCTGACTGTACATAACATTGTACTAACTCTGTTCACTACATTGTACTCTGACTGTACATAACATTGTACTGACTGTGTTCACTACATTGTACTCTGACTGTCCATAACATTGTACTGACTGTGTTCACTACATTGTACTCTGACTGTCCATAACAATGTACTGACTGTGTTCACTACACTGTACTCTGACTGTCCATAACATTGTACTGACTGTGTTCACTACATTGTACTCTGACTGTTCCTGACTTTGTTCACTACATTGTACTCTGACTGTCCATAACATTGTACTGACTGTGTTCACTACATTGCACTCTGACTGTCCATAACATTGTACTGCCTGTGTTCACTACATTGTACTCTGACTGTACATAACATTGTACTAACTCTGTTCACTACATTGTACTCTGACTGTCCATAACATTGTAATAACTGTGTTCACTACATTGCACTCTGACTGTCCATAACATTGTACTGCCTGTGTTCACTACATTGCACTCTGACTGTCCATAACATTGTACTGACTGTGTTCACTACATTGCACTCTGACTGTCCATAACATTGTACTGACTGTGTTCACTACATTGTACTCTGACTGTCCATAACATTGTACTGACTGTGTTCACTACATTGTACTCTGACTGTCCATAACATTGTACTGACTGTGTTCACTACATTGTACTCTGACTGTCCATAACAATGTACTGACTGTGTTCACTACACTGTACTCTGACTGTCCATAACATTGTACTGACTGTGTTCACTACATTGTACTCTGACTGTCCATAACATTGTACTGCCTGTGTTCCCTACATTGCACTCTGACTGTTCATAACATTGTACTGACTATGTTCACTACATTGTACTCTGACTGTTCCTGACTTTGTTCACTACACTGTACTCTGACTGTCCATAACATTGTACTGACTGTGTTCACTACATTGCACTCTAACTGTCCATAACATTGTACTGCCTGTGTTCACTACATTGCACTCTGACTGTTCATAACATTGTACTGACTATGTTCACTACATTGTACTCTGACTGTTCCTGACTTTGTTCACTACATTGTACTCTGACTGTCCATAACATTGTACCGACTGTGTTCACTACATTGCACTCTGACTGTCCATAACATTGTACTGCCTGTGTTCACTACATTGTACTCTGACTGTCCATAACATTGTACTGACTGTGTTCACTACATTGTACTCTGACTGTCCATAACATTGTACTGACTGTGTTCACTACATTGTACTCTGACTGTCCATAACATTGTACTGACTATGTTCACTACATTGTACTCTGACTGTTCCTGACTTTGTTCACTACATTGTACTCTGACTGTCCATAACATTGTACTGACTGTGTTCACTACATTGTACTCTGTGTGCACTACTGATGTGTGTGTTTATGAATGTGTGTGTGTGTGTGTGTGTGTGTGTGTGTGTGTGTGTGTGTGTGTGTGTGTGTGTGTTTAAGGATGTGTGCGTGTGTTTATGGATGTGTGTGTGGGCTTGTGTACATGTGCGTAGTATTATGGATGAGAGTGGCCATCCATTTTCCTTGTGATGGTGATCTTCACAGCTGAGGTGTTATGAGTTCTATCAATGTTCATTCATCAGTGACACATTTCCTTTGTCTTTTTCTAGGAAACTCACAAAAGGTAATTATATATTATTATATATTTAAAAACATTTAAAATATAAAAGATACTTAAATAAAGCAAATGTGCTCAAATAAATTATTCTTCTCTTCTTCTGAAGGGGCAGACACCCGGCAGGATGGTCGTCAGACTCAGCAGGACCAGAGTGATGGAAAGGTAGATACTTGAGCTTGTGTGTGTGTGTGTGTGTGTGAGAGAGCAGTTAGGTGTGTGTCTGTTTGTGACAGTGGAATCATGGTACAACCACCACTAAAGTGCTCCAGAACAAAGAGACACCCACCTTCAGCACGGAGCAGCTGGATCCATCACTCATGACTGGTTTCCTCCTGCAGCAGGAAGAGACCCCGAACCCCCCAGACAACGTTCTGTACGCCGCCATCGACCACAGCAAGAAGAAATCAGCAAGAACAGCGAACCTGCCGGATCAGAACTCTGACTGTGAATACTCAGTGGTGGTCCCGTCTGAGCCCACCGGGCCGCGGCCGGATTGGACCTCAGACGCTGAAGATTGTGCTGATGATTATGTACTGATGGAGTGACCTCACCGAGCTGCCTCAGGGAGTAACCAGAGGTCCACTACATCCACTGAGATCACCATGTGGTGTTGAATTCCTACTAGAGGAAACCCAGCTGGGCATTGGACACACAACGTGTGGTCCTGAGCAGGCTTACAGCCCCACGGGGTGGCACTGAGAAACATGGAACTTTTTCATAAAACATCTGAAATGAATAAAACTGAAATATAAAAACCATGTCCATTTCAGTATTTAGCTTCCTTAAAAAAGGTTCTGGATTCCCCATTCATTGATGTGAATATAAGAAATAATGCTTAACATCTTTAAAAGTATTGAAAGCATTTAAAGATGAAAGGGTGACTGAAGGTCCCTCTAGTTGCCAGAGTCACTCATTCTGTCATAATACAAAGGACACCACACCTCCAAACATTTCCAGAACAGGCCAACGGCCACGAAAAAAACCTGAAAGCAGAAAGTTTTGAGGGAGGCTGACTTTATTGTTTCAGTAACAACGTGGAAGATCTCGTTTGAACTGATGGATCATTTAGTTTCTGTTGTTGTTTTCCTGTAGCTATCTAAACGACTGAACCTGTGTTTTGATTTAGCAAAAAGCAGCCCATAATCAAAGGCAGGCTAATTCAATGAATGTAGATGTGTTCCAGACACTACCAGTAGATTAGTAGTATTTCTTGTGAGTTCTTAAACAATTTGAATGCCAAGCGATACGTACATATGTACAAGGTCAAATCATCTGGATACTTCATTTTGTTGTCCAACGTTGAGACGTGTCATCAAGCTTTCAGTTAGACTGCTGCCCTCAAGCAAGTTGGTCATTTCGTCTGAATATTACATCATCCAGTATAAATTATCTGTTGACATGACAAGCCACATAGAAAGTAAGATAACCTGTGTGAGGGAGTATGTGTGTGTGTATGTGTGTGTATTTGTGTGTGTGTGTGTCTCGAGTCCTTGAAGCAGCAGCAGCTTTTTCCCTGCTCTCCCCCGTTTCTGCTATTGCTATCGCTATCTATTGCTTTCTATCCTAATTCCGGTACTAAATTGCAGACTGCAAGATACCTCCTTTTCCAACAGACGACTACGCTAAACTTTTACAGAAGATTTATGTCATAGAGAGCAAAATTAATCGCTTAGAACTGAACGCGGAAGTGAATGGACAGTGTGGGAACGACACCACTTTGCCATGGATTCGTAAACGCGGACCTGATGAATCCGTGTATCATTCGTTCTTTCCATTTTCAATTGGCAATCAAAAACCAAATAATGAAAAATTGACTGGTTATTTTGTTTTTTGTTTTTTTATTATGACACCAAAAACGAAAAAATGCCCGGTTTATCATATTTCAATATTAGGCTCAGATCAAAAATACGAAATGGAAAAACAGGCACCAGGACAGAATTTGATTTTAATATTTAATTGGTCGTGTTTAGTATAGATCGAACTATGACGTGTCTGTCATAGTTCTTTTCCTCCTCAGATCATGCCGAGCACAGAATCTTCTGACGCTCATTTCCGAGCATTGCAGGATACCCATCTGCTGCAACGTGCAGGATATTTCGGTGTGTGTCAAACCGCTGTGAAACGAGTCCTTGATCAAAATAGCGTGTGGTTCTAGCGCCGCCATAGTAGCCACATTACCCGAACTGCCGCGCACAGTAATTTCTGGGTCACGCAAACCCGACCAATTAAGTATTAAAATCCAATTCTGTCCTGGTGCCCATTTTTCCATTTTGTATTTTTGATCTGAGCCTAATATTGAAATATGAAAAACCAGGCATTTTTTCGTTTTTGGTGTTATAATAAAAAAACAAAAAACAAAATAACCAGTCAATTTTTCATTATTTGGTTTTTGATTGCCAATTGAAAATGGAAAGAACGAATGATACACGGATTGTGATGACACTCAAGACGCCCGTATGCTGAATAAATCACCCCGCGAGAAGGGGGAACGGATGTCAGGCAGAGCCCACCGCAGCGAGATTTTGGATGCCACTGGGTGGCCTGCCTTACCATCCCAGCATAACACCTCATCTACCCCGGCACCGAACAGAGGACAGCCTTGGAGAACTGTGAAGGGGAAAACTTCTTTCGGACCCCCTGACCAACCAAGTGTTCAACTGAAGAACAGATTTATTCCACTGCTACAAGATACTAGACATCCAACAGATGGCCAGGACTATTGGATGCCCCAACACCGGAGGGTAAGGAGTGAACAAAACCCAGATAATAGACGGCAAAAGCAAAAGCCAACTGTGCCTAAGCGATTAATTCAGACTCTGATTGTGGGTGATTATACTTTGAAGAATGTGAGAAGCAGTACAAGTACTAAAGTGCTGATCTATCCAAACGACAGTGTCAGACTTGACAAGAAGAATCGGGAATATTGTGGAGGAGCACCCAAATGTCCTAAACATTGTGTTGCACATTGGAACAAATGATGTTGTGAAACGTGAGTCTGAGGTCCTGAAGAAAGACTTCATTGACCTGTTGAACACAGTCAGCTACCTGAAAGCTGAGGTGACCATCAGTGGGCCTTTGCCACCGATCCGAAGAGGAGATGAGAAATTTAGCAGATTGATGAATCTGAATACGTTTCTCTACTCAACATGCTCTGCCCGCTCTGTTTGTTTCATTGACAATTTTAACTTTTTCTGGGACCGCAGACACTTTTTTACGAGAAATGGATTCCTCCTTAACAGGTCAGGAGTACAACTGTTCCTCTCCAACTTGTTTTATTTCCTGCGTCACCCATCTTTTCCCTCTGTCAAGGCCAACAGACCACAGGAATCTGAACGAGCTGATAACAGCGAGCAACGCAGACAAGATCCCCCTCCCCCCGAGCTCCAGGAAGACCTTCAGCCTGAGAGACGTCATCATTCGGAGGAAAAGTCACCAGATCCCCCTTCACCATCAAATCAGCCTTCCCCTGCACCCCAAACCTCATCCAGCTTGATCTCCTCCCCAGCTGACCCCCCCCTTCTACAGGCTTGAGCTTACACCCCTCCCTACCTCCATTTCCCGGAGCTCCCCATTGCTTACACCCCTCCCTACCTCCATTTCCCGGAGCTCCCCATTGCCTCCCCTACCTCCACATCCGTCAGTTACGCAAAGCCGCGCCCCCCCCTCCAGCCTCTCCCCTCCCGCCCCCCCGCCCCCAACGCCCCTCTCCACAACTTAGAAAAGGCACAGTGACATCAGTCACTCATTTGCAAAACACACCAAGTTCCGTCTGATATCTGTTGGGTCCAGGCTGAGAAAACAATTACTATAATGATTCATCCCAGGACCGGCCGGGGCCCACGATGGAAGCAGAGATTTCTGTCATGATAACTGAGCGAAGAAGAACAAACAAGAAGTACCCAACTTTTTCAGCAAACATATCAAATCTAGCGCCTATTCCAAAACAATTACAACATGTTCTGAAACCCAGGGTTGATGATAAACTTAATCTAGCTTTACTAAACATCAGGTCATTGGCAGGGAAAAGCTTTTTAATCAATGATTTTATAATCAAGCACAATCTGGAGTGCTTGTTTTTAACAGAAACTTGGCTTGATCAAGGTAACAGTGGAACTGTTCTTATTGAAGCTGCCCCTCCCAACTTTAGTGTCATGAGTGAGGCTAGAGTGAATAAAAGGGGAGGAGGCGTAGCCATTTTGTTTAATGATTCGCTCCAATGCAAGCAGGCATCTTTCGGATCCTTTGATTCATTTGAGTATGTGGCTCTGCAGCTAAAGTCCTCCTCTCCAGTTTTGTTCCTAAATATTTATAGGCCACCCAAATACTGTTCAACCTTCTTTGATGACTTTTCAGTGCTAATGTCTATTATATGTGTCGACTTTGACTGTATAGTTATTGTCGGTGACTTTAACATTCATGTTGACAAACCCCAGGGCAGAGGAACCAAAGAACTATGTTGTGTCCTTGATAACTTTGAACTCATTCAGCATGTGAAGGAGCCCACACACAACAAAGGGCACACCCTGGACTTAGTTATTTCCAAGGGTCTGAACATTTCGAAAGTTAGCGTCATTGACGTTGCTCTCTCTGACCATTCATGCGTTTTCTTTGAGTGTGTTATCTCGATGGAAAAAAGAAATACTCTCAGTGAAGTCATAACAAGGCGGTGTATCTCTGAAAACACCAGTGAATTGTTTATTCAGACATTCTCCTCTACACCCGTCCTCTCTGGTGTCTCAGTGAATGAGCTTGTTGATCTTTTCAACATCAAAACAAAAAATGTTATTGATGCAATTGCGCCTATGAGGGTGAAGGTGGTCGCAGGTAAGAAAAGATCTCCGTGGGGAAATGCTTTATTGGTGAGAACTGGAAAAAGAGAGTGTCGAAGAGCTGAACGCAGATGGCAGAAAACGAATCTCCAGGTCCATTACGAAATCTATAAAGAGAGACTCCGTATTTATAACTTTAATCTGAAAAACGCAAGGGAAGCCTTCTTTTCTGAAATCATTGCTAAAAACAATAACAATGCACGAGCCCTGTTCACTACTGTCGACAGGCTAACAACCCCCCCTGTGTCTGTAGCACCTGAACTTCTCTCCACCAGGGCCTGTAATGAATTTTCCACCTTCTTTACTGACAAAATCCTGAAAATTAGACAGTCGCTCAGCCCCTCTACCCTCGGTCCAGGGCACCTACAGGCCAGCTGGCCAACTAAATTAGCCCCATACACCATGACACAATTTAATCAGATTAACCACAAAATTTTAGAAGACATTATAGAACACCTAAAATCCTCCTCCTGCTGCCTCGATATTCTTCCAACAAATTTTTTCAAACGTGTTTATGATTGCTTGGCCTCAGATCTTTTATTAATTACCAACACATCTCTTCTCTCAGGTATCTTCCCACAGAAGACAGACGGCTGTTATCAAGCCACTCCTTAAAAAGAATAATCTAGATGTATCACAAATGAACAATTATAGGCCCATATCAAACCTCCCATTTCTAAGCAAAATAATTGAAAAGGCTATCTTCCAACAGTTAAATGCCTTCCTAGCAAGAAGCAACTGTTTTTCTGTCTTCCAGTCAGGATTTCGACCTCACCACAGTACAGAGGCTGCCCTTGTTAAAGTCCTCAGTGACATCCATTTAAATACAGACTGTGGCAAAATTTCAGTCTTGGTTTTACTGGATCTCAGTGCTGCATTCGACACAGTTGATCACAATATTTTGTTAGATTGACTACAAAATTGGGTTGGCCTCTCTGGCACAGCGTTAAACTGGTTTGTATCCTACCTGAAAGACAGAGATTACTTTGTCTCTCTAGGTAATTATACATCTGAACGAACGCAAATGACATGTGGTGTTCCTCAAGGCTCTATTCTGGGGCCTCTTTTGTTTAAAATCTACATGCTCCCACTGGCTCAGATCCTGCAAAATGACATCTTCTACCACAGTTATGCAGATGATACACAAATTTACATAACAATAACCCCAGGTGACTATGGTCCAATACAAGCATTGAGTAATTGCATTGACCAAATCAATGATTGGATGTGCCAGAATTTTCTTCAGTTGAATAAGGACAAGACTGAAATAATTGTCTTTGGAGCCAAGGAAGAACGATTAAAAGTTTGTGCTCAGCTGCAACTGGCAATGTTAAAAACCACAGACCAGGCAAGAAATCTAGGTGTTGTCATGGACTCAGACCTGAATTTTAGCAGCCACATTAAAATGATTACGAAGTCTGCCTACTATCACTTAAAGAATATATCAAGGGTCAGAGGACTGATGTCTCAGCAGGACTTAGAGAAACTTGTCCACGCATTTATCTTCAGTAGGCTCGACTATTGTAACAGCATCTTCACTGGTCTCCCAAAAAAGTCCATCAGAAAGCTCCAGTTAATTCAGAATGCTGCTGCTCGAGTCCTCACAAAAACTAAGAAAATGGATCACATTAATCCAGTTCTCAGATCGTTACATTGGCTTCCTGTCTGTCAGAGAATTGACTTTAAAGTACTGCTGTTAGTTTATAAAGCACTGAATGGTTTGGGACCAAAATACATTTCAGATCTTCTCATTTTCTATGAACCATCCAGATCTCTCAGGTCATCTGGGGCGGGTCTGCTTACTGTCCCCAGAGTCAGAACTAAACATGGAGAGGCAGCGTTCAGTTTTTACATATATGGAACAAACTGCCAGAAAGTTGTAGGTCTGCTGAAACACTCACCACTTTTAAATCCAGATTAAAGACCTTTATGTTTGCTACAGCCTTCCCCTAAGCTTATCTTAACATGTTTTAATTTCCTTTTTATGCTTGTATTTTAATTTCAATGCTTTTAATGCTGTATATGTATGTATGTGTTATTATTATTATTATTTATTTTTTTTGCTATGCTTTTATTGTATTTTAATGCTTTTATGTATGTAAAGCACAATGAATTGCCTTGCTGCTGAATTGTGCTATACAAATAGACTTGCCTTGCCTTGTGTGTGTGTGTGTGTGTGTGTGTGTGTGTGTGTGTGTGTGTGTGTGTGTGTGTGTGTGTGTGTGTGTGTCTGTGTGTGTGTGTGTGTGTCTGTGTGTGTGTGTATGTGTCTGTGTGTCTGTGTCTGTGTGTGTGTGCATGTATGTGTCTGTGTGTCTGTGTGTATGGCTCAATCTCAATTCTCTATCTTACCCCTTCCCCTTGGATTTGCGCGTTCACGTGAGACGAAGGGCTGTCTCAATTCTCATTTCGATCGAGGGGTAGGGCCAAGGGGAAGGGGTATACACCCCTTGAAACCAAAGTAAGATCGGGAGCTACTTGAAACCAAGGGGTACCCATTACAATGCGCAACCGGCAACAATCGCGGCCAGATCTCCACGAGTCCCATAAATGTAAGTTTTTTCGGCTGAAATAATTGATTTAAAATTTACGACAGTATTGTTTTGTGCTCTAAACAGTCCTGTACCTATATATTTGCAACCATATTCTTAATCGAAACTTTTTTGAAAATCGATATGCAAACGTTACATTGCTGAGTGCACAACTACACATTTCTCTTACTAGCAATGAACTCCATCTATGTCTAGTTTACTAAACACAATTAGCAGCGAATTCCGTTTGATATTTGTAGACAACTAGAGACAAATCGATACGTGCTTACATATATCGTCCTTTTTCACACAGGAACGCCGGAGGAAACCCGGCAGCTGATACGTTTTCGGCACGAAAACGAGCAGAAATTTCTGAAATCAAAAGTGTCTGTGTTGTGACGCTCCGGAGACGCACCCGCGCAGCGCTAAAGCGTTAGGAAAACGCCCCGCCTCCCTAATCACGGCACCTGTTACTAGCCGAAGGTGGCTCAATCATGATAGCCAATGAGTTTAAAAAGGGGTTTTTTTTGCGCGCGAGAGAGAGAGAGAGAACGAGACGAATGAGCTGCAGGTCGTGTTCGGGAAAACCGCTTCCAATCCACTGATCAGTAGGCCACAGGTTTTCCTTTCTCCCCGTGCTGTTTTGGGTCTCCGCTGGGAGCCAAATTCACTATCCTGAACAATGATGTTCGCCCCGGTATAGTGCAGCATAGCCTTGCCGAGCGGCCAAGTTCCCATTTGTTTCGTCCTCTTTCAAATGAAATATATCATACACGTTTTTTTTTTTAGCATTGTACGAGTGTTTTGCGAAAGGAATTGGGTGAATCTATGATTCAACTAATTACATTTATGGGATGTTATGAGTGCATTATGTTATGAGTTGTTTTGGGAACATACTGACTTGTGAAATCAGTTTATTATTTGAGTGTTTTGTGAACAAGTGGTATAAGGAGTAGCATATATAAATGAATTGCTGGGAGCTATATTTTCATTTGTCTTGGACAGCTACTGTACCTGCTTGTGAACCGCTTATTGATTTTGTAAGACTGCCGATTTCTTGGACTTTTGTTTGTGGTAGAGGACCACCAAACGGACATTCCGACTTTCGCTACATGAGCACATGCATACAGCCACTCACACGCATACAAACACTCACACGCATACAAACACTCACACGCATACAAACGCTCACACGACACACACACGCATACAGCCACTCACACGCATACAACCACTCACACGCATACAACCACTCACACGCATACAGCCACTCACACGCACACACACACACGCGCCTCCTCTGCCTCGGAATTCGGACACTTTAAAAGAAAAAGACTGTTGCTATTCTGATTATTGTTTATCCTGATTGTGTTGTGATTGTTGTGAACAGAATTGCTTAAGAAATTAACCCCAATTGTATAATTTCTGTTAAAAGTTCATGTATGGTTTAAAAATATATGGGTTCAACGCAAACCCGTGAAAATATTGATTTCAAGAAATGTTTATTGAACCTTTGTGATGAGTGTGCACTGATGAAAATTAGGCAGACCGTTACAGTGTGTGTGTGTGTGTCTGCGTGTGTGTGTGTATGTGGGTGCGTGTGCGTGTCTGTGTGTGTGCATGTGTGTGTCTGTGTGTGTGCGTGTGCGTTTCTGTGTGCATGTGTGGTCTCATGTCAACAGGTCTGCAGATGAGCTGTACAGGGAGTTGACACGCTGAACATAGCTGGCGTACGGCTCCAGTTCCTCCACATCTTCAGTCTGGGAGAGCAGAGAGAGAGAGAGACATCAGGACTCATAGAGACACACATAACCATGGACAATACAGCACATCCATGTCCAAACCAACACATGGCGCTGAGGACACCTACCGATGACGGGGACATGGCCTCCTGGGATGGCCTGCAGGCCGACCGCCAACAGAGCCTTTAAAGACAGCCGACAAACCGGTCATCATCATGACCATCAGGTCACCATCATGACCATCATGACCATCATGACCATCAGGTCACCATCATGACCATCATGACCATCATGACCATCATGACCATCATGACCATCAGGTCACCATCATGACCATCATGACCATCATGACCATCAGGTCACCATCATGACCATCATGACCATCATGACCATCATGACCATCATGACCATCAGGTCACCATCATGACCATCATGACCATCAGGTCACCATCATGACCATCATGACCATCAGGTCACCATCATGACCATCATGACCATCAGGTCACCATCAGGTCACCATCATGACTTCAGCAATAGAAAACAAAGCCCTCTGACGGGCGGCACCCTGGTACCTGCTGGCAGCCGTGTTGCTCCAACACGAGCGTAGAGCTCCCAGTGCTCCCAGTGCTCCCAGGGCTCCCAGAGCTCCCAGCGTAGCCACGGCCATCACGGCTACCACTAGCAGCACCACACGGTGGCCACGCCCAGCTGGGTCCCAGAGAGAGGATTCATTTAGCATCACTTACAGCCTGAAACATTAGAGGTGCTGCAGGTCACACATCAAGGGACACTTTAACTCTACAGCAAGGCTGTAGTCTCTGAAGGGACACTTTAACTCTACAGTAAGGCTGTAGTCTCTACATAACATAACATAACTATGCACATAACATAATGCCCTCTCACTCCGTTGGACTCGACTGAGTTGTTGTCTTCGTTTGGTTTGAGAGCTGGGGTGTCAGCCCACTTTGTTGACAGAGGCAGGGGAAACTAAAAATATATTGATTCTATTTGTGCAGATATTTACACATTGTATGGTTTTTCATATTATAATGCAGGGCCTTCTCATCACCGGACTGTAGCTGGTAGCTAACGTGAAGGCTAGTAGCTCTAGCTGTACCAGTTGACTTATGGGTAGTGTAGTCATGTTTTGGAAGTTTAGGACCCCGTCTCACTCACACACACACACACACACACACACACACACACACACACGCGCGCTGTCTCACCCGGGGTCCCTGGGCACCCTAGTGACACCCCATCTCACCCTTCAACACTTTCAGGACCTCCTCCAGTGTCTTCATCACCAACATCATATGTGTGATTCAGGCAGTTCAATCAGGACCAGAAATGGATTTGTCTCTTGCCGTACACTACTGTCATGAAGCCAACTGGACCCAACCGCGCCCATTATATGAGATCACTGCAAGGTCCCTTTAAGAGCAATTATCTTATAATGATTTTTACCACTTATGTTTTAAATGCACCTGGCTCATTTCTGACCAATCAGGGCATGTCTTCCCTGATTGGTTCAGATAATACAGCTTCGCTGTCAATCACAGGTGCAACACTTCTCAATGGTGGATAAACATAAGTAGGGAGCAGAGAGGGAGGGGATATTATTGGGTTTGTTCAGTTTCAAAATCTCTTGCAGCTTTCTGCCAATCTGTGAACAATAAAGCCAGCATAGTGCTTTCTAAATAACCAAAGGTGCTTTCTAAATAACCAAGGTGACACTGGCTACCACTGGTGGTAGCCAGTGTCACCTTCTTCGCCGTCGTGTGCTGGGGAGGAGGCATCGGGAGCGGTGGGGCCAGTAAGCTGAACAAGCTGGTGAGAAGGGCGAGCTCCGTGGTGGGGATGAAGCTGGACTGTGTGGAGGCGGTGACAGAGAGGAGGATGAGGGGAAAGCTGCAGGCGATCCTGGACAACCCCTCTCACCCTCTCTACGCCGAGCTGAGGCAACTCAGGAGCACGTTCAGCCATAGGCTCACTCAGCCACGTGCTTCAAAGCGCTTGGGGGGCTCTTTCATCCCATCAGCTATCAGGCTCTACAATACCTCAACCACCCGCTCCCAATGTCTCGGAAGCGCCAGCACCACCAGATAACAGATTTGTATACCACACCACACACCCCAGACTGTTTTTCTAGCCATTTTCATCTTATGTCTTTTCATCTCATTGATAACCACTGTCCATCTGTCATCTTTCATTGCATGCACCAGGCTGCAACGGATGGTCTACCAGCCTGCGGTGGCCTGTGTCACCTTCTTCACTGCCGTGTGCTGGGGAGGAAGCATTGGGAGCGGTGGTGCCAGGAAGCTGTACAAGCCAGGGAGGACGGCGAGCTCTGCAGTGGGGATGAAGCTGGACTGTGTGGAGGCGGCGACAGTGAGGAGGACGAGGGCAAAGCTCCTGGTGACCCGGAACTACCCTCTCAGCCTCACTATGCCGAACTGAAGCAACTGAAGCAACTCAGGAACAAGTTCAGCCACATGCTCACTCAGCCAAGTGCCTCATAGTGCTTGGGCGCTCCCTCATCCCACCAACCATCAGGCTCAGGAAGCTCCAACACCACCAGACAAAAGACAAATGGAATGGACTGAACTTCACATTCACATACACCACACCACACACCTTGGACTGTGTCCTAGCCGTTGTTATTCCAGGTCTATTCATATGTTGTACCTGGAATACCTGTATAAATTTGCACATCTTGCACCTTGCACTTTCCGCATATTTGCACTATCTATCTACTTGGCATTTTTGCACCATAAACAGCTATCGAGGACACTAGTATGCATACAGGTTCTCGTTCGTCACCGACCTGACTTAAGAGCTCGTATTTAATCTAATTTATTGTTTATTGTGTATTGACTTTAGCCAGGCTCTTACTGCATATCTATCCCCTGTACTGCTGGTCAATGTGAATTTCTCCTAAGGGGGATTAATAAAGGAATATCTTATCTTATCTTATCTTAAAGCGTCACACATGTTAAGACTAGTGTGTAGAGTGACTGGTCCAGCAGGCCTCACACATGTTAAGACTAGTGTGTAGAGTGACTGGTCCAGCAGGCCTCACACATGTTAAGACTAATGTGTAGAGTGACTGGTCCAGCAGGCCTCACACATGTTAAGACTAGTGTGTAGAGTGACTGGTCCAGCAGGCCTCACACATGTTAAGACTAATGTGTAGAGCAGGGGTGCTCACACTTTTTCAGCTCGCGAGCTACTTTTAAAATAACCAAGTCACAAAGATCTACCCAGTACAAAAAAAAACATGATATATATATATATATATATATATATATAGATATATAGATATAGATATATATATATATATATATATATATAATGTTTTTTTTGTAGTGGGTAGATCTTTGTGACTTGGTCATTTTAAAAGTAGCTCCTACTTTGAATATATTGAATGAAACTTGACTGACGTCAGACTTCACGGCAGTGCTTGCGGCCGTCTTGTGTAACTTGTGGATGCTGCAGCTAAAACTGAGTGACAATGAGTCAGGCCGCTCGCTATCTCGTTGCAGCAATTTTAAACAAAGAGGACATGATAAACACACTGGCGAATGCGTGCTAAAATCCTCCCAATACCCTGCCTCTTCTTCTGACGAAGAAATTCGCTCCCCTTTTAGCCTTGGCAGACCAACTACAACGGGCCAGGCAGCTGCTTATCGGGCCAACCTTAACATAACCCTCCACCTCACAGGAGTGCCCCACAACAGCCCCTATGTACAATATCCGCCCGTGCACAAGAATAGTTAGCTTGATATAGTTTTCTGGTGATTTAACGAAGGTAAAACACAGTGAATGGCCGTGCGTAACGGCACTGCGCTCTGACGCGGCACTTCTCCGGGACTGGAGAAGCTGCTGCGGCTACACGGATTTCGTGGACTGAAGGAGAAGCTTTTGTTTAGATACAATATGAATCACCCACATTCATAGACCAATGCAGGCTAAATATTTAGTTTAGTATTGAACGTATTTGATGATCGGCAACACAACACAATCGGTGCGTTGATGCGTAATGCGTTGATCACTGTCTATTGCGCATGTGCGGTTCACTGTGATTGCCTCCGGACAGGCTTACCTGTATGTCAATCAAGCGATGGGATGGATTCTAGCCTATAGAAAAAAATAAATAGTTTTTTTTTTTTTTTTATGTCATGCGATCGACCAGTAGTAGCTTGGCAATCGACTGGTCGATCGCGATCGACGTAATGAGCACCCCTGGTGTAGAGTGACTGGTCCAGCAGGCCTCACCTCTGGAGTCCACTAGCCTCACACTGAGCTCCTCTGCCCAACATGGGTGGTCCACAACACAGGAGATGTCTTCGACCGGCACGCCCTCTGGGAGCGCCAGGGTGCTCCTCAGGGTGACAGCGCCGTCCCGAGGGTCCAGCGTGGTGGTGGTGGTCACCGCCGGCAGGGTGAGGTTCCCGGTGCTCCTCCAGCTCACCGTGGTGTTGGCGTCCCCTCGCTCCACGACACACACGGCCAGCGGCCTGGAGGGGCTGCCCTCCAGCCAGGCCGACACCAGGGACACTGGGGTAGAGTGGGACACGTCAGGGCAAACCTTTGGGGTGCCTACCTGGAGCCATTACTGATGTTACTACTTTGGAATAAGGGTACATTCATGTGCCATTCATTAACACCCAATTAATTAACTATTAATTAACCAGTCAATGCAGCAGTTTAATGGTCTCGTAATCATTTACTCCTGGTGTTCATGTTATCAAAGGTGACGGTGTTAATTAAGCTACTCATTTATGCATGACACAAAACTCTATAATAATGCTATAAAATAAGGCTTATTATACATTAAATAATGTTATTTAATGGTTAATGAACTCACTCTTATTGTAACGTGTTACTGTTTATCTAATGCATGTGTCTGTCGATTGTTCAGCATCCTTTCTCTGCAGCTTCTGTTCTCTGAGGGGTTGTGGGTGTGAATCCTACCAGACAGCAGCAGGTTGGCTTGGCTATTCTCCCTGTGGAAGGCGGCTTCACAGTGGTAGAGCCCCTCGTCCTGGAGGGAGAAGCGGGGGACCAGCAGGTAGGGCTCCCCTGCCGAGGTGTTGAGGAGCACTTTGCCGTCTCCACACGTGTCCTGGTGCTGGCCATTGTCGCTGAAGCTTATCTCACATGTCCTGTGGGTCAGCTTTATCCTCCAGATCATGTAGAACAACTCACTCCAGGTCCTGTTGGTGCACGTCAGGTGAACGTCGGTTCCCTGGACCACCGTTTGATTCCTGGTGTCTGCACAATGTCAAACAGAATGCATTCCTCAAGATGAAAAAGCCGTAATCGACCTGTCAGGATACACAGAAGTTGTGTCGTTTTTAAACAAACAGAATTTATGGTCGTTTTTTATCGTTTAAATCGTAAATCAGAGGCAACATGGGGAACAGGCAGACAAAGAATACCTCTACCGTCCATGTGACTGACGTGACGGCGTGTTAGTTACGGTTAGATTTCATGTGATGGTTGAGATGGCGTGTTAGTTACTGTTAGATTTCATGTGATGTTTGAGATGGCGTGTTAGTTACTGTTAGATTTCATGTGATGTTTGAGATGGCGTGTTAGTTACTGTTAGATTTCATGTGATGTTTGAGATGGCGTGTTAGTTACTGTTAGATTTCATGTGATGTTTGAGATGGCGTGTTGAACGAACTCTCAGTGCACACCCAAATCTACGCTGAACATCTACGCCACTACAAGACCGCCCTCTCCGCTGCCAAATTCTCCTCCTATTCCAACCTCATCAGTACTGGCAAAGGCAACCCTTGAGTCCTGTTCTCAACAGTCAGCCACCTACTACAGCCTCCTAGAACCCCTCACTATCTCCACTGATCAGTGCACTGCTTTTCAGCAATTCTTCCGACACATCAACATTTACATTTAGGGCATTTAGCAGACGCTTTTATCTCTACAACATCTGCAGGATCCAGCCTCTCCTCATGAGGGAAGCGACACAGCTCCTGACCCAAGCACTTGTATTCTCCCGCCTCGACTACTGCAACTCGCTCTTGGCTGGACTCCCTGCAACTGCGATTGCAACCTTGCAGCGGATCCAGAACGCTGCAGCACGCCTCGTGTTCAACCAAACACTTTCTTACTGTACTAGCAGCAATGAAATGTTTCACCTTCTTATGACAAATGTACTGTTTGTAAGTCGCTTTGGATAAAAGCATCTGCTAAATGCCCTAAATGTAAATGTAAATGTAAATGCAAAGCAACTTTTGATAAAAAGTACATTTGTCGTAAGAAGGTGAAACATTTCATCGCTGCTAATACAGTAAGAAAGTCACCAGAACAAGTTTCAAGCATTTCAATTGCTAGGTTAACCATTGCTAGTTTACAACATCTCTGACTAAGTGCCAAGTTACAAAGAGTGATTAAAGTGCCAAGACATACAACAAATAAGAGCATGAGGATTTTTTTTTTATTTATTTATCTTTTTTTTTTTTTTTTAAGAGGATGGATGTTATGCAGGATGTTATGCAGGGTGGACTCAGCATTACATCCTGCATAACACTGCATAACACCAAAATCCACACCATCCCCCACCAGTTGGCCTTGACTTGCACTCTCTCAGTGGACCCACCTTGGATGGACCCACCTTGGATGGTCTCCTCGGGCCAACCACTCATCAGCTCCCTCTCCAACTTCACCCCAGCAATGAAACTCTGAACTCCGAAAAGCCAAATTCACTACCTGTCAACTTGATCCCCTCCCCACTACCCTCGTCAAGGCCTGTCTCCCCTCCACTTCCCCCATGATCACAAAGATAATTAACTCCTCCCTCACTTCTGGAAATGTACTCCCCACTCTCAAAATGGCGGCAATTACACCCACCCTCAAAAAACCTGGTGCCGACCCAACTGGCCTGAACCAGTACAGGCCCATCTCCAACCTTCCCTTCATTTCTTAAACCCTTGAGAGGGTGGTTGCTGCTCAACTTCAGTCTAACCTTGACTATAAACAACCTCCATGAACGCTTCCAATCTGGTTTCTGCCCTAAACACAGTACTGAAACAGCCTTGGTTAAAATCACCAATGACCTCCATGTAGCTGACTCTGCATCACTTACCATCCTCATCCTCCTCGACCTCACTACTGCCTTTGACACCATCTCCCACCCACTAATCCTGGAGCGTCTGGCTGACATTGGGATCACTGGCGTGGTACTTGCTTGGTTCTCATTATACCTCACTGACAGACAACAGTATGTCCAACTGAGGAACCACAAGTCAAGGTGTTCTGCTGTTCCACTGGGTGTCCCCCAGGGGTCAGTACAGGGTCCTTTTCATAATTTACCTCCTTCCCCTGGGCTCAATCCTCCGTCACCATGGTGTCCATTTTCACTGCTACGCCGATGATACACAGTTATATCTCTACCAAACCAACCACTGCCCTTCCTCCCTCACCACCTGCCTCCAGGACATCAGGAGCTGGATGAGCAGGAACTTTCTGAAGTTCAATGGCAGTAAGACTGAGGCCCTGCTCATTGGCTCCAAAAACACCCTCTCCACAGAGCAAACCACCATGGCCACATCATCATCGATGGCTTCCCTGTACCTTTCTCCAGCCAAGTCAGGAACCTTGGTGTCACCCTGGATAACACCCTTTCCTTTGCACCCCACATAAAGAACTTCACCAGGACAGCTTCTTTCCACCTTCACAACATTTCTAGAGTCCGCCCATCCCTGTCTCAATCTAGCATGGAAGGCTTGGTCCACGCTTTTGTCACATCGCGGATCAACTACTGCAATGCTGTTCTCTCTGGCCTTCCCACCGGACAGGCTTCAAATGAATCAGAACCCAAGACAAGAGCACCAAAGACTCAAAATGACTTTCGGCCTGTTGCTCTAAGCTATCTTGTTATGAAATCCTTTGAGCGCATCATAAAGGCAGACATTGTAGGCACACCGCAGAGCAGGCTTGATGCTCTGCAATTTGCTTACAGAGCAGGTAGGAGTGTTGAGGACGCCGTCAATACTCTTCTTAGTCTGGTCTTGAGTCATCTTGAGGGTGCACAAACCTTTGCACGTCTCCTTTTTATTGATTTTTCTTCTGCTTTTAATTGCATCCAACCACACATTTTAGCTGACCGTCTGTCCAACACATAACCTGGACAAGGGCTTAGTATCTTGGCTTGTTGACTTTTAACTGACAGACCTCAGAGGGTGAAAGTAGATGGCATTTTATCTGATGTACTTTTATCTTCCACTGGTTCCCCTCAAGGCTGTGTCCTTTCACCACTTTTATTATTATTTATTATTCATTTTGACTGTGGTAGTCAGCATCCTGACAGGCACATTCTTAAATTTGCCGATGACTCTGTGATTGTGTCCCTTTTAAACAACCAAGATTGCATTCACGGCCCAGTGGTTAATGATTTTAGCGAATGGTGTGAGAGTTCGTTTTTAAAAATTAACGTTCTGAAAACTAAAGTACTTGTAATTGATTTTGAGGAAAAAGCCTCCACCACATCCTCCTGCTTCCATTCGCGGTCAGGTGGTTGACATGGTTGACAACAGTACAAATAACTGGGCTCTATTATTGACAAAGACCTTACATTTGAGGCTAACATTGATGCGATTTGCACAAAGGCTCACCAGCGCATGTACTTTTATCGAAGGTTGAGGAATTTTAATGTAGACACTACTTAGGATATTTTACTCCTGTTTTATCAAGTCTATTTGAACTTTCTCTTTTATTTGCTGGTTTGGGTCCCTCACTGTGAAAGAGAAGAATAGGCTCAGCAATGTAGTGAGGATGTGTGGCAGGATTGCAGGGACAACCTTTGAGGAGCTCTCTGTGTTGTACAGAACTAGGGCTACCAGGAAGGCCAAAACTATCCAGTGTGACCCCGTTGACCCGCTGGCCTCCCTATACAGGCCCCTGCTGTCTGGTCGTCGCTACACGGTACCTAGGCTCAGAACTCATAGATCTAAAAACTCTTTTGTGCCAAATACAATTGGACTTATTAATATGACGTTGTGATCCTGTCTTCTGAGGCACTGTTGCCTGTACTGCAATTTTAAGATTAGACAATATCAGTGTGATTGAATGTATGCTGTTTATGGCTTCTTTTGTTTTGTTTTGTCCTTTTTTCCTGTCTGTATCCCTCTTTTACCATTATGTGTTGTTCTGCTGGCTGCACAACAAATTGCCCCCCTGGGGGATAATAAAGTTTACTATCTATCTCTGCCGCCCGGATCATTGACTAGAAAAACGTCATTCTGACCTTCAAAGCTCTCCACAACTAAACCTATCTGTCTGACCTCCTCCAGGACTACACCCCTTCTCATTCCCTGCGTTCATCTTCTGCTGGTCTTCTGCTCACCCCCTCATCACACCTCAGCACCATGGGTGCTAGAGCTTTCAGCTGCACTGCTCCCAGGATTTGGAACTCCCTGCCCCCACACATTGGACAGTCTGAAACCATAACAGCATTCAAATCCCACCTCAATACTCACCTGCTGTTATTCACTATAATGTTCAGTATTCTGTCCACACTTGGCTCATCTTCACAGTATGACCCTTTTATTCTCCCCTCCCACACATGTCTCATCTTGTTTTATTCAAGCTAGTCTTTGCTATGTCTTTTCCATGATTGTCTGTTTTAACTATCTAATTACATTGTTTTTATATTATCCTGCACTGTAGGGTGTCCTTGGGTGTCCTGGAAGGCGCCCCCAAATAAAAATGTATTATTATTATTCAAGGAATTATTTATAGAATCTGGACGTAATACTCGACAACCAAGTGTCCTGCACTGCAAACATCACTGCAGTTACCTGTAGATTTGCTTTCTAAAACATCTGCAGGTTCCTCACGAGGGAAGCGACACAGCTCCTGACTAGAGATGCACCGATAGATTGGCCGGTGACCGGAATCGGCCGATTTTCATGTGATCGGCCATGACCGGCGACCGGCCGGTCAGTCTGGCATATGCCGATTTTATGCCGGTCAAATGCACTCGGGCGCCGCTTCATTAAGGCCCCGTCCACACGAAGCCGGATTTCGAAAACGATCTTCCCCCCCTCAGCGGGGGGGCCAGACATTTCTCCGTAAAGACGGAGTCGTTGCTGAAACGCATCTAGCTCTTGAAACGCTGTAGTACATATTCCTGGCCTGTGTGTGGCGCTGTTTCAGCTACAGAAATCCACCGAAAAACAGTTTCATGTTGCAGAAGTGACAGATCCCCAACAACATGAAACTACCTAAACCAGTCGATAAGTCAAACACAGGCAGTCAACATCTTCCTCTCTCGGATCCTGGCGTCCCAACGTGTAAACTAGTTTGCACTGATTAGAAAATCAGATAGACTATAATCAAATAATCAATTTTGGAATATATATTCAATGTTGTGCGATATAGGTCGGCGCGTTTTCACTTACCCGCCCATTAAATGGTTAATTTGTGGAGACAATGCAAAAGGAGATAAATAACCATATTTATTATTAATTTTATTTCTAGAGTCATTCTAAAGGCATATCCTCCACATTTATTTCACTCCGACTCTGGCCGATGACATCATCGTTTGCGTTTCTGGTGTTCACACGAAGCCAAAACCTGAAACGTTTTCGACTTTTCCACCCTGGGACCTGGTTTCAAAAAGTGTGGTTTCAGCCACCGAAAACGCCGTCTCTGTCTTTACGCTCGGCCTAAACGCACAAGACATTTGCGGTTTCGTCTCCGTGTGGACGGGGCCTAACATCGGACAACATCAGCATCACACCATGTGGCGGTTTTAGGCACGGGCAGACCGGGCAGCCGCCCGGGGCGGCACTTTGGGGGGGGGGGGGGGGCACGAGAACTTAAAAAAAATAAATATATTAATAATCTGCGCCGCGAAGCGCTTCTCTATAGTCTATCTATCATGTCACTATGTGGGGAATTGGCAAATTGTCGCCCCCTGCAGCTGTGTTTGTGTAAAAAAAAGTGTTTTTTTTCTTGGGGGGGGGGGGGGGGGGGGCTCGGAGTACCTCGCCCGGGGCGTAAATAGAACCGCTACTGATCACACGTGCACACGGAACACACATGTTTTGTTTGTTATTTATACATTTATTTTATTGCCATTACCGGTTCTGTTTTTTCTGTTTTCATACCGAAGTTTAGTTGTTGAATATTGGATATGAGAAGAAGGAAATGGTTCTTCCATAACACTGCACTTTAGATGTGTGTTAACTTCCTACACCAGGAGTAATTTATACAGTTCTATTTTTATAGTGATAGCAATTATCTGTTCAAAAAAATTTCTAATAAAGAAAAGGTTCAAATTAATTGTTTGTGTTTGCTGTAAAGTGTTTAGAAAAAATTTAATTGGAATCGGCTAAAATCGGTATCGGCAGGTCAAACTCGATGAAAAATCGGAAATCGGAATCGGCCTGGAAACTTGTAATCGGTGCATCTCTACTCCTGACCCAAGCACTTGTCATCTCCCGCCTCGACTACTGCAACTAGCTCTTAGCTGGACTCCCTGCAACCGCGATAAAACCTTTGCAGCAGATCCAGAACGCTGCAGCATGCCTCGTGTTCAACCGACACAAATTCTCCCACTGCAGTGATAAAAATAAATAAATCTGTATATGATAATAAAGATGTCCAACCTGACTCCATGCTGAGGGCTCCTGTAAAGACGAGGCTGGCCACGCCTGTGAGCGGCCACATGGTGCAGCACGTGACCCCCTCTTCCAAGACCTTCACTTGCTCCCTGTAGTGGCTCGCATCAAATTCAAGATGATGCTACTGGCCTACAAAGCCATTAATGGAACTGCCCCTTATTACCTCCAAATATTAGTGAAACCCCACGCCCCTGCTCGAGCACTCCGCTCAATGACCTCAGCTGGTCGACTGGTACTGCCATCACTATAAGGAGGAAAAGGTCTTTGTAAGTCGCTTTGGATAAAAGCGTCTGCCAAATGCCCTAAATGTAAATGTAAATGTAAGTTCTTATTCAGATGGCGTGTTAGTTACTGTTAGATTTCATGAAATATTCACATGAAATATGGTATTGGCAGTGTTGATGATTACAATAAAAAAGTGTTATGATTAAGATGAGTGTTGAGAGAACCCGAGTGAACACACTGCACTAAATTAAATTAAACCACAATCACGTTAAAGACACTCCCTTCACTGCAGCCTTCCAGGAACAATATAATCGATGTTCGCCGCGCAGTATTTCAAACATACATTTCAGTGAAGGCAATAGGAAGCCATGACTCAGCCCTCTGCAATGTGTTCACTTCAAAATGTCTGATGTCGGGACACTCTGGTGACCATAATGCCACTGTAAAGATAAGATAAGAAAACCCTTTGCTGGCACACAAACTGGGACATTTAAACTCACGGCAGTTTAGATGCAACAATCTAAAGTTTAAAGTTAAAAGAGTTTAAATAAAGAATAAGATAAAGAGATACAACCCCCCCCCCCCCCCCCAAAAAAAAAAAAAAAAAAAAAAACAAGGAGGTATATTTCAAAATATTGTGCTGGAGAATGAAAATACAATTTAAACTAAAACTTTGGCAAAAAAAAAATGAGTTTTCGTATATGTTCAGATAGTGCAAATCAACGTCAAAGTTCCCTGAAATAATAATAATAATAATAATAATAATAATAATAATAATAATAAACGGGGGCGGCACGGTGGTGCAGTGGTTAGCACTGTCACCTCACAGCAAGAGGGTTCTGGGTTCGAATCAACCTGGGACCCAGGACCTTTCTGTGTGGAGTTTGCATGTTCTCCCCGTGCTTGCGTGGATTCTCTCCGGGTACTCCGGCTTCCTCCCACAGACCAAAAACATGCAGGTTGGGGATTAGGTTAATTGGTGTCTCTAAATTGACCATAGGTGTGTATGTGAGAGTGAATGGTTGTATGTCTATATATGTTAGCCCTGTGATAGGCTGGCGACCTGTCCAGGGTGTACCCCGCCTCTCGCCCGTTGCAGCTGGGATTGGCTCCAGCCCCCCCGCGACCCTCATAGAGGATAAGCGGTCACGATAATGGATGGATGGATGGATAATAAACGGAACAAAAACAAAAGGGACCTCGTCCTGTTTCACAGGCTCGGTCCCTAAAAAAAGCTACATATGTAAATAAAAAAATCTGTATATAATAATAAAGATGTCCAACCTGACTCCATGCTGAGGGCTCCCATGAAGACGAGACCGGCCACGCCTGTGAGAAGCCACATTGTGCAGCACAGTGAAGGTCCACTACCCTCATGCGGGGACAGGGATCGACCAGGACCCTATTCCACCCAGGTGGGACAAAGCTTTTCTCCAAAACAGCGTCTTGTCTGTCACATGAACCACAAGGGTGACAACTCATCACTGACACCAGGCAGAACAAACAGACAGTGAAAGCACACAGAATCCTCAGTCGACAGCCAGCTCACCCTGCCCCCCCCCCCCCCCCCCCCCCCGCCCCCCCGCCCCCGCTGACTCCAGCAAACTGCCACCACACAACCCACACTGTCAAACTGACGCTTTAATTTTCTTGAATGTGACATGACTCTAAACTATATAAATACAACATTATATCCAAAGTCTAAAAATAGGACTACCTGGTGGTATACCTCGACATCAGAACTAGTAAAAAGAGACAGACAGACATACTTTAATGTCTATCTGAGATAGATTATATATATATATATACATACAGATATTGTGGTTTCAGAAGCATGACCGCGTGGGTGTTCTGGTGTTCACCATCCCAGACTCGTATTGTCTGATCCACTGGTCCTGAACTGGTGTTCTGTTCATAGAGTTGCTCATTGCTCACAGAATTGCGAAAACTGTTGCAGTTTTTTCCCTTCTTCTTGTCAGTAATCTGGGAACCAGAGACGTTCTGAGCCATTTTAGAACGCCAACGTCAATCATGGCCCTCTGTTGGTAAGAGAGAGAGAGTGGTGTTTCCTTTTGATAACTGCAAGCTCAACATTTCCTGTTGATGTCATTGCTGTCCACTATGCAGAGAGATAGTTGTTATCGACCACTGATAGTGAGGAGATTGTTGTTGATGCCGAAGAACAAGAAGTGCCAGGAACTATATAGTTTAAGCTGAAGTTGTTTATTGGTCTCGTAGGCCTACGAGGAGAAGCAGAGGATTTCATCGAGCAAGAGATTTGTGCGTGAATCTTCCTCAGTTGCTTTCCCCTCCGTTGCTTCCGGAGACAGTGTATTATATACAAGTCTCAAATCAGAACAGCATGACAGGAGTGTCTCATTCTGATTGGCTTATAATGTATAAAGAATCTAAGATTACATGTTACTAAACAGATTTGACATGACGTAGGTGTATTCTTCAATCACTTTATGTTATGTCTCCAAGTTCCAGAGAGCCAGACTTAAAGTCGCCAAGAGGAATACAATCTTCACTATGTCCTTTTTCAGAACGTCAGATCAACCTAACCGTACCATTGCTAGATAATATTTTTCTAACAACCACTGTATCAAAATGTAACAAATGGTGGTCAACTTTAGCAATTAGTCACGAGAGGGTGTGGATTATGGAAAAATAAGGAACGCCTCTCAGGCGTTCCTTATTTTTCCATAATTCACACCGTCGAGTGGCTAATTGCTATTCTAAAACTGTTACCAACGCGGCAATATGACAAATCATGTAGCAATAAAAACGCTCCCGTTTCACTAATAATTCACTAGATGCGCAACAAAGTAGTTCCCAGATACAAGGAAGTAGTTCCCGGCCAGGTTGCAGAAACAACACGTCGCTTGCAAGCAATCACTTTATTTTTAACAGCCCCTTTCCACAAGCAGTTTATCGACCATAGTTAGTCCATCCAACAAATCGAAGTTAACTTTCCATTCCATAACAAAGCAGAAAAAAGCCGGTTCCGAGTTTCTTTATTGTCGTCGTCGTTGCAATGCGCGGAGTGATATGTGAAGCGGTCAGCAGCAGCGTTGGATGGGGACAGGTGTACTTTATCGTCTCATAAAGCACACCTACCAGCCAATCAGAATCAAGCATTGGGACTAACAGTTTTAGAAATTGCAATAAAGTTGCATTGTATATTTGTGACCTTGTTGGAGAGCTGAAATACTCCGCTTGCATCTGCATCAGAAGGCCACCCTTCTCCATCCAAACGTCTCCATCTAACCACCCTGCTCTTCTGCCCCTAGCGGAACTAACGCGCACTGCACGCGGGCTCCGAACCAGGCGCCCGGTTCCATGGTTACCGGTCCCCATGGTTACCGCAACACAACCTCCTCCTGGACACAACCAAGACAACGAACAGCTCGTATAGACTTAACGTCAGACATTTCGACCAAAAACACCGACAATGAGTTTGTCTGTGACTCGTACGCCGTTGAATAAGCACAAAGACGCGAAAGGCTTCAGACGTCAACGCGTATATGACTACTTATATGGTAAGTATGGCTACCTAGACGGTAAGTATGATTACTGACACGGTGTGTATGCGAGTGATGCTGTGGTCGTGTCCGTCCTCCCTTCAGTACTGACGCCTGCCCCCCGCAGACCCGCTGCACGCACTGTCCAGCGAGGCGGACCACGCCCGCTCCGGACTACGAGCCCGTGCGTCCGTGGGCCGACTGGTACGTCCGTGGAGATCACTGGGACACCAAGAGATCACTGGGACACCAAGAGATCACTGGGACACCAAGAGATCACTGGGAAACCAAGTGCATGTGATTTAATCCTGACTCACTAAAGACAAGGTGGACTTCAGACTTCTGAAAGCACCTTCACGCCGTCCCTCTCGGTCTTGTCTAGAGGAGGGTGGTGGACTTTGAGTCCATGTTCAGCACCCTGCCGGGCCCCCCGCGCTGCGGTCTCCACCCGAACACCACCTACCCTCCGCCCGCCTTCATCGACAGGCGGTGGCGCGGCCACACGGAGCCCAGCAGACACGCACTGGGGCTGGCAGGGTAAAAGAGAGCACACCACTACACGGGACATGTGGTATTGCGGTTTATACAGAGCTCTACTCACATTTCCGACCTTCTCTTGCGGTAGAGTCATACCGAGCACCACGTCGGGCTTCAGAGACAAGCAGTGTGACGTCAATCCTGCCGACAGATGGAAATTCTTCAAGCGGTTTGTTTCAATCAAAGCGGCTCACATCCCGTACCCTCTTCATTTAAATGATACACGTGCTACGTGTCGATGACACTCGGAACAATAAAATAATATTTACAGAACTTCAATTTAGAACTCACGTCTAAATGTAATGTCATTCAAGATTCAAGAATCTTGATTCAAACTTGATTCAAGATTCAAGAATCTTGAATCTTGAATGTAATGTAATTAAATGTAATGTCATAAATCTAATGTCCTTCTTTCTTGATGGATTAGGGTTAGAGAATGAAGGCTTTGATTTCAAATCTTTTTGCTGAACACGTTCATGAGAAGAGATGATGACTACTTTGTTTCCTGCCATGTGTGCCATTCTCCCTGAAGACCCAACATCCCTGCGGACCAGCACCCGCCCCCTGACCTGGTCTTCGCCCCGCTCTCGTAAGTCAGACCCCGACCCCTGACCCCTGACCCCTCACCCCCGGCAGCTGGCCTGGCGTGTCCCCAGCGCCCTGAGAGAGACTTCACTTGTGTTGTCAGGTTGGGCTCTCCAGGAGCCGGGGGGGAGCGGAGGGCCGAGCCTGGGGTGTACCATCGCACTGTGGCCATCCAGACGGACTACAGAGACAGTGAAGCCCAGACCGACCCCTACAGCCCCCAGTACGTGGTGCGGCCCGGGACGGCCCACCCAGAGCTCCTCCTGCTGGCCTCGCTGACATGGGGTAGGAGAAGCAGAACCTTCACACTCTGGGGGACAAAACATCCAACAGGTCCTCACTAGGGATGCATGGATGGGCTGTGATTTCATCCACAACCGCGTCACAAAACCCTTCATCCTTCTGAATGTTTTGGACCAATCTTCCACCCCACCGCCCGCCAGGTGTTGTGAGGTGTGCAGGCGCTGCGAGGTGCTGCAGACGCCAGGCTAGAAGGTCATCGCCTGCTTGAAATGATATAGCGATCCATATTTAACAACCTGTATATAGTTTTAATTTGATTGGTTAAACAGCCACTGGCCCAAATGTACTTAGAAAATATTTTTTGTTATGTACTTCGCCTAACCCGCCAACCACGCATCTCTCGCCCTCACATGACGGGCTGGGAGGTTTCTGTTTGTTCAAACAGAAACAGGACCTTCGTCTCCTCGCCTGCCGCCTTGTCCCTCCTCATGTTATTAGCATTCTGCATATTGCTAATTATAATCAGCAAGATGTGGATATGTGCATCGGCACACTGTTAGAATGAGAAATATGTAGAATTGTACAGCAATGGGTCTTCCGTTGTGTCAAGACACAGTGTAGGTGTGGCTCTGAAGTTTTCCACTAGCAGAGTGTGTGATTGATATCAAGAAGAAGAAACAGCAATCTACCTTTGCTGTGGCTTGGCTGTGGTTGGAAGCAGCATGAAGTATCTGTGTGGTACCACCTCCACCCCTGTGGCTCCCTGCAGGGGGAGGTCTCTCCGCTGGCCTGGCGGAGGTGGAGATGATTGAGCGAGCTCGAGCCAGGAGGGAGTGGGAGGTCAGCCTGCCCCCGCTGGACGACCTGAGCCAGCTGGACAGGAGGAGGAGCATGATGGAGGCCATGGAGACCAGGGAGTGGGCCTTCAGAGAAGGAGAGATCCACAAGTGAGCCTCTCCCAAGCCCTGGGGTTGGTGCTGCTTCACTCTGTCTTCTGAAGTGAAACGTCAACCACCAGAACTCTTCTACGAGCAGCACCACAGAGCCAAACCAGTTCCAGGGCTGAACACGTACAGAACCTTGTTGTTTTCAAATGGACCATAAAAGCCTGTTTGAAATACAAGGAGGTTTATAATTATAAGCACAAAAGAAATGAGAAGTATGGTTTTCCGTACTTTAATTGGTAATAAAAACAGTAGGTGTTTTTACACAGGACAGCAAGCCGCCGGTTTGGCTGTCTTGTTTGCGGCGAGGTCCGAGCGTTTAGACAGGTCGCGGTAAATTGGGGGTCAAGTTTGGCCCGGCAGTATCAAGCCTAGGAAGACTTTTAGTGCCTCCATTGCTCTGTAAACCCAAGACGTCGCTGTCCCGGTTTGGTGAGACGGGCGGAGGTGTCGATAACGTTGTTGGTCGACCTGCAGCCCGGCTTTAAAGGTCATTAGTTCTTCTGATCACAGCATAACAAACCACAGCCACTGCAGGGCGACTGAGGAGATCCAGGAATGTGCAGTGCCTCAGACCACAGTGTTTCTTGTTCTCATTGCCGTTGTTGTTTTGAAACTGACACACGTCACAGGGCTGGATATCTTTCTGACATGTCGTACGTCACAACACATGTTTACGCCGACCCCAGTGGCCTTTCAGAACAGAAGGAACATTACACCCTTTTAGAACAGAAGGAACATTACACCCTTTTAGAACAAAAGGAACATTACACCCTTTTAGAACAAAAGGAACATTACACCCTTTTAGAACAGAAGGAACATTACACCCTTTTAGAACAGAAGGAACATTACACCCTTGTTAGAACAGAAGGAACATTACACCCTTGTTAGAACAGAAGGAACATTACACCCTCTTAGAACAGAAGGAACATTACGCCCTTTTAGAACAGAAGGAACATTACACCCTTTTAGAACAGAAGGAACATTACACCCTTTTAGAACAAAAGGAACATTACACCCTTTTAGAACAAAAGGAACATTACACCCTTTTAGAACAGAAGGAACATTACACCCTTTTAGAACAGAAGGAACATTACACCCTTGTTAGAACAGAAGGAACATTACACCCTTGTTAGAACAGAAGGAACATTACACCCTCTTAGAACAGAAGGAACATTACGCCCTTTTAGAACAGAAGGAACATTACACCCTTGTTAGAACAGAAGAAATATTACACCCCTTTAGAACAGAAGGAACATGACACCCTTGTTAGAACAGAAGGAACATTACACCCTTGTTAGAACAGAAGGAACATTACACCCTTTTAGAACAGAAGGAACATTACACCCTTTTAGAACAAAAGGAACATTACACCCTTGTTAGAACAGAAGGAACATCTCACCCTTTTAGAACAGAAGGAACATTACACCCTTGTTAGAACAGAAGGAACATTACACCCTTGTTAGAACAGAAGGAACATTTCACTCTTTTAGAACAGAAGGAACATTACACCCTTGTTAGAACAGAAGGAACATTACACCCTTTTAGAACAGAAGGAACATTACACCCTTTTAGAACAGAAGGAACATTACACCCCTTTAGAACAGAAGGAACATTACACCTCCAGTTCTCAGACAAGTCAGCAGATTGCAGCCTTTACCTGGGCGGTTATGTGGCACATTGTCTATCTAAAATCGGCTTGTGTTTGTTGCACTGCAGCAGAACTAATGAACCTTTAGACACAGACAGGCTGTTTGGTCCTCATCTCTAACCTGCTGGTAGTACAGTAGTATTAGCCACTCAAATATGAATGTGTCGTAAACCCGTCCTGCGTCCGTGTTGCTGCTCCAGGCTACAGGAGGCCCGCCTGGCCGTGCTGAGGGACCTGCTCGCCCAGAGAGAACGGGCCCAGACCCGGGCCACGGCACAGCGGCTGGACCACAACTTTGCCCAGCAGCAGAGAGCCAGGGAGATGGCGCTGCGCAGGATCCAGGAGAACTACGTCATGTGTGAGAGACGCCCGGCTGTGGAGCAGGATCACACGGCTGTTGAAGGCTCCGGCCGTCTTCATCCCCTCCTGTGCTGTTTCCTTAGCGCTGAGGAAGCTGATGGTGAAGCGCGTGAACGTGGAGGGGAGGTCCGAACGGCGAGACACGGTCAGAGAGCTGACGGACCACTCCTCGGAGACGTACGCCCCCCTCGCACGGAGCGGCTCTGTCCCCGAGCGCCACAGCGGCCTGACCGCCGCCGCGGCCCGCAGCCGCTTCCTGAACACCTACCAAGGTTTGGCTCGCCCTGCGGTCGCCGATGGACACCCTGAGAGTGAAGCCAGTGAATCCTTGTCCTGAGGGTCTCAGCTCTCCTCCCTCTGGACCTCAGGGTTGCTGGAGCTGGAGGCGTCCCTCCCGCCCTCCGTCCTGGAGCCCACGGCGGCCGTGCCTGGACCCAGAGCCAGCAGGGGCTTTGTGGGGCGCGCCGAGCGCAGGGCGATGGAGCTGATGCAGACGCACCAGGTGGGCTTTCGGTTGGAGCTCGGGACCTTTCAGGTGAGAGCAGCAGTACCTGACTCGCTGGACGTCCTCCCCCTGCAGGCCTTGAAGGAGGACAAGGGTCACGCAGAGCACACGAAGCCTTTACGTTTCCTGGTGAAGAAGGAGAAGCCTGCCGCCCCGCGCCCGCCCACACCCTGCGTGGACGAGCCGCCAGAGGTCAGAGGTCACGTTCACTGAGGGTTGAGATGCAGGGGGATGACTGGCGGCCTCCATCATCACACTGGTCTTTACACAGCTGTGAAATAATATTGTGTCCTTTTAGTTAATTCCTTTGCCCTCCACCAGGGGGAAGAGGAGAAAGAGCTGGCCACCATTAACTTACAGAAACTAGTGAGAGGAAGAAGCATCCAGTACCAGGTCTGTCTCTCTGTCTGTCTGTCTGTCTGTGTGTGCACATTTACTGAGACTTGCCACACCTGAGTCAGATTGCTGCCTACACTACAGTAGTGGTTTCCTATTTCCCTCTGGGTCTCCCGGTGGATTGTCCAGATGTTTGCGGGTAAGGAGAGGCACTTGGCGCTGATCCAGGAGCTGAGGACGAGCCACGCCCTCCTACGAGAGGGGGAGGAGCTTCTGAAGGCAGAGAACGACCTTTTGCTCAGCCAGGAGAACCAGAGGAACCTGGAGAGACACAAGGCCAGACGGAAATCTCATACTAATATATACATATATACATGTCCACGCACAATGCCCGAGCACACACACACACACACCTTTTGGTCTCTGGTGACACCTTTGGTGATAAGCGACACTTTCCCCAGTGATAAAGACAGTATCTCCCCCGACACCCGGCTGCTGACATCCAGAAGACCTCCAGGAGCTCCCGGGTCGTGGGCCCGTCACCATGGTGACCTGGTTCTAGGCGGGACGTAGCAGACGTATTGACATGAAGACCTGCGGTGAGTGACTCCTGACTGACCGCTGTGTCTGGTCCAGGCTGCAGAGGAGCAGGCGCAGCAGGACGGCGTGCTGGGCGGCCAGCTGGTGGACCTGCTGGACACCCTGTCCAAGGAGCTGACCCGTCTCCAGGAGGAGCGCAGGATCCACGCCGTGGCGCTACTGGCTGAGAGGGAGCGGCGGCTGCGCGAGGCGGAGGAGAGCGGGAGGAGGCAGCTGGAGGAGAGGAGGCGCAGGGAGCACGATGAAATCTTCCGGCAGGTGAGCAAGCGTCGTTGCCAGACGTCCAGTGCAGTGGTGCCTGTCTGCAGGTGGTGCAGGTCTCAGGGTGACGGAGCAGCCTGTCTGCAGGTGGTGCAGGTCTCAGTGTGACGGTGCATCCTGTCTGCAGGTGGTGCAGGTGCACCAGGCCACAGTGGAGCTGTACCTGGAGGACATCATCCTGGCCTCTGTGGAGGAGACGGCCGGGCAGCAGGCCAGGGAGGAGGTCCAGAGGATGGCCAGGGAGGTCAACCACATCTCATACGCTGTGGAGCAGAGGTACTCCTGTCTGTCTGTCTGCCGCTTCCTTTCAGACCCTGAAAGGAATCCTCCAGCGAGCAACAACATTGCCCAGATATTTGCTTGTCAGATTTTAGATCAGTAATCTTAATTAATATTACAAATTAGTAATTAATTATTAGTGATTAATCCAAAATCTGATTCCTGAGCAGTCTGTCAAAAAATGCATAGTAATAAATGTAAAGTGTGTGTGTGTGTGTGTGTGTGTGTCAGCCGCACCCAGCTCCAGTCTGAAGAGATTGTGTCGGAGTTGGTGTACAGCTTCCTGATCCCAGAAGTGCGACGGATCAGCGTCAGACAAAAAGGTTTGGGGAGAAACACACAGAGCCTCATTTCTTATGACCAGAAGCCCGGCGCCACAGGCTTGTCTTTCAGCGTGCCACCGTGGCCTGGTGCCACTCGTCAGTGACTCTGGTTTGTACATTTAGATGTTTATAGCCCTTAATCAGCCAGGCTCAACCTTAAAGACACCCCCTCACCACAAGACCTCTCATATTGAGGGAAGAAGCCTTGAGGAGGAGCCTACAGCACCCCTCCTGGCGAGGAGGACAACACAAAGCCCGCTGAGAGATGTGATGGTGGTACTGAACACCAGAACATGTTCCAGTCTTCACTGTCCCCCTGTGCTCGTCTCTGCAGTGCGGAACAGACAGCGAAGACACCTGCGGGCAGCCCAGCAGATCATCCACGGAGCAGCTGGTAGCCCGGGGGTCTCTCCAGATCCAGCCCCAGTCCAAAGTCCCGGATCAGGCTCTGGGACCCCCATCGGACCCAGGAACCGGCAGGGGCGTGAATCCCCTGACAGTCCTTGAGTAGGGAAGAACATCAGCAGACCTACTCCTGTCCTGAGCAATGTAGCCCTACAGGAGATCCAACATTCATTTAGTAGTTGTTTTGATCAAACTGTTGAACTGATTAACTATTTATTTTGGTCAAATTCAAAGCGCAATATTGAATAAACAACACCACTGAATATAAGATTTTGTTTGAGTTTGTTTGAGCTTTCAAACGTATACTACATTAGATTTTAATAGTCCAAATGATATGCATGTTCTACGCATGTTGCTTTTGGTGTAGTTTCACACAGAACATACACAGCACATACACGTGTTCTTACACAGAACATACAACACATCTACATCTACATGGACAGAAATGTTCTACTATAGTGTCTTGAAGAACAGTGTCTACTCATCATTGGTTCCATCAGTGGGTTCCTCCTCATATCGCGGGCCTGATCACATGATCCAGAACATCAGCGGGTTCTCCAAGCAGCTGCCCTCCTTTAGGAACGTGTGGATGAGGTCACGGAGGACGTCACAGTGGTGTGATGGTGGTCCTTCAGAGGAGCAGAGAGGTGACCTGGTCAGTCACACCTCACAGCTGACTCAAGGCACTGGGATTCTGTATAAGTTATGCGACGACATCGCATTCCGTTCCTCCGATATCCTCCATGGGGTTCCACACCTCGGGCCCGGGGCCGAGTCAGGCGGAGAATCTAAGCGGGGCTCTGGGAGGCCGGAGCAGCCTGGGCTGCAGCTCTCCTGCCTAGCGGCCCGCCTCTTCTCCCTGTGGCCGTGCACTTGCACACATCGTCTTCCTGCTCCAGGGCCGGGGGCCTGCGGGGCTGTTCTCTGTGTGTGGGTGAATATATATATATATATATATATATATATATATATATATATATATATATATCCATATATATATATATATATATATATATATATATATATATATATATATAGACCCATATATATACATATATATATATATATATATATATATATATAGATAATGTTGCAAAGGCAGGAAGGTGGCCTCTGCAGGATCTCTTCCATTGAGACGCAACAGGTTTCAGGTCAACCTCTTGATGCGATACTGCAAAGTGTTGCACTTGTTATTCACACCCCATGCGTCTCCTTCACACCACAGCCGGGTCACACACCACAGCCAGCAGGTCCTGCAGATCCAGGATCTCCGACCCGACCTTGGCCCGCTTCTGTTGGGAGGTGGTGAAGACGGACCTCCTGACCAGCATTCTGGGTCCATCGCAGAGAACCCCCAGCAGAACCCCCAGCAGAACCCCCAGCAGAACCCCCAGCAGAACCATGCTCCAGGGGAGGAGGGGCTCTGCGAGGCTCCTGGAACGGCACGGGTGGGAAACGGGCTTTAGAGAGGCTGGACTCAGGATTGTGTGTTGGTACAAGCAGTTTGAAGATCAACAAAGGTTATTTCCATGAGCTCTACGGAGACATCATCTCCAGGGCCCACCCTGTGTGTATAAATGTGAGTCAAACCGACAGAAATCTCAGCATTAGTCATTCTGAGCGTCTTGTAACCGTGGTGTGGTCAATGTCTGTGTCAATTGATCATCATCAGCGCAGGAACTGAAAGTCTGTCTGGTTAAAATCCACATTCTTAACGGGTACTGCCCTCTTGTGGTCGTTTCAAGAAACAACAGTATGAAAATAGACAAAAGAGGCACAGTATTCAACTGCGTTATCATTTCCAGGCTAACCTACTCTTTATTTAATGCAAATTACAGTACCAGGGAACTATTCCTCAGAGCACGCAGAGGGAATATTTACAGAGGCGCACATATAGCATACCTTCACAGAACAAAACAAAAAATAAAAACAAAATGAAATAAAAATTTCAGTCACAAACGGAGGCATTCAAGTAGTAGTAGTTCTGTTATACAGGATGTTTTAAACGTTTTCTTTTCTAAAACCCAACTTAGCATATTCTTCTGCCACAAGTGTGTAATGCAATAGTGTCTCTTATACGCACACACACACGCACACGTACACACACGTGCACGAGCACACACGCACACACACGTACACACTCACACTCCACTACCCTTGTTTGTCTGTTTTTTGGTAACCTTTTGCTTCAACATGTTTGTGTTGTCAGACTGGAGTCTGGGGGTCATGGGGGTCATGGGGGTCATCGGGCTCACAGGCCTGGGGGGGGGGGCGGGGCAACAAGACATCTGAGGATGCAGGAAGCGGGACACAAAAATAAAAATGGCTACATGGATGGATCCTGTTTAGGTGCTACTGAATACCAGCCCCTGGCCCTCAGCATCACAGAGGGGAGGACAATGTAACAACATAACATCCAGCGAGGGAGAAAGAGATATATAGAGAGGAAGAGAAACAACAGAATGGTAACTTATTGCCTAGGAAAGTGTCTCCTAACATTTACATAATAGTTCGGCTTTTAGTACCAACAACAACAAAAAAATAAACTATACAGAAAGAACAGTTCTGTACGAGGTGGCTCCGCCCCACGGCCCCGCGACCCACCAGAACCACCAGATGTCCTGAACGTGAACAGAACCTCGAGATCCGGGACTGCGATTAAGGACACAAGAGGACACAGGACATCCTCGTGTGTGATGTCTCGTGTCAATGTCTGCACGGTGTCCAGCAACATGACTGAGGATCCCACATTATTAGTTAAGGTCTCCGAGGAGTGTGTGTGTGTGTGTGTGTGTGTGTGTGTGCGCACCTGTGTGTTGAAGGGGTTGGGAACATTCAGAAGGGGTGCAGCGGGACAGATGAACACATGAGGGCACCCAAAGGGAGTCACGACGCGGGAGGCTGGGTGGGGTTGCGGGTGGTGGGCAAGGCGAAGGTGTGTGAAAGCAAAGGCACTCCAAACTATAGTTCCACTATACACGGCTAGCTCTGGGGACGGTCGCGTGGTGGCCCTCTCCTGCTCAGGTGCAGCTCAGGTGCAGCTCCTCTCCGTCTACCACGTCCAGGAGCACACGGTCCCCCTGATTCTTTTTTTTTTTTGTGCGTGTCCGTTTTCCACTCGACACCTTCATCACACACACACACACTTCTGGTGGTGGTTTCTGCTCAACGGTACATGGGTCTGCTTGTGTACAGACACACCATGGACACCACACGGGAAGAACAACAGAAGAAGAAAAATAAAAGGTACAAGTCAGGACTTGGGTGAGGCGCACTGAGGAGCATTTCTACTGAAGGTCTAGAAACTCAACTGTGTGTGTGTGTGTGTGTGTGTCATCTTCTTCTCACACTAGCAGACACGTGGTGAGGGCTTCAGACACTAACGGAGACGTCTGAGTCCGAGCCTCCCAAACAGGAAGTGTTTGTTGCACCGGAAAGCCACCATCAAAGACAGAGTTCTGGGGCACCGACAGGCGGAGAACATGCCTGGTTCTGCCCGCTCTGCTCCGATGGCCAGAGGTCCGGTTCCGTCCCCCTGCCCTGCGTCAGCCAGGGGGGGGACGCAACTTAAATAACCAGTCCGACTCGGGGACAACGAAGGGAACGGTGAGGGAGACCCCGGGAATCTGAACACACTCCAGCATACAGGACATAACTAGAAAACAGCCGGTCTCCTCCTGTTGTCTTCAGCAGCAGCAAATATTGCCGCTGTGTTGCAGTGAGCTGACCACACGTGATGTCTTAACCACTGAAGTTAATATACATATATCTTATATACTTTTATACATATGGAAAAGTAATACATAAAGTGTGTGTGTGTGTGTGTGTACGGAGGTGTGTGTTTGTGTACTTCCATAAAGTACACAACAGTGGATCCATGGCGTATATCTGTCCCAACAGGGAAACGCCCAGCAATTTACCCGGTGATATCAAAAACAAAAGAATTGATTTAAAAACAAAAGTCTAATTTAAAAACGAGGAGGAATAAACCTGGTGGCTAAACATTTAAAAACAACCCTGGGGCCAAAAGAAATGGAACCGTTGGCGCGAACACAGAAAATACACAAACTCTACTACACAAAGTCTTCACACAGGTCGCCGGCCTGCAGGTGCACATTCTCCTCACACACTGTGTGTGTGTGTGTGTGTGTGTGTGTGTGTGTGTGTGTGTGTGTGTGTGTGTACGTGGATGTGTGATAGCATGTATGTATGTGACATCTGGGTGTATATATCACTGTGTGTGTGTATTTTATATCTGTGTGTGTGTGTGTGTGTGTGTGTGTGTGTGTGTGTGTGTATGCTCATGCTCCGTCAGCGACCTGGAATTGAGTGTAAAGGTTGGGGCGTTGGCGTGGAGGAGAGGGAGGAGGGTTATGTTATCCTACCCTGGGTTATCCTAACCATACTCAGGCCATGCATTACAGAGGACACCAGGGGGGGGCACAGGACAAGGGGGGACATGGGAGGCAGAATAGAGAGAGACAGCCAGAGTAGTATTCAGTATAGAAGTGTTGGGGGAGGGTGGGGGGAGACAGCTCCAGGACCTCACGTCTTGCAGATTGTCCGGACTTGGTTAGCCTGGTGTACCAGTACACGTTAGCATGATGTACACTACAGTACACACATGGTTAGCCTGGTGTACCAGTACACGTTAGCATGATGTACACTACAGTATACACATGGTTAGCCTGGTGTACCAGTACAGTACACACATGGTTAGCATGGTGTACCAGTACACATGGTTAGCCTGGTGTACCAGTTCACATGGTTAGCCTGGTGTACCAGTACAGTACACACATGGTTAGCATGGTGTACCAGTTCACATGGTTAGCCTGGTGTACCAGTACACGTTAGCATGATGTACACTACAGTACACACATGGTTAGCCTGGTGTACCAGTACAGTACAAACATGGTTAGCCTGGTGTATCAGTAGAGTATACACATGGTTAGCCTGGTGTACCAGTACAGTACACACATGGTTAGCATGTTGTACCAGTACACGTTAGCATGATGTACACTACAGTACACACATGGTTAGCCTGGTGTACCAGTACACGTCAGCATGGTGTACCAGTACATTACACACATGGTTAGCATGGTGTACCAGTTCACATGGTTAGCCTGGTGTACCAGTAGAGTACACACATGGTTAGCCTGGTGTACCAGTAGAGTACACACATGGTTAGCATGGTGTACAGTATTGTGTCGTCCTTCTCTTTTATAACGGGTACAGTCTACACCTCCTCCCTCTATACAGGGTGGAGCTCTGGGGGAGTGGGGTGAGGTTCAGACAGCTGGGGGAGTCGGGTGGAGTCGAGGGGAGGCTGATATGGGTGCGTTTGTTTCGTTGGTGCTCGGCGTTGGGGGGCGGTGGGCCCCAGGGTGCCTCGCTCCCCCGGCGGTTCTGTTTCTTCTGGACTCTCTGCCGGGGGGGTGGGGGGGGGGGGTCAGGGCTCTAAATAAAGGAGGGGTGAGGACACCTCACCCCTCCTCCTCCGCACACCGCCCACCCGCAGACGGGGGGGGTGGGGGAGGTGGAGAGGGGGGAGGGGCTGCGGTCCGGGTCACAGGCTGGGTGGGGTGGGGTGGGGGGGCCCGGGTGGAGCGCCGGCATGGTTCAGGAGGCAGCGTTGGAGGCGGAGGCGGAGGGCGTGGTGCTGCTGGGGCCTCGCTCCGTACTGCCGCCATCTGCAGGACAGGAGGGGAACAGCAACACACGCAGTGAGAAACACAACACAACCAGGTACACAACACAGCCAGGTACACAACACGGCCAGGTACACAACACAACCAGGTACACAACACAACCAGGTACACAACACAACCAGGTACACAACACAACTAGGTACACAACACAACCAGGTACACAACACAACCAGGTACACAACACGGCCAGGTACACAACACAACCAGGTACACAACACAGCCAGGTACACAACACAACCAGGTACACAACACAACCAGATACACAACACGGCCAGGTACACAACACAACCAGGTACACAACACAACCAGGTACACAACACAACCAGGTACACAACACAACCAGATACACAACACAACCAGGTACACAACACAACCAGGTACACAACACAACCAGGTACACAACACAACTAGGTACACAACACAACCAGGTACACAACACAGCCAGGTACACAACACAACCAGGTACACCACACAACCAGGTACACAACACAAGGTAGACTACACAACACAAGGTAGACTACACAACACCAGGTAGACTACACAACACCAGGTAGACTACACAACACCAAGTAGACTACACAACACCAGGTAGACTACACAACACCAGGTAGACTACACAACAGCAGGTAGACTACACAACAGCAGGTCACTAGGTTCAACAAAAGGTGACCAGGTCACCAGGTCACTAGGTTCAACAGAAGGTCACCAGGTCACCAGGTACTGACCCGTGGTGGCGGAGGCGTTAGTGGGTGTGGAGGCCGTGGCCTGGCTGCGTGCGTGAGCTGGGATGAGGATGGAGGCTAGGGAGGGGTTACTGGACAGCTCTGGAGGGGGGAGAGGGGGGGAGAGAGAGGGAGAGAACTCATTCAACAGAACATTGTGAAAAAGAACCCGCTAGACCGACAGTAAGAGCATGAGGAGACCTTCAGGAGTCTTCAGATGAATCTGGTCATTGTGTGCATGGAACACACATGCATTACAAACATCAACTATCCCTGTATTAGTTTTAAACACACACACACACACACACACTCACCCTGGGTGGTGAAGTTGAACAGCGAGGGCTTCTCGCGGCCGTTGGGCAGCTTGACGTTGGGGTCCCGCAGCTCGTCGAAGAAGGAGTGAGCGCAGGCCTCCAGGGGAGTGAGGCGGGCGGTGGGCGTGTACTCCAGCAGGCGGGAGCACAGCGCGATGGCCTCGGGGGGCGTGCGGGGCCGGAACACCTACACACCAGTGGGACACGGACACACGTGTGAGCGGGGGGGAGGGGGGAGGGGCACAGGGTGGGCTCCTGTAGGCCGGGGGCGGGGCCATCACCTGGGATGTTGTCATTTCACCCAAAGCATCCTTCTGTGGCCCCAACATTAAACTCTGTTTCAGGAAATCAGCAAAGAAACAAAACTTCACAAAGTCCTTGTACCGGAACAGAGGAGGAAATAAACCCGAAGGGATTGTTGCATCACACTCAGAGCAGTGAGTCAATAATCAAACCGCCTGCAGTGGCTCTGAATGGCCATGAGGGGGCACTGACGAGGTCACCACCACGTCAGATAATTGGACGACGCCTTTGACCAATGCTAGCAAAGCAGGGAGGAAGACAGACTGTTCAATTTAACACCAGGGAAGGGTGTTGGCCTGTTGGGTTGTTTCACACAACAAAATGTGTAGCTATACGCTATTCAGGGCTAACAGCTAACGGCAACACCAGGAAGGAAAGACTAGAATTAGCTCCAGTCTAGTGATCCATAGGGGAACGTTAACGAACATGGTAATGCTACGCTATGAAGGGGCGGAGCTTCGGGCTGTTCGCTAGGCCCACCCTCGACTCCTTAAACGACAAGACTTTCAAAGGTCCTGCTCCATATTGTTTCACCTCAAGACGTTGGACCTCAAGACATTGGACCTCAAGACGTTGGACCTCAAGACGTTAGACCTCAAGATGTTGGACCTCAAGACGTTGGACCTCAAGACGTTGGACCTCAAGACGTTGGACCTCAGGACGTTGGACCTCAAGACGTTGGACCTCAGGACGTTAGACCTCAAGACGTTGGACCTCAAGACGTTTGACCTCAAGACGTTTGACCTCAAGACGTTAGACCTCAAGACGTTGGACCTCAAGACATTAGACCTCAAGACGTAAGACCTGGCCGGGCCGCCCGACAAGGAGACGACACCCAGAAGACATGAGCGTGCTCTGGACGGGCTCCACACAATGTGGGTCATTACATTCCCAGACAGAATGTAAAGACGCATCCTACCAGACCAGCGAGGAATCCCTGGCCTCCGGATGACGAGCTACAGGAAGACAAACACTGACGTCTCCGCCAGCAACAGTATCAATGCTGCCCTGTGTCTGCTCGGACCACTCATCCAGCCACACACTGGAGGACAAACAGACCGATAGACAAAGGCAGCTTGCAGACAGACAGACTGCAAGATAGGCCGGGCGCCGGCAGACAGACAACCACACAAGCACAGACAGACGGCCGTGCAAAGACAGACAGACAGACCAGGCAAGGACAGACAGACCAGGCTAAGGAGAGACCGACGGACAGTCCATGCACAAATAGACAGACAGGCAGGCAGATCATCCACAGACAGACAGACAGACAGACGTGTGGGCAGACAGACAGACAGACCAGTGGGCAGACAGACAGACAGACGTGTGGGCAGACAGACAGACAGACCAGTGGGCAGACAGACAGACAGACGTGTGGGCAGACAGACAGACAGACCAGTGGGCAGACAGACAGACAGACCAGTGGGCAGACAGACAGACGGACCGTGCACAGGGACACACCACACAGGCGGGTCTTAAAGAGTAGTAAAAGGGTTCCTGTACCTGTTGACTCACCTTAGTCCAGGGGTGTGCCTTGATCTGGGGGAACTTGAACTCTGTGTAGTTGGGGTTCATCTCCCTGATCTGCTCTCGGGTTGGGGTCCCCAAGACCTGCAGGGGGAGACAGAAAACATCAATGTTTGGGGGGTCATGGAGAGTTTCCTTCAGGAGAGAGGCCGGTGAAGCCTGCATTAAGATCGGGACGTCGCAGAGGTTTCACAATGCTTCTGACGGCTTCTGGATCAGACATGTTCCGTAATGAAGAGAAAACATCCTTAAAACTCTGTAGGCCCCTCCCCCGCCACTCGTACCTTGATGATTTCCACCAATTGGTCCACTCCGCTGTCGCCAGGGAAAATCGGTTGCCCTAGCAACAGCTCTGCCAGCACACAGCCAGCTGACCACACGTCTGCAGAGAAGGACGGGGAAAAAAGAGACAAGCCTTGTGACACGTCAGCCGTGGGAGCAGCTCGCGTCCTCCAGCTCCTCTGTGAGGAGGCTCAGAGGAGGCTCAGAGGAGGCTCAGAGGAGGCTCAGAGGAGGCCCACCCTGCACTGGGATGGAGCCAGCTCTTTTCACCCATAAAACACCTGTTTAGCCTTAGCGCTGATGTACAGACAAGAGCTGCAGTATGACTGAAGACATCATCAGCAGAGGTGCTGAACGCTCATGTGTTGACCGCGTTGACCTACGCTGGAAGTGTAGTCCTACTGGAGGTGTAGTCCTACTGGAGGTGTAGTCCTACCTATGCTGGAGGTGTAGTCCTACTGGAGGTGTAGTCCTACTGGAGGTGTAGTCCTACCTATGCTGGAGGTGTAGTCCTACTGGAGGTGTAGTCCTACCTATGCTGGAGGTGTAGTCCTACTGGAGGTGTAGTCCTACCTATGCTGGAGGTGTAGTCCTACTGGAGGTGTAGTCCTACCTATGCTGGAGGTGTAGTCCTACTGGAGGTGTAGTCCTACCTATGCTGGAGGTGTAGTCGGTGGCTCCAAAGATGAGCTCTGGGGCGCGGTAGTAGCGGGAGCAGATGTAGGACACGTTGGGCTCCCCGCGGACCAGCTGCTTGGCACTGCGCGCACACACACACACACACACACACACACACACACACACACACACACACACACACACACACACACACACACACACACACACACACACACACACACACACACACACACACACACACACACACACACACACACACGAGATTTGACAAGGGTGGTCTCTACTCATTTATAATTTGATGATGCATTTCTTATTTATCGCTGTCACCCTAAGCTGTCCTTTATATTTAAAACAAGTCACCTCGCTGACTTACAGCACATCTGCTTTAAATGAATAATCAACAGGCAGACAAAGCCTGGAGGACAGCAACACAACTACATCATTACTACATTACTACAGTACATCATTACTACATCATTACTACAGTACATCATTACTACATCATTACTACAGTACATCATTACTACACTACATCATTACCACATTACTACAGTACATCATTACTACAGTACATCATTACTACACTACATCATTACTACAGTACATCATTACTACACTACATCATTACTACAGTACATCATTACTACACTACATCATTACTACATTACTACAGTACATCATTACTACATTACTACACTACATCATTACTACATTACTACAGTACATCATTACTACATTACTACACTACTGCATTACTACAGTACATCATTACTACATTACTACACTACATCATTACTACATTACTACAGTACATCATTACTACATCATTACATTACTGCATTACTACAGTACATCATTACTACATTACTACACTACATCGTTGGCACTTAAGTTGTTCTGTAGGTCTAAGCGGCCCCAGAGGGTCAAGTCCTACTGGGTCCCGGCTGAGCATCATTACTACATTACTACAGTACACCATTACTACATTACTACAGTACACCATTACTGTATGGGCCAAGAGAACCAGGACAGGACCGGGGGTGAGAGACCTCACCTGCCAAAGTCACAGAGTTTGAGCACGGCCGTCTCCGGGTCCAGCAGCAGGTTCTGAGGCTTGATGTCGCGGTGGCAGATCCCAAACGAGTGGATGTAGGCCAGGCTCCTGAACAGCTGGTACATGTACAGCTGCAGCAAACAGAGCTCACGTCAGCGTGATGAAGAGGTCTGCGCCACCAAATGGAGATCTCCAAATAGTCAAACTTTGCATTCGCTGACAATATTGTCAGCCACATAATAACATTTAGAAGATGCACTGTGTAGGAATCAGTGCATCTGTGTAGGAATCAGTGCATCTTCTACCAGTCTGTTCAGGAACAGACTGGTACTTGTGTAAAGACACACCCATGAAATCTCTGTTGGCTGACCTGTGCAGGTGGATCAGTAATCCAACATGTGAGACTCATTGTTGGTCTATCACAGACTTAAACCTGCGGCCTCACAGGGGATAAACAAACCAGCTCTCTGCACAAACAGAATGTGTCGCCCAAATCTGATTACGGCGACAGAGACTATGTATGTACAAGAACATTCCTAGAGTTCTGCCAAATAAGCAACAAGCTCAACTTTATCTCTGCAAACCAAACTAATCCTATTTATATATTGACACAATCGACCAATCGCAGCCGCCAATAAGGCTCTGACATGCTGCTGTGTGTGTTGTTACACGCAGTACTGACTGAACCACATCCTGCTCTTCATTCATCACGCCCACAGGCGCCAAGCAGCGGGCTGCGACCCACCAAGGCCATGAAGCAGGGTTTGAGAATGTCCATCGGGTGGTTTGTCGGTCAGCAGACACACACACCTTGACGTAGACCGTGGGCAGGGTCTGCTTGGCTCGGCTGTAGTGTCGGGCCACTCTGTAGACCGTCTCAGGAACGTAGTCCAGCACCAGGTGAGGTACACCTCGTCCTTCTGGTGGAGAAACAGACAAGAAGAGCAATGTAACAACCACCAGAACCTCACCAGAACCACTCAGAACATGAAGAGTCCATCCGAAACGGACTGGAGGGTAGGAGGTAGGAGGTAGGACTGGAGTCCCGCAGTACAATGACAGTACAATGACTTCCACCTCGAGTTATTACACAACTTCCTTGCCAGACAGATCAGCATACAAACGCACACAATGAGAATGGGAGGAGTTACTCCATCACAAGCAGGCGTCGTACTACAGTATTCACTCTGACTGCTTCACAAATGTGTTTCCTATATGCAATACAAAAATGAAAACCCAAACTACGAATGTCCCATAATAGTCGCACCCAGGGAAACATATTAGAATATTTGTGTGACATTAGCAGCCTCACCCAGACGTATTTCACCGTGAACCTGGTGTTCAACAGAATCCATTACAACAGAACCATCGCGAGTCGCGACACATGGCTCCCTGTATCCATGACAACCGCCCTCATCACTCCCTCCCATTTGTTCCGCGCGGCTTCGCATGATGTCAGCAGTGGCTTTCTCAGCAGTCTGAGTGAGAAGCATTGTGCAGAGCAAGCCCTACGCCTTCACCCCCCCACCAGGGTGTAGGACCGCAGGCTCCCCCTACAGACACCCCCCCCCCCCGACCAGGGTGTAGGACCACAGGCTCCCCCTACAGACACCCCCCCCCCACCAGGTGTAGGACCGCCCCCTAGCCGCCACAAGGCTGACTGGCTCACAGTCGTGACATCATGACTTCCTTGTTCCCTGGGGAGTGTGTGGGAGTGTGTGTGTAGAACTGCCCAGCTAGTTCTACATGGGATCAGTCCAAACACCTCTTGATTTCATGGTCTACCTCTGGCCCAAAGGCCGACAGACCATCGATCGAATGACCAATGAAGTTTGAACAGCACTCTCCATCAGACCTTTGACCTCATACAGTCCTCCTGGGGAGACACGTACACACACAGCTGTTACCATGGGCTGGAACTTGTATGACGCACGCACGCACACGCACACGCACACACACAGCGATTACATCGTTGCTAAATTTAGCCCAGCAACAGTGATGACTCACTTCCTGCCTCACTACCCAGCCACTTCCTTGGCTTTCAACCAACCAGTGAGCAAGGCAGGGATTTGATTGGCCACCCCCCCCCCACCCCAGTGCAACGACATGTCATCTAATTGGCCCCTAACGAACGGCTCAACGATGCATCCACCAATGGGGAGCTTTCCTCTCTCCTGAGCATCAGTGTCTCGGTGCTCAGAGCCTGGGGAGATGTGGGTGTTCTGAGAACACGCGTGTGCCGTGTTCTGAGAACACGCGTGTGCCGTGTCCTGGCTTCACTCTCTGGCCTCAGGGCAGCTTCAGTGTATTCTTCATATGATGCAAGTCAGCGCATTGTAATACTAAATGGAGCTGCTCATTCTGGGTTTCACCCCACGGTAGTGCTGCACACGTGAGCCGGGGCGCTCGCTCGCTCTCTCTCTCTCTCTCTCTCTCTCTCTCTCTCTCTCTCTCTCTCTCTCTCTCTCTCTCTCTCTCTCTCTCTCTCTCTCTCTCTCTCTCTCTCTCTCTCTCTCTCTCTCTCTCTCTCTCTCTCTCTCTCTCTCTCTCTCTCTCTCTCTCTCTCTCTCTCTCTCTCTCTCTCTCTCTCTCTCTCTCTCTCTCTCTCTCTCTCTTCTCTCTCTCTCTCTCTCTCTCTCTCTCTCTCTCTCTCTCTCTCTCTCTGTGCCAGCCAGACCTGGCAACAGGCTGCGCTTCCACACAGAGGAAACAGGATACAGGAGGGGGGGGGAAGGAAGGGGTTGAGGGGGGAGTGGGGGACAAAAGGAGGGAAGGCACGAAGTGGTTGGGAGGCGCGCACACACACACACACACACACACACACACACACACACACACACACACACCACACCAGAGAATTCAGTGGCGTTTCCAGGAGGCCACAGAGCATGTGTCCTGGGGGCTATAATTAGCCCCCCCTCGGCCATCAGTCCACGCAGAGCCCAAAATACCCAGAGCTGAGCCGGCCGGGCCGGCCGCGGGGCCGCGGGGCAGGCGGGGCCGCGGGGCTACGTCACCCTGCCGGGCCGTGAGACTCTTCGGGACGAGTGGCGCGTCTATATTTGACCCGGGGCCCGTCCACGCATTTGTCACCTCGTTGAATGACATAGCGCAGCCCTGCCGTCGCCACGGGGACGTCTCCGGCCGACGGGGGGGGGGGGGGGGGCTGGGGGGGGCTGGGGGGGGCTGCTCTCCCCCAGAAGCCCCCAGTGGGGCTCCCTGAGTGCGGCTCGTCCTGGCTCGTCCAGGCCTGCAGGGCGGGTGAGGAGGGCCCGGCGGTGCACACGTCTGTGACCTGCGTGACCTCAGGGGGTTTCTACAGGAATCAGTGGACGACGTCGCTCACCAAGCAGCATTCTGACAGACGTGCCGATCGCCGGCCTCCTGATCTCGGACGCACGGCGAGAACCACGCCATTCAAATCCCCGGCGCCCGCCCGGCGCCAGGTGGCTTCAGGACGCACGGCCGCACGGCTCGTCGCCATGGCGACAGGTAAATAGGGCCTCTGGACTGGGAGTGTCCGGGAGCCGAGCAGCATGGTCAGGGTGGGAGGGGGGGGGGGGGGGGGCACCCACACGGCAGCATACATTACACCCCTGGGTGACACGGCGGTGACTGTAAGGCTCTTTAGACCTGGTGACATGTCTGATTTGGTCGTGGACATGGTAAGAGCCTCAGAGTTTTATCAGAGTTTAGAGAAAGTTTTTGTGCGCTGGCTGGCAGCACGTGGAGCCAGAACCTGGGACACGCAGGAACTAAACAGGAGGATGAAGAACAGCAAACACCTGAAGACTGAAATGAGCCCTGGGAGGTGAAATAACACCTGAGTTCCACAAGATGCCTCAAACAGTCATCATGGAGTCCTGATTCTTTTATGTTTCTACTGTTTTAGGACTAACTGTAGGTCGTGTTTTCGAGCGGTTAGGTGTGCTTGCTGCAGTAAGAATTACCCGTAAGGGATCATAAAGATCTTCTGGATGGGAACCAAGGCTCAGGTGTTTACTGAGCGCTGTGAGGGACAGGACATTACAGCTGCTCCACCCAGCAGGGGTGGAGAGGGAGGACCACCAACAACACACCAGTACAGAGAACAAAGTCCCCTGAAAAGATGTTCTTCTGGGCAGGAAGTGGCCGTGATGTGCCCACCTCCTGCCCAGAAGAGGACATCCAGAATGTCAACAGCCAGACGGCCTCTGGAAGGCAGAGCAGACAGCTGGGCTGCGGCCTTGTCAACAACTTTATCTTGGCTGCTGGGAGCACGGGGCCAGCGCTCTGCGGGTCTGGAGTGACGACAGGAGCGTTTACACAGCGGCGCCCCGCGGGACTGCGGGTTACCAGGACACAGACAGGCTGGGAGGAAGAGGGGGGTTACCAGGACACAGACAGGCTGGGAGGAAGAGGGGGGTTACCAGGACACAGACAGACTGGGAGGAAGAGGGAAGCCCACTGACCTTATCCCCGCTGGAGTAGAAGAAGTAGCGCAGGCGGACGATGTTGCAGTGGTCCAGCTTCTTCATGATCTGCAGCTCGCGGTTCTGACCCGACACAGGGAGGGGGGGGGGGGGGAGACAAGGACGGCATGTTAAGTTCACCTGACGTGATTCTGAATTCAGGAGCTGCGGACGCGGGGCTTCTGGGAACAGCAGCGGGCCGTGTGCCCAGTGAGGCCGCTGATGACCTCCCGGCCCCGAGGCTGCACCACGGACACCTCAGGGTGGAGGAGGAGCATCACCAGCACGGACCCCCGCTGGGTTTCACAGGACGTCCAGTGAGACCAGACACTCCAACAATGGAGGACGTTATGTAAATGTCTTGTGTGTGTAAAGGATTTGGGCCACACAGCGACGCCCCCCCCCCCCCCCCCCCCCCCCCCCCCCCAGCAGCCCAGGCCTGAGTGGGCCTCGACCATAGACTGTATATATATATGGACAAACCCTCCGTGACGTCACCCATAGACATTCTTAACAGCGGAGATGAAGCCTAAAATTGAGCTTCTGGGCGCTGCCATCTTGGACATTTCAGTCTGTGTTCCCACCTACCTCCGGCCAGACAATCAAAGCCTCGAATCCGTGAAGGTCATGCCGTGATGACAGATGACAGCTGCCAATCAAGTTGACCACGCCCTTAATTATTCATAAAATAAATCCTTCTCTGTGCATTAAAATAATGGATTCTAAAAAAATTCACCCCCCTCACAGTTGTCATGGACTCGAACACTACTGAAAGACACCAAACCGTTTTTTGAACCAGGCTGTAAACATGTTTATTTGGCTGTAAAGTTGGACATTTTAACATGGGTGTGTCAATGGAAGTTGACTCCCTTCTGCAGCCAGCCTCAAGCGGCCAGTCGAGGAACTGCAAGTTTTGCACTTCCGCATGGGCTTCATTTTTCAGCATGGAATGTTGCCGCTTGGCCTCGATTCACTAATCACATCACAATCCCGCCATCAAAAACAACCAATGCAGACAGACGGACACGGCGGCCGCCATGCTGAGCCGGTTCACCCTCCTGCAGGATGTGTAGCGTTCAACCTTTTACATGCAGGAACGTCTCATTCTGTGGGTGTGCTTGAGGGTGAAGTGGTAGGAACACACAGTACCGGTTCCACCAGAACCCCCCCCGCCGCCGCCGGGGAGGGCTGTTGCCCACCGGCCACGCCCACCCACAGCCCTGGCCCCGCCCCGCGGGCGACATCATCCACCAGCCTGGGGTCACGGCGGTGTGAAGGGGAGTCAGCGGGGGGCCGGCCTGGCACTACTCTGAGGCAGACCACGCCCTCTGGTCACGGCTGCAGTGGGCTGGTGGGAGTGAGTGTGAGCAGGCTGTGGCGTGAGACCCGCCCTGCTCCTCTACAGTACTGCAGTCTTCCTTCTCCACGCCGCTGTGTGCAGAGAGACAGGCAGACAGGCAGACAGGCTCCGGGCACTCTCCCATGTCACGGTCCTGTCTCAGCATAAGGACGTACATATGGAGAAATTAAACTCATCACTAGAAGATGGTAAGACCCACCAGGCCCTCGCTGTGTGTGTGTGTGTCTTGTACTCAGCATCCATTTCCCCCTGGACTGAAATATGACCCCGCAAGACAGAGAGGATGGGGGGGATGTATCCCACAATGCACTGGGACCATCTCTCCTCTCTCTCTATTGTGCGTGCCCTGTTGATGTTCACACACTCTCTACCTTTTCATATGTACTTGGCGTGTGTACACGCATGTCCTCTGAGTACAGCTGTACACGCTACATGTTGGACGCCTGGGGCCCGCTTCACAGACACTAACATGTGCAGACTGCAGGGGGCAGACCCAGGCTCAGTGGGGGTGCAGCACCACACGCCTGGCAGTCATGTGACTGAACCCTCATCCACCTCCTCTCTAGTTCCCCGGATAACAAGAGGGAAGGAAGCAGAGGGAGGAGGGAGGGAGGGGAGGATACAAGGATACAAGGCAACATTTGAGGATAAAAATCATGGAAGATTACATGTGGATGACCTCATCGGAGGAGGCACCGGGCCATCCCATTGGCTGGCCTGCGCTTCCTGTGATGACAACCCTCTCTCTCCCTAAGCCCCGCCTCCTAACATTTCCCTGAGGGCCAGCTTTATTGTAAGCATACCCTTCTAAAAAAGAATTATATTATTCATGGTGTATTCATATCTAGGTCATATCTGAAACTAAGCTAAGCCATTTACCAATGGCAATTCAAATGGTCTGGCCGACGGCCCATTGGAGGAGAGAGACTTAGCTCGCCAATGGGGTTAGGAGGTCCCTGGCGACGGAGGGTTGAGCCTTCATGACATCATCATACAAGTCTGCTGCTGGCAGAGTCGCTTTGCCTGAATAACGCTGCTCTGTTGTACCCTCTCTCTCCCCCACGCTGTCTCTCCCCCACGCTGTCTCTCCCCCCCCGGCCTCTCTGATCTCTGTGTGGGTGTGACGGTCCCAGCGCTGGTGTCCCGTCACTCAGCTTCCCGCTCATCTGAGAGGAGATCTTTCATGTGAAGAGTCCCGGGGAACCACAGCGTGAGAGAGCAGATGTGGAGCTGTCTGCCTTTTTATTTTGATGATTTTATGAATGGATATGAAAGTAGGGTGACTGGAGGGTGGGGGGGAATCGTGAATCACAGTGTGTGCGTGTGGATACGCACATGGGTGTGTGTGTGTGCATGTGTGTGTGTTTGTGCATGTGTGTGTGTGTTTGTGTGTGCATGTGTGCGTGCATGCACCCCCATGGCCGCCCCTCACCTTGAACCTCTTGTCCTGCAGGACCTTCTTGATGGCCACCATCTCCCCGGAGTCACACAGCTTGGCCTGGTACACCACGCCAAACGAGCCGTTCCCGATCACCTTGGTGTCCGTGTAGCTGACCTCCTGGGAGCGGTCAGGGCCCTGGCCAGGGGTGGCCACCACTGTGGTCACCTTACCCCCATCCTTATCTCCTAGAGGGGAAGGGGAGAGAGAGAGATAGAGACAGGCAGAGAGAGAGAGAGAGAGAGAGAGAGAGAGAGGAGAGAGAGAGGAGAGAGAGAGAGAGAGAGAGAGAGAGGCAAGGGGAGATGGAGGAAGATAGAGAGGGAGAAAGGGAGGAGTTGAGGGAAGATGGAGATAGACGGGGGAGAGAGACAGAGGGAGACAGATAGAGAGAGAGAGAGAGAGAGAGGAGAGAGAGAGAGAGAGAGAGAGAGAGAGAGAGAGAGAGAGAGAGAGAGAGAGAGAGAGAGAGAGAGAGAGAGAGAGAGAGAGAGAGAGAGAGAGAGAGAGAAGAGAGAGAGAGAGAGAGAGAGAGAGAGAGAGAGATGGAGATAAAGGGAGGGAGACAGAGGGAGAGAGAGATGGAGATGAAGGGAGGAAGAGAGACAGAGAGGAGGGGGATGGTTACAGAGGGAGGCAGAGAGAACAGGAGTAGAAAGAGGTAGAAGATAAAGAAGAGTGTGGAGTGGTATAGAAATGGAGGAGAAAGACACAAAGAAAGCAAATCTTTACCACAGTTGTGATTGGCTCACCACTCTGGAGCACCGCGGTGCCCTGGAGCAGCACTGCACTCTGCAGCAGCACTGTACACCGGAGCACTGCTCTGCTCTGCAGCAGCACTGCACTCTGGAGCAGCACTGCACTCTGCAGCAGCACTGCACTTTGCAGCAGCACTGTACTCTGTAGCAGCACAGCACTCTGGAGCACCGCTCTGCAGCAGCACTGTACTCTGCAGCAGCACTGCACTCTGGAACACCGCTCTGCTCTGCAGCAGCACTGTACACTGGAGCAGCACTGTACTCTGCAGCAGCACTGTACTCTGGAGCACCGCTCTGCAGCAGCACTGTACTCTGCAGCAGCACCGCACTCTGGAGCACCGCTCTGCTCTGCAGCAGCACTGCACTCTGGAGCAGCACTGTACTCTGGAGCACCGCTCTGCAGCATCACTGTTCAGCTGGCAGCTGGAGAGCAGAGCAGGTAGGGCCACCAGGTGGTTCCCCCACCATGCTTTGACAACACAAACACCACCAGCTCCTTGACTTTGCTGGATAAACTCCCAGGATGCACTGGGACATTGGGATTGGGGGGCGGGGGCCGCTTTAATAAGGCTCGGCGCCGGAGCTCTTCATTAGAGAACCTGAGGAGACCAGTGGCACCGGGTCTGACCGCGACACAGTGGAACCCAGCGGGGGAGGGAGGGGGAGAGGGCCCTGGGTGCCTCCCTACTCAGGGTGCTGCTGAGTCATGAGTGGAGCCACGCATACGTCCTCAGCTCTCCTGAAGACCTTCCATCTGTTCCTCAGAGCACCATGCTCCTAGCTCAGCACACCAGACAGCTGTGAGTCAGACTGAAGCAGGGGGAAAACACCTATGCTGTGCTGTGGTGTTAAAATACCAAATCCATCTACGGTGAAATGCAACCAGCACCTGAGAGAGCAGCATCCTGCTGTGAACATGGTTCATGACTCCCAACATCTCCTCTACATCACATCCATATCAACAAGTGGACCACAAGTATATCACTGATTCTGTCCAACATCACAGCTGGAAACCGTAGAGTTCCTCAGACCAAGGGTCACAAATGGGACATTGACTTCTGACAGTAACAATCTTTGATCACTGCCCTCTCCCTGACAGACCTGGAGGTGCTCCACCCACAACCCTGGCGGTGCTCCACCCACAGACCTGGAGGTGCTCCACCCACAGACCTGGAGGTGCTCCACCCACAGCCCTGGAGGTGCTCCACCCACAGACCTGGAGGTGCTCCACCCACAGCCCTGGCGGTGCTCCACCCACCCGCGGGTGTTCCTGTAGCAGGGCTTTCGACAGGCCCAGCTCTGTGGACCCGGCTCCTCCTCTTGGCCATGATGCCCAGGCAGGGGCTGAAGTCCAAAACCGTGGGAGGTTCAAAGATAAGTCGGCCGCTGGCGACTCAGCGCTCCTCCAGTCTCCCCGTGCAGACGGGGAGGACGCCGCCTGCTGCCCGCCATCGACGGCGGCCACCGAGACGCTACCGCTGAGACGTTCTCAGACGCCGTGCGGACCCCTCAACTTTCCTGAGACACCTCACTAGAACGTTGAGCTTCTGTCAATGGGACTCACCGAGTAGGTGTACTACAACACACAAGTGTATCAAATATAGATCTTTGATATAAAATATGAATATAAAAACACGCCATTGAAATGGTGTAATATCAATAATGGAAGTGTTGCAGTGTTTTTATCAGAAGAGCAGCAGCTGCCCCATGGTTCAGAGCTGCACCAGGTCGCCTCGCCCACTCCAGGCCACGTTAGCATGGTCCAAAGGCCGACAGGGTGTCTGGCTTCTACATCTACCGTTTTATGTGCCTAAGGATGAGAAACGGCTCTTTCCTTACCCAATCTCCCCAAGCCTAGGGATTACTGCATGTTATAGTAACATTACTATTTATTTAGCGGGCGTTTCTTTCTCCCAAGCAGCTTGCAGTGAAACAAGGACTGGTCTTTAGAGACAGGTATGGTGAGGACAGGTGGGCCGCAGACAGGCTACACTGCTCGGTGAGGAGAGTGCTCAACACAAGATGGTGACAATAAGCAGTATGAACAGTAATAACACGATCCTGCTGCCGGTGTCCGGAGTCCGTCAGGGTGACACAGCGTCATACAGCCCGGCTCAGGGCATGCTGCCCCAGAGCAAGGCAGCCCTGAGCACCCTGGGACAGGCTGCCCCAGGGTGCAGGCACCCTCAGTGGGTGAGGGGCCGACATGAACCAACACCGTGTTGAGGTAGTCCCGCGCAGGCCCACAGCGCAGGCCCACAGAACCGGGCCCACAGCGCCAGCCTGCACGCCACACACCTCCCCGCCCACATGGGCTCTCCCACACACAGCTGCACAAAAACCACTTCAGAATATAACCCAGACGGGCTATTATAAGGTGTGTGTGTGTGTGTGTGTGGTGTGTGTGTGTGTGTGTGTGTGTGTGTGTGTGTGTGTGTGTGTGTGTGTGTGTGTGTGTGTGTGTGTGTGTGTGTGCATGCCGTTTGCAGCAGATCTGTGTGTGGGCCAGACTAAGGGTTGAGGGAGCTGGAACAAGGGTTTAGGCACTAGGACCCAGGAGTTGCTCTGTAGTGGCTGGACTCCAGAGAGACGACCAAAATAGACTTTCCAAGACAAAAAGAGTGGGGGGGGGGGGGGGGGGGGGGAATGCAAAGATGGAGGAGAGGAAATGGCCACAGGGAAGGGAGGAGCCAGGAGCCAGGAGGGAGGAGGAGAGGAAGGGAGCGTCACCCATGGATTCTTGCAGTGACGTCTCTGCACTTCCTCCAACCGTGACGAGCGTTCACACAGGCGCACTCATGCGCTGCACAGCCAAAGGATCTGAGGGCCGCACTCACGGCTGCTGGCTGGGCCTGTGGCCACGACAACGCTCACTCTTCTGGGTCCCTGGGTTAGCGCAGGCTAGCTAACAGGAATCTGGGGTGGCTAACAGGGCTAACAGCTAACAGGCACAGCACAGACCCTGCTCCTCCAAGAGCTGGCAGTAGCGTGACCGAAAGTCATTACTTTAGAACAGCATAAGTAGCATCAGACTGCATTTGGCATTCTTGGAATTAGGGGAAAAGCAACGCTGGTCCGGTTCGATGTTGTGCACAACACAGAACATTGAGTCGGCTCTGCTATGCTAATTTCAGGCATCTGTGTTTGATTTAAAGAGTCAAACTCTGGTGTTTAACAACACAGCCGTTAGCAGCTCTGTCCCCTGCTAGTCCTGTCACACAGCAGCCTGATCACCAGGGAGGACAGCGGTCCGGAGGCCAGGCCCCCCGTCGCTGGGGGGATGTGACCCTACTGGAGCGCCCAGGGGGATGTGACCCTACTGGAGCGCCCAGGAGGATGTGACCCTACTGGAGAGCCCAGGAGGATGTGACCCTACTGGAGCGCCCAGGAGGATGTGACCCTACTGGAGCGCCCAGGAGGATGTGACCCTACTGGAGCGCCCAGGAGGATGTGACCCTACTGGAGAGCCCAGGGGGATGTGACCCTACTGGAGCGCCCAGGAGGATGTGACCCTACTGGAGAGCCCAGGAGGATGTGACCCTACTGGAGCGCCCAGGAGGATGTGACCCTACTGGAGCGCCCAGGAGGATGTGACCCTACTGGAGCGCCCAGGAGGATGTGACCCTACTGGAGAGCCCAGGAGGATGTGACCCTACTGGAGAGCCCAGGGGGATGTGACCCTACTGGAGAGCCCAGGAGGATGTGACCCTACTGGAGAGCCCAGGGGGATGTGACCCTACTGGAGAGCCCAGGAGGATGTGACCCTACTGGAGCGCCCAGGAGGATGTGACCCTACTGGAGCGCCCAGGAGGATGTGACCCTACTGGAGCGCCAAGGAGGATGTGACCCTACTGGAGAGCCCAGGAGGATGTGACCCTACTGGAGAGCCCAGGAGGATGTGACCCTACTGGAGCGCCCAGGAAGATGTGACCCTACTGGAGAGCCCAGGAGGATGTGACCCTACTGGAGCGCCCAGGAGGATGTGACCCTACTGGAGAGCCCAGTCCCAGCAGGACGGCCGGTGGACTTGGGTGTGCGGGACGTGACGTCGACTGGTGAACAGAAAATGGCGGCCGTGTTCATCGACTGACCCTGGAGACGGTGAAACACACGTGTCTCTGTTTGGTCCGAGGTGGAGCAGAGCACGGCCCACCAGTCTCTCTCTCCATCAGAGACCAGTGAGCGGTCTCTCTCTCTCCATCAGAGGCCAGTGAGCGGTCTCTCTCTCTCCATCAGAGACCAGTGAGCGGTCTCTCTCTCTCCATCAGAGGCCAGTGAGCGGTCTCTCTCTCTCCATCAGAGGCCAGTGAGCGGTCTCTCTCTCTCCATCAGAGGCCAGTGAGCGGTCTCTCTCTCTCCATCAGAGGCCAGTGAGCGGTCTCTCTCTCTCCATCAGAGACCAGTGAGCGGTCTCTCTCTCTCCATCAGAGGCCAGTGAGCGGTCTCTCTCTCTCCATCAGAGACCAGTGAGCGGTCTCTCTCTCTCCATCAGAGGCCAGTGAGCGGTCTCTCTCTCTCCATCAGAGGCCAGTGAGCGGTCTCTCCCTCTCCATCAGAGGCCAGTGAGCGGTCTCTCTCTCTCCATCAGAGGCCAGTGAACGGTCTCTCCTCCTCTAGAGAATTGGTTTCATTTAAAGTCAAAGTGCACATTGTTTTTCCATCCATATTGGCAACATTTAAGAGAGGAAAGAGAATAAGAGAGGGGGAGAGAGAGAGAGAGAAAGGGGGGAGAGAGGGACCACTATCTTTGAAATGCTAAAGAAGCTGCTCATTGTACTTGGCCAGCTGCCTCGTCCAAAAGACACAAATACAAGTGTGTGTGTGTGTGTGTGTGTGTGTGTGTGTGTGTGTGGGAGGGGCAGCAGTGTTCTCTCTAGGATCAGACATTGGCTACAGCTGCTTCAGATCACTGGCTAGTTTCTCCACACGTGTGTGTGTGTGTGTGTGTGTGTGTGTACGTGTGTGCACGTGTGTGTGTGTGTGAGTGTGTGTGTGTGTGTGTGTGTGTGTGTTAGTGTGTGTCTCAGAGACTGGAAAACAAGGGATTGCATAAAGGAGGTAAGGAAAAAAAAGCTGTTTTTCTAACTATGTAGCAATGTGGTCTTAATACAAGGTCATTAAATGCATACACACTGCTAATGCTAAACAAAGCGCAACAACTATTGTGTTGTTGTTTTTTTACTAATAAAAAGATACATAATATCTGTATTATTTCGGGTAGTAGTGTGGTAGTTCTGTGCAGGCATAAGGGAGGGGGGGTTGGTTCTGATTGTATAGTAACCTAATCAGCCTCAAGGCTTCTGTGACTTGTGGCTGTAACTACTGTAACTACCTCATTACAACTAGAGTAACTACTGTAACTACCTCATTATAACTAGAGTAACTACTGTAACTACCTCATTACAACTAGAGTAACTACTGCAACTACCTCATTACAACTAGAGTAACTACTGTAACTACCTCATTACAACTAGAGTAACTACTGTAACTACCTCATTATAACTAGAGTAACTACTGTAACTACCTCATTACAACTAGAGTAACTACTGTAACTACCTCATTACAACTAGAGTAACTACTGTAACTACCTCATTACAACTAGAGTAACTACTGTAACTACCTCATTACAACTAGAGTAACTACTGTAACTACCTCATTACAACTAGAGTAACTATTGTAACTACCTCATTACAACTAGAGTAACTACTGTAACTACCTCATTACAACTAGAGTAACTACTGTAACTACCTCATTACAACTAGAGTAACTACCTCATTACAACTAGAGTAGGTTCTGGTAACTACCTCATTACTACTACAGTATGTGCTGGTAACTACCTCATTACTACTACAGTATGTGCTGGTAACTACCTCATTACTACTACAGTATGTGCTGGTAACTACCTCATTACTACTACAGTATGTGCTGGTAACTACCTCCTTACTACTACGGTATGTGCTGGTAACTACCTCATTACTACTACCGTATGTGCTGGTAACTACCTCATTACTACTACGGTATGTGCTGGTAACTACCTCATTACTACTACGGTATGTGCTGGTAACTACCTCATTACTACTACCGTATGTGCTGGTAACTACCTCATTACTACTACGGTATGTGCTGTAACTACCTCATTACTACTACGGTATGTGCTGGTAACTACCTCATTACTACTACGGTATGTGCTGTAACTACCTCATTACTACTACGGTATGTGCTGGTAACTACCTCATTACTACTACGGTATGTGCTGGTAACTACCTCATTACTACTACGGTATGTGCTGGTAACTACCTCATTACTACTACGGTATGTGCTGGTAACTACCTCATTACTACTACGGTATGTGCTGGTAACTACCTCATTACTACTACGGTATGTGCTGGTAACTACCTCATTACTACTACAGTATGTGCTGGTAACTACCTCATTACTACTACAGTATGTGCTGGTAACTACCTCATTACTACTACAGTATGTGCTGGTAACTACCTCATTACTACTACAGTATGTGCTGGTAACTACCTCATTACTACTACGGTATTGCTGCTGAAGGCAGCCTACTCCCTGTTCTGCACCTGCAGGCTAAGCTAGGCCCCCATGGCGTCCACTAGGTGTTCCACTGGGTGTTCCACTGGGTGTTCCACTAGGTGTTCCACTGGGTGTTCTACTAGGTGTTCCACTAGGTGTTCCACTGGGTGTTCCACTAGGTGCTCCACTAGGTGTTCCACTAGGTGTTCCACTGGGTGCTCCACTGGGTGTTCCACTAGGTGTTCCACTAGGTGTTCCACTACGCCGGTCTGGTGACAGACTGCCACATTGCGTCTCAAGGGGGATGCTGCAAATATTTAAGTTGGCAAATTTTTGTTATAGCACATTACAACTGTTTTATAGTTTCTCTGAACTGGTTCTACTGCTTGTTCTTCAGTTGCATGTGGAACCCATGGGGTGGAACATGACTGTCCCAACACTCTGTTACTACCCATAAAGCAACGTTTCACCTTAAACATAATAAACTAAAAAAAAAAGGTTTAGTGCCAATTAAAAATGTTTGCTCGTAATTTAGAGTTTAGTGTATTTTAATAACGTCCTAATTTTACACAGACAACTCTATAGGATAGTAACTGTGTGTGTGTGTGTGTGTGTGTGTGTGTGTGTGTGTGTGTGTGTGTGTGTGTGTACTACCACACATGCTGCCTTGCTTCTTCTGCAGGCTTCACTTTCACTGCTCATCCATGACACCGCAGCGCCACCATCCAGATGTCACCAAATTACAAAAATCAATTATACATGCAGGCTAACACAAGCAGCATACTCCGGGCCTACGAAACCCCCGCTGGCATAAAACGGCGTGTGCCAGAAGTAAGCAGGTCCTGTGCTCGTAGGGCTTCACAGAAATGTGAAGTTGCAGGCCTACAAAGCATCAAACTAAATGTAGCCTATGGTCAAACGATCTCCACACGCCCCGATCCACGTGTGTTTGTTCACGAAACATGCCGTTGAGATATGCATAACCTAGTGAGCATAGTGAGATATGCCTAACCTAGTGAGCACAGTGAGATAAGCCTAACCTAGTGAGCACAGTGAGATAAGCCTAACCTAGTGAGCACAGTGAGATAAGCCTAACCTAGTGAGCACAGTGAGATAAGCCTAACCTAGTGAGCAGAGAGTCAGTGTAACGCCGCTTTGCTGCAGCCCAAGCCCTCCAGGCCGGTGCAGGGTGTCTTCTGGAACATGACACCCTGGGACACACACGGTCCGCAGTGGTCGCAACGTCAGACGCAGTGCATTTAAGACAGACCCTTGACATTTTTTTCCTCCTTCTAAAAGACACCAAACATGAAGTCTTCACGACCACGTCCGTTTCCACCGAGTCACGTTCAGAGTACGGGCGCACCTTGCGTTTGGCCGTTCAGAGTACGGGCGCACCTTGCGTTTGGCAATTGCGTAATAGCGCGATTCTGTTGCCTCAACGCTCATGTGCTCCTGATTCACTGTGAGAGGCATGGCCTGTTACTGCTTTAACAGGACCACAGATCGGACTGGACCTCAGCGGTGGAGACCTACAGAGACTGGACCACCGCCTGACTCGGTGCCAGCTCTAGCCCGTGGAGCTCGGCGCGGCCTGCGACGGACCAGCACGGAGAGGGAGGGAGGGGGGGAGGGAGGGAGAGACACGGTCCCACCATATAGAAAGCATCGGCCAAATCCCGGTCACTTATGTGTCAGAGCTACATATGACAGAGCCGTCTGAGCAGGCCCAGGTTCCTACAGACACATCTACCCGGTGCAGATGTGCAGAGTAGAGGCCCACCGGGCTACCAGCCTGGGGACTGGGGGCAGTACGGGGTAGTACGGGGTAGTACGGGGTAGTACACAGTAAAACATGGTGCCATACTTACTGCTGACTTTCATGCTGCCGAACGCGGAGGGCTGCGGCACCGGCTTGCAGCTCTCCGCGAAGGAGGTGGTTCTGGGCCGGCCTGACATGATCCAATCCTCGGGTTGTGTGGGATGGAGACCGTGGCTGTCTAGATGGCAGGGCGGGTGGACGTGCAGGTCCTTCTCATCCACAGGGATGACACTTCTAGAATTAAATACACTTCAAAAAGGGGCAAAAAAATGTGCTCCTTTCTGCACGGTCCTTCAGCAGGTTCTGGTCGTTTGTTCAACCTCTAAACTACGTCCTCTCCCCCTGACAATCACAGCATCCTCTCGATGGTCCGGCAGATGTCTCCAGCAGTCATGGATCCGGCCTCTCCCTCCTGCGTCCCCCCGAATCAAACCGACGTCTTCCTCTCTGCGGGTTCTTCGGTGTCGCAACGACAAGCACAGCGTGGGCCCAGCAGCTGGTCCGGTTCGTATCGGAGATAAGCGCAGGTCTTTCTGGTGGTTCGGGGTGGATCGGGGTGGTTCGGGTGGTCCAGTAGGCCTAGCTCCTCTTCATATCCCGACGTGGAGGCTCGGTGATCCGGCGGCCATGGCGGCTCCTCGCTGCGCCCTGCTGACGACTCAACGGAAAACCCACCGATGGCCCAGTCTCTCCGCGGAGCGAGGCGAGGGCTCCACGCTGCGGGAAAATCTTCCAGAACGGAGAACTCGACGGTTCTATCGGGCCTCGGAACCACAAGGTCCGATGTTCAGCGGTGGGAGCGGAGATTGAGATGTTCTTTTTTTAATTCTTTCCCCATAGGTTTGAGCCTAGCTGTCTTTGTCGTTACGGAGGGTCGGTACGCTATCTACGTAGTCGGTGAGCGGTGTGTTCTGAACGCATGGAGCCACGGAGTTACGCAAAATAACTACCCTCTGGTGGAGAATAGGAGCAGTGTTGAAGAGCAGGGGAATCTGGGGTGGTCGATTCAGCCAATCAGAACCGTTTCCTACACAAGTGGGTGGGGAGTGTGACGTTTCAAACCAATGACGACGCGGCTTTTAAAGAACACATGGCATTATTTGTTTAATCCCGCCCCCAGTACTTCCAAGGTCTGCGCCTTGCAAGCGCCAGAGGCAATGGGCGTGGCCGCGGCAGAATGATGGCTCTGTCAGCCAATAGGGTAGCGCCTTACGAAACGGACGTGGCTGTCACAGGGCCGCGGCCATGCAGGGCTGTTGCTATGTCGGTTCTTCTGACCTTACAGATGTTGCTGCGGTTGTAATGCGTTGACTTCTAGGACAAGCCTCCAGTTTGCGCCGTAATGTTTAGCAACTGTACAAGTGTACAGGTTGGAGCGTGTGTGTTGCAGGGCTGTCTGCCCTTTTATTTTGAAGGCTCACAATGTGTCTGGTCTATTTTCATAGCCATCTCCCAGCCTTAGAAATGGGGGGATGGATAATGTATGCTTTTCCCCATTTTTTGATGGTTTAGGTATTTGTATGACCTCTTTGTTTATGGGATAATTATGTAACATTATACTGTAATACTCACAAATATAGAACAAAAAGTTAAATTCACCTCCCCTCTCTCTTACTCTCGCTCTTCTTAAACAGATCAAACTAATGTATTTTTTGTGGTCATATTTTTATTGTTATGTCATTTCAAAATATATGAAAAAAACAGACACTTAAGACACCTATAAATAAATAAATAAATATGTCTACAGCCACTTGATTGCTGTCGTCGTGTGAAAACCAGTTCATTATTTTCAGGGATTTGTTTCCTTGTATTATCATCTCTTCGAGGTCCTGAGAGAACGCAACAGAAACCAACATTCTGAAGGCACAGTTTTCACATGGAGACAGAAATGACTTTGCTAAGAGGTATTATGATATTACTTGATCATATTGTTGTTCAATAAATGCCTCAATTGGATGGAATGGTTGGCTTGTTTTGAATGCATCTCAATCTGCACTCATACTATTCCCACAAGGCAAAACGGCCTTATTAAAACATGAACTACCACTATTAAAAAACAGTTAATTGACTACTGAATTCCATAATAATAATTGTCAATATGCACAATGTATGTATTATTCTCTCATCCTCAAATTTTGAGCATTTCAAAATTTTACTTCTCTGAGGAAATATTGGATTTGACCCCTGGGTTATACTGAACTAGTCAGCTAGCTCCCTCGTCATACTGAACTACAGTCAGCTAGCTCCCTCGTCATACTGAACTCAGTCAGCTAGCTCCCTCGTCATACTGAACTACAGTCAGCTAGCTCCCTCGTCATACTGAACTACAGTCAGCTAGCTCCCTCGTCATACTGAACTACAGTCAGCTAGCTCCCTCGTCATACTGAACTACAGTCAGCTAGCTCCCTCGTCATACTGAACTACAGTCAGCTAGCTCCCTCGTCATACTGAACTACAGTCAGCTAGCTCCCTCGTCATACTGAACAACAGTCAGCTAGCTCCCTCGTCATACTGAACTACAGTCAGCTAGCTCCCTCGTCATACTGAACTACAGTCAGCTAGCTCCCTCGTCATACTGAACAACAGTCAGCTAGCTCCCTCGTCATACTGAACAACAGTCAGCTAGCTCCCTCGTCACAGTATACCAGTATACTAGTCTGGTTATTCTACAGAAATGAACCCAACGATTCTGGTTCCCATTCTGTAAGTCATTGGTGCTTCGGGTCCAATCTGATCTGATGTCCGGACCCAAAGAGAACACGTGGAGACAGACAAACCTTGTGACCTGTGTGTGGGAAACCGTGGGTGATGTATAAAATTCAAGTCTAGTCAGGTTAAAGTTGGAATTGTTTCCAACACAACGCTCGTAAATAACATTGCAATACCCTGCTTGGAAGTCATGTTGTTTGGAGACGTGTGAGACAAGCTGGGGCTGTGTGTGTGTGTGTGTGTGTGCACTACCAGCTCTACAGGTGTGAATATTAATGTTTGTGCTCTCTAACCGTTTCCTGGCACACCAGGAAGTGTTATGGCAAAGGAAGAATCCAGTGAATCAGTGGGTTTGAGCCTCAACAGGGATTCTAATGTTTCCACCCAAACCAAGTGAAACCAATCTGTGGTTACTCATTGTTATTGCCTACGGAAACAGAGAGCCCTCCCTTCGGCTGCAGGGCTTCACACCAAGGTGGGCGTGAGGTCCTCCTTGAAGATGACGGGGTGGGGGGGGCGGGGCAGGCCGGGGTACCCCCCGTACCCCCCGGACCCCCCGTACTCGCTGTCCGAGGTGTCGCCATCAGAGGAGGAGGAGTCAGAGGTCAGCAGGGAGCCGCGCTGCAGACAGGAGTCACAGTACGGCCGGTGGTAGTGGTCGTAGTCCCCGGAGCTGCTGGAGTCCGAGTCCCAGGAGCCGGAGGAGTCTCTGGGGGGTCTCTCCGGGCGCCGGCCCACCTCCCCGCTCACTGAAGGAGCCGCGGCGCTCCGGGCGACCGCACCTCCAGGGGGCCGGCGGTACCAGTGACACGCTGGGACCCTTCTCTTCACGCTACAGCTCTCCCCCATTCTCCTCTGCTTCACCTCCTCCTCCTGCTCCTGCTCCTCTTGTTCCTGCTCCTCGATGTCACTGTTGGCCAGGGGGGAGGAGGGGGCGGGCCCAGGCGAGACATGGGGGGTGTGTGAGAGCGGCGTGCAGCACGGTTTGTCCCGGTGGCACGGCCTGGGGGTGACGCCCGGTCTCTTCCCCGGGCGGCGGTGAGGGCCGGGGCCCAGGAAGAAGCAGGGCCGGCCCCCCCGCGGGGGGTGGAAGGGAGGCCGGCGTCTCCTCATGGCGTAGGGAGAGACGGCAGGGAAGAGCCCCGGGGGGTGAGGACACCAGGGCGTGGGCAGGGGGAGAGGCGTGAGGAGGGAGGCGTCGGAATGGGTCGGTCTCCCGGACGTCCGCTCCTGACCCGAGAGAGCCGTCTCCATGGCGGCGTCCACGCTCAGCTCCTGCAGGATCTCCTGCAGCTGCAGGCTGCTGACGAACGCCCCGCGCCTGATGCCGGGCGACGCCTGGTCGCCCTGGCAACCCTCCGTTCCCGCCCGCCAGCGGTCCGAGCCGTCGATGTGTCGGGGGTCGACCCGGTCCGAGGGGGAGGCAGGCGGCGCCGGCCCCTCTCCCCACACCGCCGTACCGGACCACCCTGTGGGCTGCGGTGACCCGAGGCTGTCGCGGCTCCGCCCGCCCGCTCCGGAGTCTGCAGAGCCGCCCTGAGGGACCTCCCTCTGCAGCCCACCCTCTCCGGGGACAGGCAGGGTCGTGGGGCCGGCCGGGGCCAGGGGTGTGGGGGCGGAGGTCTGGGGGAGCAGTGGACGGGCAGCGGTCGCCGGAGCGGGGGTCAGGTCTGGAGGACGGCCGGGCGGAGGGGTCCGGGGGCCGTCCGAGGACTCGGCCACCGTGGTCTGGGTGGACGAGGAGTGGAGGTTGGCGCTGGAGGAGGAGTCGGGGTCCTGGTCTACAGGGCACGGCTGGCTGGAGGTCATGAGCCGCAGGAGCTTGTCCTTGGCGTTGTTGACCTGCTCCTGGAGGCCGTCGATCACAGCATTCTTCTGAACAGAGACACCACAAACTCAGGGATGAACATTTGAACACTAAACAGAAAGAATAGCAACGTGTGGAACCTGCAATCATTTCTGAAATGTTCCTTCTGTTGAAACATATGCAGGCTAAACCGTTGAGTCAACAAACGCACCAATCAGCCTGATTGGCCTCACTTAGTTTTCCTGTTTTTCACTGTTGTTCTAATATTTTGGTGGTGCACGTGGAGGAGACATGAGGTGCGTGGAGAACCTCTTTCAGCAGCTTCTTCATGGAGTTGTTCTCCCCCAGCAGGTAGTAGACCTCATCCTGGCTGTAGGAGGACATCTGGCTCTTACTGGGGCTGCTGAAGTACTTGGCCATCTGACTGGGGTTGCTGGTTTCCTCTTCAAACTGCCGACACTGACTGAGCTGTGGGGGAGGAGTCAGGGATATTTCATCATCCTGAATAATTCACCTGGTTTGTATTTTTGTGATTGATGAATTGAACATTGAATGTTTGTACTTCATGGTTTTTCCTTACAGAATGTGTATTATTGTGTGTGTTAAAGTGTTAGGTATTCATCATTTCCACTCTCTTCTCATGAGCAGACATGTTACAGAGATAAGTACAGAGAGTACAGAGATAACAGCACGGCGTGACCCTGGCCTGATGACCACGGGCGTAGAAGAGCACGGTGATATCCTGTACACCACGGTGATATCCTGTACACCACGGTGATATCCTGTACACCACGGTGATATTCTGTACACCACGGTGATATCCTGTACACCACGGTGATATCCTGTACACCACGGTGATATCCTGTACACCACGGTGATATCCTGTACCTGTACACCACGGTGATATCCTGTACACCACGGTGATATTCTGTACACCACGGTGATATCCTGTACACCACGGCGATATCCTGTACACCACGGTGATATCCTGTACACCACAGTGATATCCTGTACACCACGGTGATATCCTGTACACCACGGTGATATCCTGTACACCACAGTGATATCCTGTACACCACAGTGATATCCTGACACCACGGTGATATTCTGTACACCACGGTGATATCCTGTACACCACGGTGATATCCTGTACACCACGGTGATATCCTGTACCTGTACACCACGGTGATATCCTGTACACCACGGTGATATCCTGTACACCACGGTGATATCCTGTACACCACGGTGATATCCTGTACACCACGGTGATAACGTGGCATCTTCAGATCGTCTGCGCTACATTAACGCACAGTGTGTACAGTGTGTACTCATTCGGGACCACCATTTTTCTATGCATGCACTACTGCTCCGTATTCCATATTCATTGTATATATATATTTATAGTTATTTTACTTACTTATATTTTTAATACTGCTTTTCTCTTGCACCAATTGCACCAAGTCAAATTCCTTGTAGGTGCAAACCTACTTGGCAATAAACTTGTTTCTGATTCTGATTCTGTACACCGCGGTGATATCCTGCACACCGCGGTGATATCCTGCACACCACGGTGATATCCTGTACACCGCGGTGATATCCTGTACACCGCGGTGATATCCTGTACACCGCGGTGATATCCTGCACACCGCGGTGATATCCTGTACACCACGGTGATATCCTGTACACCACGGTGATATCCTGCACACCCTGGTGATATCCTGCACACCGCGGTGATATCCTGACACCACGGTGATATCCTGACACCACGGTGATATCCTGTACACCGCGGTGATATCCTGCACACCACGGTGATATCCTGACACCACGGTGATATCCTGTACACCACGGTGATATCCTTACACCACGGTGATATCCTGACACCACGGTGATATCCTGACACCACGGTGATATCCTGTACACCGCGGTGATATCCTGCACACCACGGTGATATCCTGCACACCACGGTGATATCCTGCACACCACGGTGATATCCTGACACCATGGTGATATCCTGACACCGCGGTGATATCCTGACACCGCGGTGATATCCTGTACACCACGGTGATATCCTGCACACCACGGTGATATCCTGTATACCACGGCCGACCAGGGAACCTCTCCAGACCAGTTGTGCGGTGCTATCAACAGGCGTTCAGAGCGTGTTCCTCATGCCTCAGACGTTTCCTTACTTCATGTCGCAGATGCATTCCTTTATGGTGGCGTAAGTGTGCAGCTCGCCACATGTGCAGTAATGAAAGAGCTGGCTCATCCTCCAGAGGATGAGTCACCAACACCAGCACTACATCCACACTGAGTCACAGCTGGGATCTATCACAATCTGCCAACAGAAAGCTGACTTTCAGACTCCAGGCACTCACCAGACTTGTCTGAAGGAGCGGGCGTGAGGGAAATAATGGTTCTGTCTATCTGTCATAAGTCTACTTATGACAGACAGCCGGTCGGCCTGTCGTCAGTTTCTGTCTGAGGAACTGATTATACGTGTGGAGTGTGGACAGACACAGGAGAAGCCCCTTCCAGTGTGTGCCGTGCTCGTGCACACAGACCAAGTGGATCACACACAACATCACAATTACCCCAACGCTTCCCCGTCTTCAGGTTTTACAGGATTTTGATGACATGATGTATACGAACAGAGAGAGAGAGAGAGAGAGACACACAGTGAGAGATAAAATGATGTCGGAGAAGTCCTCTCTGAGGTGTAGGGGGACAGAGGTCTTGCCTGGGGGACAAACAGCAGACAGTTGGTGGCTGAGGTGCAGATGAAGATGGCCCCTGCCACGGTGCTGTAGACCAGGTTGGGCCAGGCCGGCAGGAGGGCGGCGGTGGGCATGGCCACGGCGGAGCACAGCGTGGCCAGGCTGACGGCCGTGATGATGGTGGGGGACTGGTTGACCGGGGGGTGGCTCACGTTGCTGGTGAGGCCAGCCAGGTAGGTCCCATAGAGGAGGAGCCCACCCTGAGCAGAACAGAGGCCCCAAAGGTTACGCACAAACATCCACTCACACCTTGCTTAGAATCCAGTTTGTAACAAAGGGAAACACAGCTGTATGAATATTGAGGCGGTGGGTTGCAGACTCACAGGGAGTCCCTGTAAACCATGCAGGCCCACGCTGCAGGGCGTGAGAGTACCTTCAGTGCTGCGATGAGGATGACCCACAGGTGAGAGTACCCAGAGGAGCAGGAGTCCAGATGCGTCAGAGAGTACTCCACGTCCGTCTCCACCACCTGGCCAACACCACGGAACGTGAAGCTCAGAACGCAGCAGCGATATGAACTGATTCACAACTACTTACAGTTATAAACTGAGTCAGAGATTATTAACCCACTTGAAACCTAAGAGACTCATTCAAGTTTAACTCTTTGACAGGTTCGAACACTTTCTTACAAGGACCGCCGGTGATAATTGTTCACTCTCACATTATTCAAAGTGATAAAGATTTTGTCAAAACTTCCGTAATTTCCATAAACTTTTTAATTTCCGAGCTTGGGATCAATAAAGTATTTCTATTCTATTCTATTCTATACTTAATCATAAAAGATTAATTTAAATGTTTTTCCTGTTCATAAATGTGTGAGAATAAAACACATTCATTACAAGTTGAAATCACTTTTACGAACAAAAGACCCATCACCAAGTCTCCCTCCCATCACCAAGCCCCCCTCCCATCAGCATCACCTTGACCACGGCTCCAATGGAGCGCCAGCAGTGGATGGGGTCGGCCAGGCTCCAGGCCACCAGAACCAGCACGTCCACCAGGACCAGCTGCCCCACCAGGCCCATCAGCTGGATGTCCCTGATGATCTGGGACATTTGAACAGACGGAGAGCTGTGCTGTGAACGGCCCCGTTACCCTTCTGGCTCTAGAAACAACGGTTCTGTTACAAGGCGGTAACAGAACTACAAGGCGAACACCCACCACTCTCTTGTCAGGAACCCGTTGGGTGAACACTCTGTACAGCCTCCACGTCTTCCCCAGGATGGGCCCAAACACCAGGGTACTGCCCACACACAGGGTCCACGTTCGGGCCTGAAGAGAGCATGAAGAAAGACACAAGTCAACATGGCTGCAGAGGACTGGCCCAATAACATTGTGGCTGCTGTACCGCCCATGGCCTCAAGATGTCGCCATTGCTCATTGCATGAATGTTTGCGTGTGACCGGTGAAGCTGCTAGAGGGTCCACCTGTATGACAGCCGTGGATGTCCCACCGAGGTCATCCACAGAGAACAGGAATCCACTGGTGTAGGTCAGAACACTCCCCATGAGGGTGAGGACATTTAGGTTTGGACTGGACATCTTCACTATCCTGCCATGCAGAACCAACACACACACACGCACGCACGCACACGCACACACACACACACACACACACACACACACACACATTAATCAGATACATCAGATACATACTCAATTTAAGGATTCCTTTGTGTGTGTGTGCGTGCGTGCGTGCGTGTGTGCGTGCGTGTGTGTGTGTGTCTATGTGTGTGTGTGTGCGTGCGTGCGTGCGTGTGTGTGTGTGTGCGTGTGTGCGTGTGTGTGTGTGTGTCTGTGTGCATAAGAGTGTGTGTGTGTGTGTGTGTGTGTGTGTGTGTGTGTGTGTGTGTGTGTGTGTGTGTGTGTGTGTGTGTGTGTGCGTGTGTGTGTGTACCTGTTGTTTCTGAAGCGCAGGGTGAAGAACAGGAAGCAGAAGGCCAGCAGGATCCCAGCGGACAGCAGCGTCCAGACCACCGCACGCAGCACCGGGGAGAGGGTACGGGTGGGCCGCTCCACGGGCTGCTACACACACACACACACACACACACACAGACACACACACACACACACACACACACACACACACACACACACACACACACACACACACACACACACACACACACACACACACACACACACACACACACATTAATCAGATGTCCACATTGCCTTTCAAATACATTTTACAAACACAAAGCACACAAAATGAAGAAGAAGTCTCATTGTAGAATTTACACTCTTTATTGACATACAGGTAAACAAAATACAAATATTGTTGATTTTCTCTCACATTGATCACATCACCTTCCAGTTACAAGCCACAGAGCATTATGGGGTGTTGGGTGAATCAGACGGGGACTGGACTGGGCAGATGACCAGGGGGGCAGAGTTCATCCCTCCGTGGTTACGCCGGGGGTTAAAATAGGGGTACAGTGGCTCCCCAAACGAGTACCCCGTGAAGGAGTAGATATGCGCACGGCGCTCCACGTTGTAGAAGGAAACCTGCCCCGCCTCAACGTCCAGGAACACGCCCACTGCCTGGGGGGCCGACGGGAGCGGCAGCAGGACCGGGGGGCTGCTGAGGGCCCAGTGCTCCCCCCCCCTCCTTCTCGCCAGGGTCCAGTACCCCGTTTCAGGGTTCAACATATTCCCACCTTTCCTGTTCACAGACCCCCGACACACCCCCACATCCCACTCCGTCTTCCCTTTCACCCGGACCTCGTAGTAGAACCTTCCACGAGCCAGCGACCCGCGGCCCAGGACACTGATGCCGGGGTAGAACCTGCCGGGGTGGTCGGGGGACCGTAGCACCTCGTCCCCGTGCTGGACCTCCTTCCCGTTCCCGGACAGCAGGAGTTTGGGGTGGGCCGTGTCCAGGTCCAGGGTCACGTCCACGACCCACTGCCGGACCCTCTGGAACTCGGTCTCGCAGAGCCTCTGGACCTCGGTCCTCAGCACCTCCTCCAGTCGGGAGCCAGCTCTCCTGGCAGCTCTCCTCAGCGTTCCCACGTACACCGGGCCGCTCTCCAGTCCTCTGGGGTCCACGGGGTCTGCGGGAAGTGGGGACAGCAGGGGCGGGACGCTCTGGAGGAAGTACAGGTGGTCCTCGTTGTGCGAGACACGCTCCAGGTCCCTGCTCTTCTTCCTCAGAGCCACGATCTCCTCCTCCAGCTCCTCGACGAGGGTCTCTGCCCTCTGCTCCATCTCCCACTCCCTTCCCTCGATGACCCCCAGCGCCTCGGCCCGGCCCGCGTCGACGCAGCCCTGCAGGGCGGCGAAGACCCGCGTGGTTTCCTCAGCCTCCCTCGCGGCGTTCTCTCTGCCCAGGCTCGCCGCGCCTCGGACCTCCACAACTTTCTCCAGACGCGCTTTGATCATCTCCTGGACCCGAGCCTCCACCTTCTCCAGCTGGGTTCTCCTCTCCTGGGACTGGGCCTCTAAGGTCAGCACGCGGTGGCCGCTGTGGTCAGCCATGACGCAGCACTGACAGACGTAGGCCTGGTCCGTGCTGCAGAACGAATCCAGGAGTCTCTGGTGCGTCTTGCACAGTCGGTCCTGGATGCTCATGGAGGGGTGGATCAGACGGTGGGTCTTGAAGGTGCCCAGGACATGGTGCGGCTCCAGGTGGGTCTCGCAGTATGACGCCAGGCAGTCCAGGCAGGATTTCAGGGCCCTGATGGTCTTCCCGTGGCACACGTCACAGGTCACATCCCCGCTGAGGGCGCCGGGC
>JAXIVH010000010.1:1233284-1250784 GCA_036785325.1 Urophycis tenuis | reverse complement strand
GTTCCTGCCCCCCGTCCATTCCTCATTTTCCAAGTTTAGATCACAGTTGTAGGCCGACCGCTTCCCGCAGGAAAGGACCGACGCAGAGAGGCATTTCCGCCCGGTTTTTTTTTCGAAATCTTGTGCGTCCGCACAGACCTCCACTTTGAGCGCTTTGAGAGGAGACCACCGCCCGGCCCATGTCAGAGGGGAGCGGCTGCCACATCCCTCCACGGGGGTCTCATCCTCTCCTGTCTTTGCGGACATGTTTTGACACTTCTGCGTATCCAGGAGTGTCAGTGTGTCGCGTTTGTTCAGTTACCTTCACACACCGCGGGACAACAAGGGGGGTTACCTTCACACACCGCGGGAGCTCTGAGCTACCTGTGGTCCGCGGGACAACGGGCGGGGCGGGGGGGGGGGGGGGTCAAGAGGTTCAGCTTTCACTTCACAACCCGAGGGGTGAGGGGCGCGCGGGGGTCTTTCGCGTTGTACTCCCTCTTATTTAACGCACGGTGCGCCTCTATACACCTGGGCCTGAACAGTAACTGTCCACAAGGGCAGCCACACACACAGCCCGGTCTTTACAACAACTCGGAGGAGAAATGGAGATGAATCCACGCGTGTCTCTCCAGATGAGGGTGTGACGCAGGGTGCGAGGTGAGACCCCCGTTCGGGGGCAATATTGAAACATTCTTTCTGCGGTAATCCGTTGAGGAGTTTGTTCCGTAAGCTCTTTAGGACGAGGAGTGAACATTGCTGCACATAATTTAGTTTTTTAAAAATCACAAACATCCTAAAATTAAACAAAGACTTTCTCCCATTTAGAAGCAACACATGTCATCGTTGAATGCGTTTATCAGAACATGTTTCTAAGAAAACAACCTAGTGGGCACGACGCCGTTCTGCTCTCTCGACACACCGACAGTCTTACTTTAGTTTGTAAAGAGTCTACTTCATCTGATGGATCTGAAAAGCAGAGGACGCACTCAGCGTGGATATGACCCCCTCCAGACAACATAAGGGGGTCCCCGCTGCAGCCCCCCTGACAGGGAGCGAACAGTCCGGGGAACAGACCTTGATCTCCGCGCGTCGACTCCATCGGCGCCTCCTTCTTTCTTCATCGCGGCGCCAAAACTCCAAACGCGTTCACATTGTCCAGAGAAGCTGACCGGAGCCCACAGCTGTACTGACGAGATCTAACACAGTGGAGGCAAGTGGATGTTGGACCCTCTGACCACGAGTGCGGTGTGTCCCCCGCCACTCAGCACGCGTTTACGAGCCCACCGCTGCAGGAGTAGAAATGAGCGCTGGGAGGGAGAGGCTGTCTACTCCAGGAGGGAAGCGTGTGTCATTTGAGGGCGGTGGTGACGGTGTGTGTGTGTGTGTGTGTGTGTGTGTGTGTGTGTGTGTGTGTGTGTGTGTGTGTGTGTGTGTGCGCGCGTGCGTGCGTGCGTCGTGTGCGTGTGTGTGCGTGTGTGTCTGTGTGTAAGTGTGTGTCTACATGCATGTGTGTGCGTGTGTCTACTATATACGTGTGTATGTGTGTGTCTACATGCATGTGTGTGTGTGTGTCTACAGGTGTGTCTTCATGGGTGTGTTTGTGTGTGCGGTTAGGCCTACGTGTTTCTGTTCCGATGGCATGCTTGACATCAGACAGTGAGCACCCTGCTCAGAGAGTGACTTTGCCAGGTAACAGGGTGCTGCCACCCTCTGATGTCGGGGCAGAGGGGGGTGTGGGTGGGGCATGCTGGAATCTCCTTTACTGTGCAAACAAACAGCACACATGACATCAAGAGGAACACACTGGCTCCTGGCTGTTTCTGGAATCACTCAACACATGAAGAGAACCTTTGCCAAAAAAGGCTTGTGACAATGAGGCGGAGAGAAAAAAAAGCAAAAATATAAAACAAAGCGATGGAAGTGTTGAAGACATGCTGTGTGTCTTCTGATGTTTCATAGTTTGAGGTTCAGCCCGTTGCTGTTCCCCAGGCAGCCCCGCGGTGACAGATCACCATGTCTTCCCTGAGCCGCAGGAGGCCTGAAGGTGCTGTTAAGACGTCACAGAGATTTACGGTGTGTTCCGCCCGGCCGGGTCATTCCTGAGGAGGGAGTAGCCGGCTGTCTGCAGCTGGAAGGGGGCAGCGGGACCCCTGGAGGACATGTCCATGATGCAACACGCGCACAAGCAGCAGGACAAACGAGGTGTCTACTCATTCAATCATCAAGGCATTCCGCATTCGCATAATTACACATGCGCGCATAAGTACACAAGCATTGGGCCTGCAGGAATGTGCACCACACACTCCAGAGGCATGAAACATCCTTAATGAAGGCACATGTACGACACACGTGCACACACACATGTGCACACATAGAAGCACACGCACGCGCTTAAACGTCTAAATAGTAAGCCTGTTTGTGAATCTTAGCAGTAAAGCCATTACTCAGAAAGGAAGGCCCACCCACATTATGTCCTCTAAAGTCGTCTAGAGGACATTATGGACACATTATGTCCTCTAAAGTCCTCTAGAGGACATTATGGACACATTATGTCCTCTAAAGTCCTCTAGAGGACATTATGGACACATTATGTCCTCTAAAGTCCTCTAAAGGACATGAAGGACACATTATGTCCTCTCAAGGACGTTATGGACACATTATGTCCTCTAAAGTCCTTTAAAGGACATGATGGACGTATTATGTCCTCTAAAGTCCTCTAAAGGACATGATGGACACATGATGTCCTCTAAAGTCCTCTAAGTAGGACATGACTTCAGTGAGACATGTTACAAAATCATACAGTCAGTCAAAATAATCATAGGACTCCGTTTACAGCCAATGCGTTTCCTCATCACATGTCTCATTCATTCTAACCTTTTTACACTCTTAATGTTTCAGTATTCCCTTCTAGACGTTTCAATACTACCCCCAACTTTATCCCCCACCTGGAAAAAATGTTGAGAATAACAATTTCAGAATTTCTTATTGGCATCATGTCTCCTTGGATCTTCTCACTGAATAGTGGACATCAACCTTGCGGGCTCAAATGTCGGCATGTTGGAGCCCAAGCTCTCAGTTACAGAAGCGTGGCAGAGACTCTCGTCCTCACAGATCAGGTTCACAACAGACGGCAGCTGGAGCCTGCAGACACTCAGGTTACTGCGTTCATATTTAATGACACGCGGGCCAGGGAACAAAAGAGAAATAGAAAAACTACAAGCCCCAGAATCAAAGTGCAGAAGAGAGAATGGATGGAATGAGCAGGCAGCACATGTCCCTCTGCCAAGGCCCCTGGGCAGTAAGGCCCCTGAGCAGTAAGGCCCCTGGGCAGTAAGGCCCCTGGGCAGTAAGGCCTACGATGGAGAGGCCACGTGGGACTCCAATACAGCTTTGGTTCTCCGTTAGATAGGTTAAGTTCAGGTGCCGAGCTATTTTCCTGTTCATACTGCTTCACATGCAGCGTGTGGAGAACCCTGGTCTACAGCAGACCTGAGCTCAAACAGCTCCGACATCCAGGGGTACATCCATTTCCTGCTGTGGGCCGCATGACTTCCTGTGCAGCTGTGATGTGAAAACAGAGCAGAGCATGCGTTGGGTTTGAACCGATCCTTAGTCCACGGGCTTTATGGTTCCGTATGAATTGTTCTCTGGGTCCTGCCCCGGCCTACAGCCTCCTGCCCCGGCCTGCAGCCTCCGGCCCCGGCCTGCAGCCTCCGGCCCCGGCCTGCAGCCTCCGGCCCCGGCCTGCAGCCTCCTGCCCCGTTCTGCAGCCTCCTGCCCCGGCCTGCAGCCTCCTGCCCCGGCCTGCAGCCTCCTGCCCCGGCCTACAGCCTCCGGCCTACAGCCTCCTGCCCCAGCCTACAGCCTCCGGCCGCAGCCTCCTGCCCCGGCCTACAGCCTCCTGCCCCGGCCTGCAGCCTCCTGCCCCGGCCTGCAGCCTCCTGCCCTGGCCCAGACCCCTCCCCTGGGACATGCCCAGGTCTGTCTGCTGGAGAACCACTCCTCGTCTGGCTGCATCTCCTCCAGAGGGCTGCTGTGGCTGGATTAGCTGTATTGTGTTGAGGTTTGACTCTGGGCTTGGGCTATAGGTTTGGTCCTGAGGGTATTATTAGCCTTAATTAAGCATGGACTATGATGCTTCCAATACGTGTGCTGACTCCTACAATGACTACGAGTACGTCAGGAGGACTCTATGGCTTATCAAGGTATTACTGAAGTATGCAACATGTTTATACAGTGGATCATTACTGCAGCTGTAGTTATTATCTGCTGTGTAAACTTGTTGCATTTCATTGTATTCAACACAGAAAATATTCCAGAAATGTATGTTTGAACATTACTCGGTCATTTTGTATTAAACCAACAGAGATTGATGAGATGAGGTGAGATAGATTTAACCTTAAAATTGAAGTAATCATCCAAAAAAAAGAAAAGCAATTCTCTTTTGGTTGAATAAAATACAGACTACAGACTCACTTGATAGTAAACATCAAGCACTTAATGAGAAAACATAACTTTTACCATTACATTTATCAAACTTTGAGTGTTTTATAACCATTTTTACCTACCAAGTACTTCCAGAGTACCAGTCTTTACAACAAATCCCAAGTAAACATATTTAGGAAGATTTCAATAAAAAACCACTGAAGGAAGTTTGTTGGAAGGAAGGCTGGATGACTATGAGCTCATCATAGACTGGCGTGAAGACCTCCAGAGATCCAGCTAACAGCGGACCACTGTCCTTAGTGTACAACGCTGAGGCCTCTTCCTGTCAAACTCGCCGACCTTTTGATCTCCTAGAATGTATTGTTCACATTAATGTTGAAATCAAAGGATAGTCACATGGAATCAGATAATGGAGTCTGACACTGAAATGATCCACATGTACAGAGACACAGATACAGCTGTCCATTATAAAGGCATTTGCGCACACACACACACACACACACACACACACACACACGTACATACCTTCTAGACAGAGCTTGAGGGCTGACAGTAGATCATATTTGAGGATAGAACTTCAGTCAGAAGTCTCTCCCAGCGCGTGCTTCGCCAGACTCTTGAATGATCTACCAAGTTGAGTATTTGTGGCCCTTAGCGCGACACAGTGGACCGTGGACCCCTGGGAGGGCTCTGGGCAGCGGGGTCGCCTGCTCGTCTGGTGGTCATGGTGCTGAGCTCCCTCTCCCGTCACCATGACTCCGCCACTGTCCTCTCAGGTTGCAGCGCGGCCTCCCCCTCGCTCACACAACACACACACACTGCAGCAGCTCCAGGGGTAACACAACTCCCCCTCGCTCACACAACACACACACACTGCAGCAGCTCCAGGGGTAACACAACTCCCCCTCGCTCACACAACACACACACACTGCAGCACCTCCAGGGGTAACACAACTCCCCCTTGCTCACACAACACACACACACTGCAGCAGCTCCAGGGGTAACACAACTCCCCCTCGCTCACACAACACACACACACTGCAGCAGCTCCAGGGGTAACACAACTCCCCCTCGCTCACACAACACACACACACTGCAGCAGCTCCAGGGGTAACACAACTCCCCCTCGCTCACACAACACACACACACTGCAGCACCTCCAGGGGTAACACAACTCCCCCAGTCACAACACACACACACTGCAGCAGCTCCAGGGGTAACACAACTCCCCCAGTCACAACACACACACACTGCAGCACCTCCAGGGGTAACACAACTCCCCCAGTCACAACACACACACACACACTGCAGCACCTCCAGGGGTACACACAACTCCCCCAGTCACAACACACACACACTGCAGCAGCTCCAGGGGTAACACAACTCCCCCAGTCACAAAACAGACGTGGACGCGGTGCACAGGACACAAGATGCGTGGTGTTGGCGTGGGTGGTTAAGGGAGACAGAGGAAGGAGACAGGAGGGAGACAGGAGGGAGGCAGAGGAGGGAGACAGAGGAGGGAGACAGAGGAGGGAGGCAGAGGAGGTAGACAGGAGGGAGACAGAGGAGGGAGACAGGAGGGAGACAGAGGAGGGAGACAGGAGGGAGGCAGAGGGAGACAGGAGGGAGGCAGAGGAGGGAGACAGGAGGGAGACAGAGGAGGGAGACAGAGGAGGGAGACAGGAGGGAGACAGAGGAGGGAGACAGGAGGGAGGCAGAGGGAGACAGGAGGGAGGCAGAGGAGGGAGACAGAACACAGCATGGGGCTCCAGCGAGGTCCAGCATAGGGATGAAAACAAACAGAAACAAGTGAGACCCCATGGAGGGCTCGGAGCTGCCAGCCCCTTGGGGCAGCAGAGGAGGTGGAGGGAGACAGCGGGGACAGACGTGTGAAAAGCAGGAGAGGAACAGAACGCATTGAGGGGCTCCCTTGGCAGGGAAGGGCTTTGAAGACACACACACACACACACTCTCCTGGATCCTCAAAGGGTTGTCATCTCGTAGCTTTGGGCAACATTTCCAGTAAACACAAGTACAATGGGAGCTTTAGCTTGTGGAAGATTTCAAATAAATACATTCACCAAACTTGAAGACCTAAAATCACTCTTTATTAATGTCATTATACACAGTGAATAAACATGAATTCATAAATACAGCTGAAATGTTATTTGCGTTCACACATGTGCTTGACAATCACATTTGTATAAAAGCAGAACAATTTGTTACAAAAGATAACCATTTTATCTATTGGTGGTTAAGCTCAAGAAAGCTGAATCACTTAAAAAAATATATAAGTTGAATGGTTAATCATATCACATTGAAGGGTGCAAATATCACTTTTTCATTTCTGTTAGAAGTCACTATCAGTAAGGCACTTGGCAAATATAGAAAGCTCTCTTAAAGGTGCTATTGTAACATTAAGGAGTGTTCTCTTGCAGCCTAACCGCTAAGCGCTAAGCCAAGCATGTTGTAGTGTTTTGCAGTTTCCAGTTTTCCAAGATGTGTGAAATTATGTTTGGCACCGTTGTTGTTCTTTTGCCCATGTCCCCATGGTGCTCACTCAGGCTGACCCTGTTAGAGACCAAACAGACTCAGGCCAGGTGAGGCTGCTTAGGATACTGAAGTACACTAGCCATACCGTCTAGGCATGTTCTCATGTTACTATGTCTGTACTTACAGACTTACACATTTCGGTTTGCTCAAGTCCATCTCAGGCACTAAAGCTGGGCCCAGACCAGGCCCGGTCTGGCCCGGTCTGGGCCGGTCTGGTGTGGGCTCGGTCTGGGTCTGGTCTGGGCCGGTCTGGGCCGGTCTGGGCGCGATGGGTGGGGGACGTGGTTGTTTCTTTGTTCCTGGTGAGGCGGGACTCACTTTGATTTGAGGAGCAACACAGAATAACCTCAAACAGGTGGAAGAGGCCACTTCTCCACTTCTCTGTGGCGAAAGCTGACACAACATTCTGGTAACAGTGAGCACCAGTAGAAGGTACCCTGCAGAGTGCCGGCTGGAGGTCCACCACCTTCACGCCAAGCCCCCAGCAGACCACTGGGCCTGCTGGGACCACACCAGCTCTGCAGCCGTAGGAACGGTTCCCCGTTCCCCAGGCCGTGCCGGTCAAACCCACCACCAGCGGGTCGGCACCCTAACGAGCCCTGTCCACTCCAATGGGACAGAGCTCGTCTCTGTGGGGCTTCACACAGTAAAACTGTGTCCAAACGTGTGGTTCTGTGTGAGGGTCTTGTCAGGCCCCAGCACCATATCCTGACTGTCAGGAAAACAGGAAAACACATTGCAGCGACTGAAAGACAAGAGTGTTCTGATTGTCCCAGTCCAGGTTCCCCCGTGGAGACCGAGTGATGCTGGTACAGCACAGGGGAACTCTCTACCTGTACAGTAGACCAAGTGTGTTTCTATATACAACCTGGTGAATGAGGCTAGGTTTCCAATGTCTTTTCCAAGACCACAGTAGCAAGGACTCCCGAAGGCTCCTGTCTCTATCCGTTATGTCTACATAGCTAAATTCCTGTGTGTGTGCACTTGTATGTGCGTCTACTTCAGCGTGGGCTGTATGCTAAGTGTTATGTGCATAGGCATGTATATATATATATACACATATATATATGTACAGATATATATGTGTATGTATATATTTCCAGGCTTGTGCTAGGGAACAGGCTCTAGGCGTTAACCCAACAGCACCCTCTGCAGGCGGTCAGCGGGAACGCTGCTCTCATCCTCCGACTCAGCGTCGCTCTGGGGGTTGGAGCTGCAGGGCGACGTGCACTCCGGGGAGCACAGGTAGTGCATGAGGGGCAGCCGGTACTTCCCACAGAAGTCCACAAACTTGATGTGGCGCACGCACGAGTCGAAGTACACGCCTGCAAGGGAAGCAGAGGTGGTGAGAAGTCTGAGGCGAGCAGGAAGGTAAACAGAACAAGAGACAAATAAAAAGGTGCTTCTGGTGAAAGAAGGCATTGATGGGAATGGAAAACCTTATCAAGTGGTGCTAGTGATTCTGTGTTTCACACCACAAGTTTACTGCCTTGTTTGTTGTGAGTGTTGTTGTGTGTTAATAATAATAATAATAATAATAATAATAATGCATTTTATTTGGGAGCGCCTTTCACGTCACACAAGGACACTTTACAAATTAAGAACAAGCAAATAATAAAAACATTAAAAGTGCAAGTAAAAACAACAATAAAACTAAAGAGAGAACGCTGTCCTGAAAAGGTGGGTTTTAAGTGAGGATTTGAACTTTGGGAGGGAGACGATGTTTCGGATGTCAGGTGGGAGTGCGTTCCAGAGTTTGGGGGCAGAGCGGCTGAAAGCTCTGCTCCCCATGGTGGTGAGCCGGGCAGAGGGGACGGTGAGGTGGATGGAAGAGGAGGATCTGAGGGAGCGGATGGAGGTGGCAATGTGAAGGAGGTCAGACAGGTAGGGAGGGGCGAGGTTGTGGATGGCCTTAAAGGTAGGTAGAAGGAGAATTTTGTAGTTGATGCGGAAGTTAACCGGAAGCCAGTGGAGTTGCTGAAGGATGGGAGTGATATGGTGGAAAGAGGGGGTTTGGGAAATGATGCGGGCAGCTGAGTTCTGGACCAGTTGGAGCTTGTGGAGGGATTTCTGGGGGAGACCAAAGAGGAGGGAGTTGCAATAATCAATGCGGGAGGTGACAAGACTGTGTACAAGAATAGAGGTGGTGTGGGGGGTGAGGGAAGGATGGAGGCGATTAATGTTACGGAGATGAAAATAGGCAGTGCGGGTGTTGATGTGGGATTTGAAGGAGAGTGAGCCATCAGGATGACACCCAGACTCTTCACCTGGGAGGAGGGGGAAACTATGGAGCTGTTGATGGAGAGAGAAAAACTGTTGACTTTGGATAAAGTGGATTTAGTGCCAACTAGGAGGATTTCAGTTTTATCACTGTTGAGTTTGAGGAAATTGGAGGTGAACCAGGTATGAAGTTCGGAGAGGCAATCTGTCAGGGAGGAGGGGGGGAGGATGGAGTTGGGTTTGGTAGAGAGGTAGAGCTGGGTGTCATCCGCGAAGCAGTGGAAAAGAATATTAAATTTGCGGAAAATTAGGCCGAGGGGAAGGAGGTAAGTGTTGAAGAGGAGGGGACCCAGGACAGAGCCCTGGGGGACACCAGAGGAAACCGGGGAGGGATGGGAACGGAAGGATTTGAGTTGGATGAACTGAGTGCGGCCTGAGAAGTAGGAGTGGAACCAGTCAAGGGGGATGCCAGTGATGCCAATGGAGGATAATCTGTTGAGGAGGATGGAATGGGAAATTGTGTCAAAGGCCGCACTCAGGTCAAGGAGGATGAGGATGGAGAGTAGCCCAGAATCAGCTGCCGTGAGAAGGTCATTGGTAATTTTCAGGAGGGCCGTTTCGGTGCTGTGGCGGGGACGGAAACCGGATTGGAACTGTTCATACAGACTGTTTTGAGAAAGATGGGAATGGAGTTGGGAGGCAACGATATTCTCGAGAATTTTGGAGATGAAAGATTGGTTGGAAATGGGGCGGAGGTTATTGAAGTTGTTGGGATCTGAACCAGGTTTTTTGAGGATTGGGGAGACAGCAGCAGTTTTGAAGGGGGAGGGAACAGAACCAGTAGTGAGAGAGGAGTGAATGATAGCAGTAATGAGAGGGAGCAGTGAGGGGAGGCAGGATATGACCAGGGCAGTAGGGAGGGGATCTAACTGGCATGTGGATGGTTTTGATTTACAGATGAGATCAGAGATAGCAGAGGGATCAGGCAGATGGAAAGAGGAAAATGGCAGACTGTAGGGGAGGGGTTCAGAGGGGGGGGGGAGGTGAGGTGTCAGTCACAGATCTGAAGGGCACGCCCCCCACGGTCAGGCCAGCCTCACCAGCACACTTGGGGTTGGGACACTTGCTGGCCAGGTCCAGGTAGCGCAGCAGGTGGGAGGGCAGGTCGCTCCGGGAGTACGGGACGTTGCGGCTCTTGACGGTGCGCCCGGCCAGCTCCAGCAGGGTCGGGGTGTCGTAGGTCATCTCCTTGACGAAGCGCACCACCAGCGGGTTGCCACGGAGACTGAGCTCCTGCAGTTGCACCAGGCTGAGGATCTCGCGGGGAAGGTAGGTGAGCAGGTTGTTGTGCAGGCTGAGGGAGCGCAGAGAGTGGAGCCTGCAGGCAGGAGAGGGGGAGGAGACTGATCACACACTTATCACCACAGAAGACCAGCCCTCCATCACAGTCCAGCCCAGCGTTCAGCCAGCTCTCTTGTGTTACTGAGGCTACATGTTGCTAAAGCACTCTGCGCAGCTAACGTTGGCGCCTCTGATGAAGGGGTTAACCCCCTCTGATGAAGGGGCTAACGTTAGCCCCTCTGATGAAGGGGTTAACGTTAGCCCCTCTGATGACGCTAGCTGCTTCCACACAGGGGAGTGTTACCTGGTGAGCTGGGGTGGGACCCCCTGGATACGGTTGTCACACAGCACCAGGTAGCTGAGGTGGGGCAGGTTGGCCAGCTGAGGGGGGATGGCTGTGATGAAGTTACCCCCCAGGTACAGCAGCTCCAGACTGCAGGAGGACAAAACCACAAACCTCCAATAGTCAGTGTGATTTACAAACACTTTTAGTTTCTCATATTAGTACACTTTATTACCAACTTGTAATTTAGACATATGAGCAACTTCAGTTTAGCAGGTGCACCTTCAGTTGATATAAAGAGATATTGCAAAGCTATTGCATGACATTGTCCCACATGTCCGTTGACAGGCTGCTGGTTCATTCAGAGTGTGTACCTCTAAGTACGCGGGGAGAGGAAGGGGTTACTGGACAGGCGTGGCTGACACGCCTGTCAGCTGCTGAAACTGATGATACAGCTGCTGGGAGAGACCCCCCCCCCCAGAGTGACGAGAGGCTAGGCCTGTCCTGCTCTCCAGCAGAGCTTCACAGAGGCTGTCCAGAGGGAGAAGGACATGTGGCTCACCTACCCTGGGGGTCTTCTGACAGATTTACTGCTTTTTGAATCTAAATAATCCTGGACAGCAGCCTGCCTAAATTACAGATAAAGAAGGCCGAATTGCTTCATAGCTTGGAAAATAGGACAACCCATAAAATGAACCCAACTAAAGAAACTGTGCTATCATATTATTAGAGCTGTAAAAATGAATAGCCATGATATCGGGAATATTATCCGCACACTCCAGGAAAGTCTGCGATAATTGTTGGCAGGTGTGGCGAATGCAAATAAAACTTGTGTAAGCAAAGGGCATGTGGTCTTGAGGCTGACATTCAGTGGGTACTAAAGGTGTCCATTGAGATATTTTGAACTCTTCAAAATGAATGCAGACATGAGAAACACCAGCTGACAGACCAGACAGGTCCATGGACGGCCTGACAGGTCCATGGACGGCCTGACATGGACGGCCTGACATGGACGGCCTGACAGGGCAACATGGACGGCCTGACGGGGCAACACGGACGGCCTGACAGGGCAACATGGACGGCCTGACAGGGCAACATGGGTGAAACGTTCAAGAGTAATTTAGACACAAGATAAAGGACTTCTCAGTGAAGGAATAACATGTCCTCTTCTGGAAAAATAATCACATCTCTAGAGCCTGTACTTCATCCACACAATCAATGCGGTTCCCAGTGCCAGTATAAATGAGACCACATGGTGGTGGTATACGGGAACTGGTCCAGACTGATCCTTCACCTGACGTACAGGTCACCGTGACTCGCTACTGTCATGACGCCATGGTGATAAGCAGAAATAAACTCACTCACCTTATCCTATCAATGCATCACCAGTATTGCGGTAGTGGAGGCCATAGAGGCATTATACTGAACATTATACTGATTATACTGAACAACTAGCTTCAAAGTCAGACCGAGAGCATAACGACGAGTAACCCAGAACTGAACAGGGTCCTCTGACACTTACAGGAGATGGAGACCGAGAAGGTCAAGGCCTTTCTGCCGGTGGATCATACCTGGTCAAGTTCTCGATCTCAGCGGGGATGCTCTTCAGCCGGTTCCCACCGATGGAGAGGGACTGCAGGCGCCGCAGCTTGGTGCACTGGAGCGGGATCTCCTCGAACCGGTTTCCGCTGAAGTTCAGCACCTCCAGCTGCATGGAGCCGAACTCCTTGGGCAGGGAGGCCTCATCCAGCCGATTGTTCTTCGCTATGAAGGTCTTGAGCTTCGTCAGGCGGGTGATGTCTTCGCTGATGACGGTCAGTCCGTTGCTGCTGATGTCGAGGAGCTGCAGGTTGGAGAACAGGCAGACGGACACAGGCAGGGCGGCCAGCCGGTTGAAACTCAAGTACAGCTCTTTGGTGTCGTTTCTCCGCTCTTCGCCGATGCTGTCAACGGTCAGGGTGTTCAGCTGTAAACGGGACAAGTCTAGCACCGCGTCCCCGGGTCCGGGTCCGGCCGCGGCTCCGGGCTCCATGCTGCTCCTCCAGCTGAAGCAGATCCCCCACTTTTAAACTCCTCTTTCTAGACCCGAGGAGGACAACTGTCGTCGGATCTGGAGAAACGTTTGTTCAAAAAAAGGTTTAGCTCAGCGGAGGACAGCGGAATGTCGAAACATCTGCTGCTGATCACGTTGTGCTCCGAGTCTCTGAGATCTGGGTCAGTAATTAACTCATCAAATAGTCACACTAGTGGTCCCGTCGAGAGCCACCAGAACCTGACTTTCGGAATTTGTCGAGAGCAGTTGTTATTAGCTATTATGTGCAGTTCATGTTCCGGGGCCGGCTAGAGAGCGTGTAATCCCGCCCCAAATCGAATGGAACGTATTGATGGGCTGGGCTCCCTGTCCGTCATGTTGCAGCGAGCGTTCGGGATTTTGATTGGTTTTTATTATTAGTTTGCAAAATATTTTTTACCAACACTTAAATTAAATCAATGACGTGACAACAGCAATGTCGTTTTCTGTATTTCTTGGGGTACGTTGGAGGAAATATTTGAAGTGATAATATTTCGATCATGCTAACTCGACCGACTGTATGGACTCTGTGGCTTATTTTGGAGGATTTATTAATAACTTTTACATCCGGTTGCTTATTTAAGATGGTTAAACTTAGCTATACATGTATGCGTTTTTTAGAGCAGGATTTACGTTTATGTATTAGGTTAAAGGTATTTAAGCGCCAGGAAAATCCAATCGTCGCAACCGGTGGCAACGGTTTGGGATGCCCATTACGTAACAGCAGGGCTCTGTTGCGTAACACCAGGTTGTGTTGGGAATGGGAACCAGATTTACACACTTAACGTACCTACCACATGGTTATAACAGGGTTAGAGCTCCACTTTTGTAGACACATCACTCCTGTCGTTTATAGGGTTTATTGGTATACATACATATACCTTACAGTCTGTGCACTTCTAGTAGAATATAAAAGATCAAGCGTGTGTCTATATGCAACAGTCACACACACACATTGGACAGGCAACCAATCACAAAGCACTAAGCCTAGCACAAGCCTTCTGCCAAACACTCATCCAGCACCGTGGTGCCTCTGTGGTCTGGCGAGGCAGAGAGACCTCAGGGTCTAAGGCACTGCATTTTACCCACAGCTCTTCAGTATCGGTGTGGTATTGTGACAAACAACCACAAATCAAAACACTGCCCTCAGCACTGCACACACATGTAGATACGCACACTCTCAGACACACACTCACTCAGTTTATATGCACTTAGTATTTGATGCGTCTAAGTTACTTTTGTCAACAGCCAGGCTAGTCCTCCTGCCACAATTGAGTCCTAAAGTACAGGTATCGTGTTGTTGCTGGGTCCAGAGCAGTGCTTTACCTGGAAGGTGTTTCTATTACATTTCATTCAAACATTCACAATGACAGGCTTTGGTTTCAGATCTCCCCCGTTCTGCAGTGAGACCTGCGTGTTCATCTCAGAGTCAACCGGCATGCGCCTGGAAGCTTCTCCTGGACGGGCCAACATACATCTACGCATGGAGGAGCCCCAGAAAGAGGCAGAGACGGAGAGGGAGGGAGACAGAGAGAGAGAGAGGGAGCGAGAGAGGGAGAGAGACAGAGAGGGAGAGAGACAGAGAGAGAAAGAGAGAGCGGGAGACAGAGAGGGAGCGCTGAGGGAGTCTAACACAGGAGCGTGTGATTGACATGTCAACAGAGTAACGTGGTACATATAACATTTGAGTTGATCATGTTGGCTTGGCTGCGGGACCATAAACGCACATAAAAAAGCATAGATAATAATAATAATAATAATAATACAAAGAAGTGCATTGGTCAAGTAGTGTATGATAGTAGTGAATGTGAAAATGTCGACCCTCACTCCCCCAGCCAGCTCAGCCCTTTGAGGCCACAAGGCCTCTCTGTTCAGGGTGTGGAGAAGCTCCTCTGCTGCTGTAGGATCCCATCCAGTCTTTGTTGCTGTGTGATCCAGAGCGACTCTCACAGTGACTTCTCTTCATTCCAAATTGGCATTCATTTCTCATTCGCATGTTAATTCAAACAATAATACAAAGGAGTTTTTTGTAGAAAAAGAACATAACTAAACAAAAGCAATAGAATCTCCCGTTTGTAGTGTGTGGGAGACTGCAGTAATCAAACCGTTTCAAACATGGGATGGCTATAATACTTTTTTGTTGCCCCTGGAATCTAACAAATGTTGAAACAGACAGAGACACACATGTATAAAAAGCATAATAATTAACACAGTGGAGAATCATGAACAAAATAAATCATTAAAACCACAGGGCCCTAAAGATAAATCAAGTGTGGAGGAAGGGCGTTGTCATCCTCTTCATCGAGTTCAGGCTTCCTTTGTGCTGGCCTTCATCTTCTCCACGGTCTCCTGTTTCAGGAACCACATCAGATGGGACAGACCACGTCATTGACAATAACCCGAACAGGTTGGAATGTAATAATGTGCACTTTGAACCAAGCTGGCTTTGTTTGCGTTTTGTTTGTTGAATGCTGGACTGAAGTCAAGTCTTAAATAGAAACACATCATGTTCCACTGAAAACATCCCAGGTAAACACCATCCTGAATTTGGAGTGAATCTGATCAAATGGAACTTGGACTCTGAAGCACCGGAGTGTTTTTGTGTGTCCAACGTTGGCTGGTTTGGAAGCTGCCCTGCACTGGAGTGCAGCGCATTTCCTGACCTCACTCACCCAGCGATGGCTTCAGGCCAAAGTCACAGCGCAAACAGAACCGCTCTCAGCCAGCGGCAATTAGCAGGCGTGCTAAACATTTACCAGGGAGAAGCAGCCTGTGGTTGGCTGGTCTGGCTGAAAGGATTCTGGGCTTGATCTAGAACTTGATTTTCTTTCTGAACACGTTCCATAACTGCATTGTGCTTCTAAATAGGTTATAGACTCAAATGGCCTAGAAAGATTCTAGAAATGTACTGAATTGTATTGTAACGGCGAAAGGGCTGACCAATAGAGAAGAGAACCAACATTTCTCAGAGTTGATACAATTAATGGCTGAGTTTCCATAGTTTGGAACCTTTAAAACTACTGCAGGGTTGACATTTTATCTTTATTACTCAAATAATATCATATATTATTTAAATCAATGTTCCCCGTTCAGTCAATGGACAATCGAGTGACTTTTGAAACCTCAGCCTCACAAAATGTACATCAGATACTATAGATTCAAACATTGTACACATTTATTGGTATTCTATAAATCATATAAATAGGAACATTACAAATACACATTCATTTAAACATCAGTGAACAACAGCCTGAACTGACTAATCCAATGCAACATGAACAATGTTTGAATCCACGCCGCACAAGCCTAACTCTAACCCTAAAGCCTAGTTTATACTTCTGCGTAAAGTGACGGACGACGGATACGGAGAGCCCTCTCCGTCGACGGAGAGCCTGACGGAGAGCCTCTCCGTCGTCTCCGTCGGCCTGAAATATTTTTTAAGTATCCGTCACTCCGTCTACGTACAACGGAGACCGCAAGGGCTGCGATTGGTCCTCTAAACACGTCATTTACACATGAATGACTCACAATGAATCACATTCTATCGCTATCGACTTCTATCACAACGTAAACACTGGCCGCGCCATTTATGTATATACGCTTTATACGCTATATATACGCTACATACGCTTTACTATATGGACGCATAAAGCTCCAAAATGCAAGCCGACCTACTTGAACTTGTGAAACTTAAAAGAGACGGTGGCAAATTGCAAGTTTGTGTACGGTTTTTACTTTTAAAAGCATTTAATTTATAACGTATCCCCTTTTCTATTTAATAATTGATCCCCTCTGAACTAATTTTCCCTTTTGTACTTATTTGCTTGAATGTCATGGCCAGTCTTGCGTAGCGACCCTTACTGGTCAAGCCGGAAATTGCATTCCGTATCCGTCACCACGACGGAGAAGTATGAGGGCTCGAGGGGTGTCCGTAGTTACGCAGACGGATGACGGATTACGCAGTCGGAGAAGTATAAACTAGGCTTAACTCTAACCTAACCCTAACTCTAACCTAACCCTAACCTAACCCCTAACCTAACCCTAACCTAACTCTAACCTAACCCTAACCTAACCCTAACCTAACCCTAACCCTTACTCTAACCCTAACCTAACCCTAACCCTTACTCTAACCCTAACCTAACCCTTACTCTAACCCTAACCTAACCCTTACTCTAACCCTAACCTAACCCTAACCCTAACCTAGCCCTAAGAGCCTGAGAAGGTGCTAACCTCCCCGTGTATCCCTCCACTATCCCCCCCCGGCCCCCCCGCCCCCCCGCGGCAGCACTGACCTGGTGCTTGTTGAGCTCGGCCACGCGGAGGCTCCACTCCTCCTCCGTCACCTCCGCGCCCCGCGTCGGCCGACTCGTCCACCGCGGCGGTCTCGTCTGTGGGGGACAACAAGGAGACTCAGGGCCCGGGGTCCGTAACCTCCAGACCTGACGGCTTCACGGAGCCCGTCTGCACCGCACGGAGCTGCACTCCTCTGCACAACAAGACTGTGTTGGGCTGGACCGGGCCTAACAGGCAGGACCGGGCCTAACAGGCTGGACCGGGTCTGACGGGCTGGACCGGGCCTAACAGGCTGGACCGGGTCTGACAGA
>JAXIVH010000010.1:1183501-1233084 GCA_036785325.1 Urophycis tenuis | reverse complement strand
GAGGGAGGCAGAGAGAACAGGAGTAGAAAGAGGTAGAAGATAAAGAAGAGTGTGGAGTGGTATAGAAATGGAGGAGAAAGACACAAAGAAAGCAAATCTTTACCACAGTTGTGATTGGCTCACCACTCTGGAGCACCGCGGTGCCCTGGAGCAGTACTGCACTCTGCAGCAGCACTGCACTCTGCAGCAGCACTGCACTCTGCAGCAGCACTGTACACCGGAGCACTGCTCTGCTCTGCAGCAGCACTGCACTCTGGAGCAGCACTGCACTCTGCAGCAGCACTGCACTTTGCAGCAGCACTGTACTCTGCAGCAGCACAGCACTCTGGAGCACCGCTCTGCAGCAGCACTGTACTCTGCAGCAGCACTGCACTCTGGAACACCGCTCTGCTCTGCAGCAGCACTGCACTCCGGAGCAGCACTGTACACTGGAGCAGCACTGTACTCTGCAGCAGCACTGTACTCTGGAGCACCGCTCTGCAGCAGCACTGTACTCTGCAGCAGCACCGCACTCTGGAGCACCGCTCTGCTCTGCAGCAGCACTGCACTCTGGAGCAGCACTGTACTCTGGAGCACCGCTCTGCAGCAGCACTGTTCAGCTGGCAGCTGGAGAGCAGAGCAGGTAGGGCCACCAGGTGGTTCCCCCACCATGCTTTGACAACACAAAACACCACCAGCTCCTTGACTTTGCTGGATAAACTCCCAGGATGCACTGGGACATTGGGATTGGGGGGCGGGGCCGCTTTAATAAGGCTCGGCGCCGGAGCTCTTCATTAGAGAACCTGAGGAGACCAGTGGCACCGGGTCTGACCGCGACACAGTGGAACCCAGCGGGGGAGGGAGGGGGAGAGGGCCCTGGGTGCCTCCCTACTCAGGGTGCTGCTGAGTCATGAGTGGAGCCACGCATACGTCCTCAGCTCTCCTGAAGACCTTCCATCTGTTCCTCAGAGCACCATGCTCCTAGCTCAGCACACCAGACAGCTGTGAGTCAGACTGAAGCAGGGGGAAAACACCTATGCTGTGCTGTGGTGTTAAAATACCAAATCCATCTACGGTGAAATGCAACCAGCACCTGAGAGAGCAGCATCCTGCTGTGAACATGGTTCATGACTCCCAACATCTCCTCTACATCACATCCATATCAACAAGTGGACCACAAGTATATCACTGATTCTGTCCAACATCACAGCTGGAAACCGTAGAGTTCCTCAGACCAAGGGTCACAAATGGGACATTGACTTCTGACAGTAACAATCTTTGATCACTGCCCTCTCCCTGACAGACCTGGAGGTGCTCCACCCACAACCCTGGCGGTGCTCCACCCACAGACCTGGAGGTGCTCCACCCACAGCCCTGGAGGTGCTCCACCCACAGACCTGGAGGTGCTCCACCCACAGCCCTGGTGGTGCTCCACCCACCCGCGGGTGTTCCTGTAGCAGGGCTTTCGACAGGCCCAGCTCTGTGGACCCGGCTCCTCCTCTTGGCCATGATGCCCAGGCAGGGGCTGAAGTCCAAAACCGTGGGAGGTTCAAAGATAAGTCGGCCGCTGGCGACTCAGCGCTCCTCCAGTCTCCCCGTGCAGACGGGGAGGACGCCGCCTGCTGCCCGCCATCGACGGCGGCCACCGAGACGCTACCGCTGAGACGTTCTCAGACGCCGTGCGGACCCCTCAACTTTCCTGAGACACCTCACTAGAACGTTGAGCTTCTGTCAATGGGACTCACCGAGTAGGTGTACTACAACACACAAGTGTATCAAATATAGATCTTTGATATAAAATATGAATATAAAAACACGCCATTGAAATGGTGTAATATCAATAATGGAAGTGTTGCAGTGTTTTTATCAGAAGAGCAGCAGCTGCCCCATGGTTCAGAGCTGCACCAGGTCGCCTCGCCCACTCCAGGCCACGTTAGCATGGTCCAAAGGCCGACAGGGTGTCTGGCTTCTACATCTACCGTTTTATGTGCCTAAGGATGAGAAACGGCTCTTTCCTTACCCAATCTCCCCAAGCCTAGGGATTACTGCATGTTATAGTAACATTACTATTTATTTAGCGGGTGTTTCTTTCTCCCAAGCAGCTTGCAGTGAAACAAGGACTGGTCTTTAGAGACAGGTATGGTGAGGACAGGTGGGCCGCAGACAGGCTACACTGCTCGGTGAGGAGAGTGCTCAACACAAGATGGTGACAATAAGCAGTATGAACAGTAATAACACGATCCTGCTGCCGGTGTCCGGAGTCCGTCAGGGTGACACAGCGTCATACAGCCCGGCTCAGGGCATGCTGCCCCAGAGCAAGGCAGCCCTGAGCACCCTGGGACAGGCTGCCCCAGGGTGCAGGCACCCTCAGTGGGTGAGGGGCCGACATGAACCAACACCGTGTTGAGGTAGTCCCGCGCAGGCCCACAGCGCAGGCCCACAGAACCGGGCCCACAGCGCCAGCCTGCACGCCACACACCTCCCCGCCCACATGGGCTCTCCCACACACAGCTGCACAAAAACCACTTCAGAATATAACCCAGACGGGCTATTATAAGGTGTGTGTGTGTGTGTGTGTGTGTGTGTGTGTGTGTGTGTGTGTGTGTGTGTGTGTGTGTGTGTGTGTGTGTGCATGCCGTTTGCAGCAGATCTGTGTGGGCCAGACTAAGGGTTGAGGGAGCTGGAACAAGGGTTTAGGCACTAGGACCCAGGAGTTGCTCTGTAGTGGCTGGACTCCAGAGAGACGACCAAAATAGACTTTCCAAGACAAAAAGAGTGGGGGGGGGGGGGGGGGAATGCAAAGATGGAGGAGAGGAAATGGCCACAGGGAAGGGAGGAGCCAGGAGCGAGGAGGGAGGAGGAGAGGAAGGGAGCGTCACCCATGGATTCTTGCAGTGACGTCTCTGCACTTCCTCCAACCGTGACGAGCGTTCACACAGGCGCACTCATGCGCTGCACAGCCAGAGGATCTGAGGGCCGCGCTCACGGCTGCTGGCTGGGCCTGTGGCCACGACAACGCTCACTCTTCTGGGTCCCTGGGTTAGCGCAGGCTAGCTAACAGGAATCTGGGGTGGCTAACAGGGCTAACAGCTAACAGGCACAGCACAGACCCTGCTCCTCCAAGAGCTGGCAGTAGCGTGACCGAAAGTCATTACTTTAGAACAGCATAAGTAGCATCAGACTGCATTTGGCATTCTTGGAATTAGGGGAAAAGCAACGCTGGTCCGGTTCGATGTTGTGCACAACACAGAACATTGAGTCGGCTCTGCTATGCTAATTTCAGGCATCTGTGTTTGATTTAAAGAGTCAAACTCTGGTGTTTAACAACACAGCCGTTAGCAGCTCTGTCCCCTGCTAGTCCTGTCACACAGCAGCCTGATCACCAGGGAGGACAGCGGTCCGGAGGCCAGGCCCCCCGTCGCTGGGGGGATGTGACCCTACTGGAGCGCCCAGGGGGATGTGACCCTACTGGAGCGCCCAGGAGGATGTGACCCTACTGGAGCGCCCAGGAGGATGTGACCCTACTGGAGAGCCCAGGAGGATGTGACCCTACTGGAGCGCCCAGGAGGATGTGACCCTACTGGAGCGCCCAGGAGGATGTGACCCTACTGGAGCGCCCAGGAGGATGTGACCCTACTGGAGAGCCCAGGGGGATGTGACCCTACTGGAGCGCCCAGGAGGATGTGACCCTACTGGAGAGCCCAGGAGGATGTGACCCTACTGGAGCGCCCAGGAGGATGTGACCCTACTGGAGCGCCCAGGAGGATGTGACCCTACTGGAGCGCCCAGGAGGATGTGACCCTACTGGAGCGCCCAGGAGGATGTGACCCTACTGGAGAGCCCAGGAGGATGTGACCCTACTGGAGAGCCCAGGGGGATGTGACCCTACTGGAGAGCCCAGGAGGATGTGACCCTACTGGAGAGCCCAGGGGGATGTGACCCTACTGGAGAGCCCAGGAGGATGTGACCCTACTGGAGCGCCCAGGAGGATGTGACCCTACTGGAGCGCCCAGGAGGATGTGACCCTACTGGAGCGCCAAGGAGGATGTGACCCTACTGGAGAGCCCAGGAGGATGTGACCCTACTGGAGAGCCCAGGAGGATGTGACCCTACTGGAGCGCCCAGGAAGATGTGACCCTACTGGAGAGCCCAGGAGGATGTGACCCTACTGGAGCGCCCAGGAGGATGTGACCCTACTGGAGAGCCCAGTCCCAGCAGGACGGCCGGTGGACTTGGGTGTGCGGGACGTGACGTCGACTGGTGAACAGAAAATGGCGGCCGTGTTCATCGACTGACCCTGGAGACGGTGAAACACACGTGTCTCTGTTTGGTCCGAGGTGGAGCAGAGCACGGCCCACCAGTCTCTCTCTCCATCAGAGACCAGTGAGCGGTCTCTCTCTCTCCATCAGAGGCCAGTGAGCGGTCTCTCTCTCTCCATCAGAGACCATTGAGCGGTCTCTCTCTCTCCATCAGAGGCCAGTGAGCGGTCTCTCTCTCTCCATCAGAGGCCAGTGAGCGGTCTCTCTCTCTCCATCAGAGGCCAGTGAGCGGTCTCTCTCTCTCCATCAGAGACCAGTGAGCGGTCTCTCTCTCTCCATCAGAGGCCAGTGAGCGGTCTCTCTCTCTCCATCAGAGACCAGTGAGCGGTCTCTCTCTCTCCATCAGAGGCCAGTGAGCGGTCTCTCTCTCTCCATCAGAGGCCAGTGAGCGGTCTCTCTCTCTCCATCAGAGGCCAGTGAGCGGTCTCTCTCTCTCCATCAGAGGCCAGTGAACGGTCTCTCCTCCTCTAGAGAATTGGTTTCATTTAAAGTCAAAGTGCACATTGTTTTTCCATCCATATTGGCAACATTTAAGAGAGGAAAGAGAATAAGAGAGGGGGAGAGAGAGAGAGAGAAAGGGGGGAGAGAGGGACCACTATCTTTGAAATGCTAAAGAAGCTGCTCATTGTTCTTGGCCAGCTGCCTCGTCCAAAAGACACAAATACAAGTGTGTGTGTGTGTGTGTGTGTGTGTGTGTGTGTGTGTGTGTGTGTGTGTGTGTGTGTGTGTGTGTGTGTGGGAGGGGCAGCAGTGTTCTCTCTAGGATCAGACATTGGCTACAGCTGCTTCAGATCACTGGCTAGTTTCTCCACACGTGTGTGTGTGTGTGTGTGTGTGTGTGTGTACGTGTGTGCACGTGTGTGTGTGTGTGTGTGTGTGTGTGTGTGTGTGTGTGTGTGTGTGTGTGTGTGTTAGTGTGTGTCTCAGAGACTGGAAAACAAGGGATTGCATAAAGGAGGTAAGGAAAAAAAAGCTGTTTTTCTAACTATGTAGCAATGTGGTCTTAATACAAGGTCATTAAATGCATACACACTGCTAATGCTAAACAAAGCGCAACAAAGCGCAACAACTATTGTGTTGTTGTTGTTTTACTAATAAAAAGATACATAATATCTGTATTATTTCGGGTAGTAGTGTGGTAGTTCTGTGCAGGCATAAGGGAGGGGGGGTTGGTTCTGATTGTATAGTAACCTAATCAGCCTCAAGGCTTCTGTGACTTGTGGCTGTAACTACTGTAACTACCTCATTACAACTAGAGTAACTACTGTAACTACCTCATTATAACTAGAGTAACTACTGTAACTACCTCATTACAACTAGAGTAACTACTGCAACTACCTCATTACAACTAGAGTAACTACTGTAACTACCTCATTACAACTAGAGTAACTACTGTAACTACCTCATTATAACTAGAGTAACTACTGTAACTACCTCATTACAACTAGAGTAACTACTGTAACTACCTCATTACAACTAGAGTAACTACTGTAACTACCTCATTACAACTAGAGTAACTACTGTAACTACCTCATTACAACTAGAGTAACTACTGTAACTACCTCATTACAACTAGAGTAACTATTGTAACTACCTCATTACAACTAGAGTAACTACTGTAACTACCTCATTACAACTAGAGTAACTACCTCATTACAACTAGAGTAGGTTCTGGTAACTACCTCATTACTACTACAGTATGTGCTGGTAACTACCTCATTACTACTACAGTATGTGCTGGTAACTACCTCATTACTACTACAGTATGTGCTGGTAACTACCTCATTACTACTACGGTATGTGCTGGTAACTACCTCATTACTACTACGGTATGTGCTGGTAACTACCTCATTACTACTACGGTATGTGCTGGTAACTACCTCATTACTACTACGGTATGTGCTGGTAACTACCTCATTACTACTACGGTATGTGCTGGTAACTACCTCATTACTACTACGGTATGTGCTGGTAACTACCTCATTACTACTACAGTATGTGCTGGTAACTACCTCATTACTACTACAGTATTGCTGCTGAAGGCAGCCTACTCCCTGTTCTGCACCTGCAGGCTAAGCTAGGCCCCCATGGCGTCCACTAGGTGTTCCACTGGGTGTTCCACTGGGTGTTCCACTAGGTGTTCCACTGGGTGTTCTACTAGGTGTTCCACTAGGTGCTCCACTAGGTGTTCCACTAGGTGTTCCACTGGGTGCTCCACTGGGTGTTCCACTAGGTGTTCCACTAGGTGTTCCACTACGCCGGTCTGGTGACAGACTGCCACATTGCGTCTCAAGGGGGATGCTGCAAATATTTAAGTTGGCAAATTTTTGTTATAGCACATTACAACTGTTTTATAGTTTCTCTGAACTGGTTCTACTGCTTGTTCTTCAGTTGCATGTGGAACCCATGGGGTGGAACATGACTGTCCCAACACTCTGTTACTACCCATAAAGCAACGTTTCACCTTAAACATAATAAACTAAAAAAAAAAAGGTTTAGTGCCAATTAAAAATGTTTGCTCGTAATTTAGAGTTTAGTGTATTTTAATAACGTCCTAATTTTACACAGACAACTCTATAGGATAGTAACTGTGTGTGTGTGTGTGTGTGTGTGTGTGTGTGTGTGTGTGTGTGTGTGTGTGTGTGTGTGTGTGTGTGTGTGTGTGTGTACTACCACACATGCTGCCTTGCTTCTTCTGCAGGCTTCACTTTCACTGCTCATCCATGACACCGCAGCGCCACCATCCAGATGTCACCAAATTACAAAAATCAATTATACATGCAGGCTAACACAAGCAGCATACTCCGGGCCTACGAAACCCCCGCTGGCATAAAACGGCGTGTGCCAGAAGTAAGCAGGTCCTGTGCTCGTAGGGCTTCACAGAAATGTGAAGTTGCAGGCCTACAAAGCATCAAACTAAATGTAGCCTATGGTCAAACGATCTCCACACGCCCCGATCCACGTGTGTTTGTTCACGAAACATGCCGTTGAGATATGCATAACCTAGTGAGCATAGTGAGATATGCCTAACCTAGTGAGCACAGTGAGATAAGCCTAACCTAGTGAGCACAGTGAGATAAGCCTAACCTAGTGAGCACAGTGAGATAAGCCTAACCTAGTGAGCAGAGAGTCAGTGTAACGCCGCTTTGCTGCAGCCCAAGCCCTCCAGGCCGGTGCAGGGTGTCTTCTGGAACATGACACCCTGGGACACACACAGTCCGCAGTGGTCGCAACGTCAGACGCAGTGCATTTAAGACAGACCCTTGACATTTTTTTCCTCCTTCTAAAAGACACCAAACATGAAGTCTTCACGACCACGTCCGTTTCCACCGAGTCACGTTCAGAGTACGGGCGCACCTTGCGTTTGGCAATTGCGTAATAGCGCGATTCTGTTGCCTCAACGCTCATGTGCTCCTGATTCACTGTGAGAGGCATGGCCTGTTACTGCTTTAACAGGACCACAGATCGGACTGGACCTCAGCGGTGGAGACCTACAGAGACTGGACCACCGCCTGACTCGGTGCCAGCTCTAGCCCGTGGAGCTCGGCGCGGCCTGCGACGGACCAGCACGGAGAGGGAGGGAGGGGGGGAGAGAGGGAGAGACACGGTCCCACCATATAGAAAGCATCGGCCAAATCCCGGTCACTTATGTGTCAGAGCTACATATGACAGAGCCGTCTGAGCAGGCCCAGGTTCCTACAGACACATCTACCCGGTGCAGATGTGCAGAGTAGAGGCCCACCGGGCTACCAGCCTGGGGACTGGGGGCAGTACGGGGTAGTACGGGGTAGTACGGGGTAGTACACAGTAAAACATGGTGCCATACTTACTGCTGACTTTCATGCTGCCGAACGCGGAGGGCTGCGGCACCGGCTTGCAGCTCTCCGCGAAGGAGGTGGTTCTGGGCCGGCCTGACATGATCCAATCCTCGGGTTGTGTGGGATGGAGACCGTGGCTGTCTAGATGGCAGGGCGGGTGGACGTGCAGGTCCTTCTCATCCACAGGGATGACACTTCTAGAATTAAATACACTTCAAAAAGGGGCAAAAAAATGTGCTCCTTTCTGCACGGTCCTTCAGCAGGTTCTGGTCGTTTGTTCAACCTCTAAACTACGTCCTCTCCCCCTGACAATCACAGCATCCTCTCGATGGTCCGGCAGATGTCTCCAGCAGTCATGGATCCGGCCTCTCCCTCCTGCGTCCCCCCGAATCAAACCGACGTCTTCCTCTCTGCGGGTTCTTCGGTGTCGCAACGACAAGCACAGCGTGGGCCCAGCAGCTGGTCCGGTTCGTATCGGAGATAAGCGCAGGTCTTTCTGGTGGTTCGGGGTGGATCGGGGTGGTTCGGGTGGTCCAGTAGGCCTAGCTCCTCTTCATATCCCGACGTGGAGGCTCGGTGATCCGGCGGCCATGGCGGCTCCTCGCTGCGCCCTGCTGACGACTCAACGGAAAACCCACCGATGGCCCAGTCTCTCCGCGGAGCGAGGCGAGGGCTCCACGCTGCGGGAAAATCTTCCAGAACGGAGAACTCGACGGTTCTATCGGGCCTCGGAACCACAAGGTCCGATGTTCAGCGGTGGGAGCGGAGATTGAGATGTTCTTTTTTTAATTCTTTCCCCATAGGTTTGAGCCTAGCTGTCTTTGTCGTTACGGAGGGTCGGTACGCTATCTACGTAGTCGGTGAGCGGTGTGTTCTGAACGCATGGAGCCACGGAGTTACGCAAAATAACTACCCTCTGGTGGAGAATAGGAGCAGTGTTGAAGAGCAGGGGAATCTGGGGTGGTCGATTCAGCCAATCAGAACCGTTTCCTACACAAGTGGGTGGGGAGTGTGACGTTTCAAACCAATGACGACGCGGCTTTTAAAGAACACATGGCATTATTTGTTTAATCCCGCCCCCAGTACTTCCAAGGTCTGCGCCTTGCAAGCGCCAGAGGCAATGGGCGTGGCCGCGGCAGAATGATGGCTCTGTCAGCCAATAGGGTAGCGCCTTACGAAACGGACGTGGCTGTCACAGGGCCGCGGCCATGCAGGGCTGTTGCTATGTCGGTTCTTCTGACCTTACAGATGTTGCTGCGGTTGTAATGCGTTGACTTCTAGGACAAGCCTCCAGTTTGCGCCGTAATGTTTAGCAACTGTACAAGTGTACAGGTTGGAGCGTGTGTGTTGCAGGGCTGTCTGCCCTTTTATTTTGAAGGCTCACAATGTGTCTGGTCTATTTTCATAGCCATCTCCCAGCCTTAGAAATGGGGGGATGGATAATGTATGCTTTTCCCCATTTTTTGATGGTTTAGGTATTTGTATGACCTCTTTGTTTATGGGATAATTATGTAACATTATACTGTAATACTCACAAATATAGAACAAAAAGTTAAATTCACCTCCCCTCTCTCTTACTCTCGCTCTTCTTAAACAGATCAAACTAATGTATTTTTTGTGGTCATATTTTTATTGTTATGTCATTTCAAAATATATGAAAAAAACAGACACTTAAGACACCTATAAATAAATAAATAAATATGTCTACAGCCACTTGATTGCTGTCGTCGTGTGAAAACCAGTTCATTATTTTCAGGGATTTGTTTCCTTGTATTATCATCTCTTCGAGGTCCTGAGAGAACGCAACAGAAACCAACATTCTGAAGGCACAGTTTTCACATGGAGACAGAAATGACTTTGCTAAGAGGTATTATGATATTACTTGATCATATTGTTGTTCAATAAATGCCTCAATTGGATGGAATGGTTGGCTTGTTTTGAATGCATCTCAATCTGCACTCATACTATTCCCACAAGGCAAAACGGCCTTATTAAAACATGAACTACCACTATTAAAAAACAGTTAATTGACTACTGAATTCCATAATAATAATTGTCAATATGCACAATGTATGTATTATTCTCTCATCCTCAAATTTTGAGCATTTCAAAATTTTACTTCTCTGAGGAAATATTGGATTTGACCCCTGGGTTATACTGAACTAGTCAGCTAGCTCCCTCGTCATACTGAACTACAGTCAGCTAGCTCCCTCGTCATACTGAACTACAGTCAGCTAGCTCCCTCGTCATACTGAACTACAGTCAGCTAGCTCCCTCGTCATACTGAACTACAGTCAGCTAGCTCCCTCGTCATACTGAACTACAGTCAGCTAGCTCCCTCGTCATACTGAACTACAGTCAGCTAGCTCCCTCGTCATACTGAACTACAGTCAGCTAGCTCCCTCGTCATACTGAACTACAGTCAGCTAGCTCCCTCGTCATACTGAACAACAGTCAGCTAGCTCCCTCGTCATACTGAACAACAGTCAGCTAGCTCCCTCGTCACAGTATACCAGTATACTAGTCTGGTTATTCTACAGAAATGAACCCAACGATTCTGGTTCCCATTCTGTAAGTCATTGGTGCTTCGGGTCCAATCTGATCTGATGTCCGGACCCAAAGAGAACACGTGGAGACAGACACACCTTGTGACCTGTGTGTGGGAAACCGTGGGTGATGTATAAAATTCAAGTCTAGTCAGGTTAAAGTTGGAATTGTTTCCAACACAACGCTCGTAAATAACATTGCAATACCCTGCTTGGAAGTCATGTTGTTGGGAGACGTGTGAGACAAGCTGGGGCTGTGTGTGTGTGTGTGTGTGCACTACCAGCTCTACAGGTGTGAATATTAATGTTTGTGCTCTCTAACCGTTTCCTGGCACACCAGGAAGTGTTATGGCAAAGGAAGAATCCAGTGAATCAGTGGGTTTGGGCCTCAACAGGGATTCTAATGTTTCCACCCAAACCAAGTGAAACCAATCTGTGGTTACTCATTGTTATTGCCTACGGAAACAGAGAGCCCTCCCTTCGGCTGCAGGGCTTCACACCAAGGTGGGCGTGAGGTCCTCCTTGAAGATGACGGGGTGGGGGGGGCGGGGCAGGCCGGGGTACCCCCCGTACCCCCCGGACCCCCCGTACTCGCTGTCCGAGGTGTCGCCGTCAGAGGAGGAGGAGTCAGAGGTCAGCAGGGAGCCGCGCTGCAGACAGGAGTCACAGTACGGCCGGTGGTAGTGGTCGTAGTCCCCGGAGCTGCTGGAGTCCGAGTCCCAGGAGCCGGAGGAGTCTCTGGGGGGTCTCTCCGGGCGCCGGCCCGCCTCCCCGCTCACTGAAGGAGCCGCGGCGCTCCGGGCGACCGCACCTCCAGGGGGCCGGCGGTACCAGTGACACGCTGGGACCCTTCTCTTCACGCTACAGCTCTCCCCCATTCTCCTCTGCTTCACCTCCTCCTCCTGCTCCTGCTCCTCTTGTTCCTGCTCCTCGATGTCACTGTTGGCCAGGGGGGAGGAGGGGGCGGGCCCAGGCGAGACATGGGGGGTGTGTGAGAGCGGCGTGCAGCACGGTTTGTCCCGGTGGCACGGCCTGGGGGTGACGCCCGGTCTCTTCCCCGGGCGGCGGTGAGGGCCGGGGCCCAGGAAGAAGCAGGGCCGGCCCCCCCGCGGGGGGTGGAAGGGAGGCCGGCGTCTCCTCATGGCGTAGGGAGAGACGGCAGGGAAGAGCCCCGGGGGGTGAGGACACCAGGGCGTGGGCAGGGGGAGAGGCGTGAGGAGGGAGGCGTCGGAATGGGTGGGTCTCCCGGACGTCCGCTCCTGACCCGAGAGAGCCGTCTCCATGGCGGCGTCCACGCTCAGCTCCTGCAGGATCTCCTGCAGCTGCAGGCTGCTGACGAACGCCCCGCGCCTGATGCCGGGCGACGCCTGGTCGCCCTGGCAACCCTCCGTTCCCGCCCGCCAGCGGTCCGAGCCGTCGATGTGTCGGGGGTCGACCCGGTCCGAGGGGGAGGCAGGCGGCGCCGGCCCCTCTCCCCACACCGCCGTACCGGACCACCCTGTGGGCTGCGGTGACCCGAGGCTGTCGCGGCTCCGCCCGCCCGCTCCGGAGTCTGCAGAGCCGCCCTGAGGGACCTCCCTCTGCAGCCCACCCTCTCCGGGGACAGGCAGGGTCGTGGGGCCGGCCGGGGCCAGGGGTGTGGGGGCGGAGGTCTGGGGGAGCAGTGGACGGGCAGCGGTCGCCGGAGCGGGGGTCAGGTCTGGAGGACGGCCGGGCGGAGGGGTCCGGGGGCCGTCCGAGGACTCGGCCACCGTGGTCTGGGTGGACGAGGAGTGGAGGTTGGCGCTGGAGGAGGAGTCGGGGTCCTGGTCTACAGGGCACGGCTGGCTGGAGGTCATGAGCCGCAGGAGCTTGTCCTTGGCGTTGTTGACCTGCTCCTGGAGGCCGTCGATCACAGCATTCTTCTGAACAGAGACACCACAAACTCAGGGATGAACATTTGAACACTAAACAGAAAGAATAGCAACGTGTGGAACCTGCAATCATTTCTGAAATGTTCCTTCTGTTGAAACATATGCAGGCTAAACCGTTGAGTCAACAAACGCACCAATCAGCCTGATTGGCCTCACTTAGTTTTCCTGTTTTTCACTGTTGTTCTAATATTTTGGTGGTGCACGTGGAGGAGACATGAGGTGCGTGGAGAACCTCTTTCAGCAGCTTCTTCATGGAGTTGTTCTCCCCCAGCAGGTAGTAGACCTCATCCTGGCTGTAGGAGGACATCTGGCTCTTACTGGGGCTGCTGAAGTACTTGGCCATCTGACTGGGGTTGCTGGTTTCCTCTTCAAACTGCCGACACTGACTGAGCTGTGGGGGAGGAGTCAGGGATATTTCATCATCCTGAATAATTCACCTGGTTTGTATTTTTGTGATTGATGAATTGAACATTGAATGTTTGTACTTCATGGTTTTTCCTTACAGAATGTGTATTATTGTGTGTGTTAAAGTGTTAGGTATTCATCATTTCCACTCTCTTCTCATGAGCAGACATGTTACAGAGATAAGTACAGAGAGTACAGAGATAACAGCACGGCGTGACCCTGGCCTGATGACCACGGGCGTAGAAGAGCACGGTGATATCCTGTACACCACGGTGATATCCTGTACACCATGGTGATATCCTGTACACCACGGTGATATCCTGTACACCACCGTGATATTCTGACACCACGGTGATATCCTGTACACCACGGTGATATCCTGTACACCACGGTGATATCCTGTACACCACGGTGATATCCTGTACACCACAGTGATATCCTGACACCACGGTGATATCCTGTACACCACGGTGATAACGTGGCATCTTCAGATCGTCTGCGCTACATTAACGCACAGTGTGTACAGTGTGTACTCATTCGGGACCACCATTTTTCTATGCATGCACTACTGCTCCGTATTCCATATTCATTGTATATATATATTTATAGTTATTTTACTTACTTATATTTTTAATACTGCTTTTCTCTTGCACCAATTGCACCAAGTCAAATTCCTTGTAGGTGCAAACCTACTTGGCAATAAACTTGTTTCTGATTCTGATTCTGTACACCGCGGTGATATTCTGTACACCACGGTGATATTCTGTACACCACGGTGATATTCTGTACACCGCGGTGATATCCTGACACCACGGTGATATCCTGACACCACGGTGATATCCTGACACCATGGTGATATCCTGTACACCACGGTGATATCCTGACACCACGGTGATATCCTGTACACCACGGTGATATCCTGACACCACGGTGATATCCTGTACACCACGGTGATATCCTTACACCACGGTGATATCCTGACACCACGGTGATATCCTGTATACCACGGCCGACCAGGGAACCTCTCCAGACCAGTTGTGTGGTGCTATCAACAGGCATTCAGATCGTGTTCCTCATGCCTCAGACGTTTCCTTCCTTCATGTCGCAGATGCATTCCTTTATGGTGGCGTAAGTGTGCAGCTCGCCACATGTGCAGTAATGAAAGAGCTGGCTCATCCTCCAGAGGATGAGTCACCAACACCAGCACTACATCCACACTGAGTCACAGCTGGGATCTATCACAATCTGCCAACAGAAAGCTGACTTTCAGACTCCAGGCACTCACCAGACTTGTCTGAAGGAGCGGGCGTGAGGGAAATAATGGTTCTGTCTATCTGTCATAAGTCTACTTATGACAGACAGCCGGTCGGCCTGTCGTCAGTTTCTGTCTGAGGAACTGATTATACGTGTGGAGTGTGGACAGACACAGGAGAAGCCCCTTCCAGTGTGTGCCGTGCTCGTGCACACAGACCAAGTGGATCACACACAACATCACAATTACCCCAACGCTTCCCCGTCTTCAGGTTTTACAGGATTTTGATGACATGATGTATACGAACAGAGAGAGAGAGAGAGAGAGACACACAGTGAGAGATAAAATGATGTCGGAGAAGTCCTCTCTGAGGTGTAGGGGGACAGAGGTCTTGCCTGGGGGACAAATAGCAGACAGTTGGTGGCTGAGGTGCAGATGAAGATGGCCCCTGCCACGGTGCTGTAGACCAGGTTGGGCCAGGCCGGCAGGAGGGCGGCGGTGGGCATGGCCACGGCGGAGCACAGCGTGGCCAGGCTGACGGCCGTGATGATGGTGGGGGACTGGTTGACCGGGGGGTGGCTCACGTTGCTGGTGAGGCCAGCCAGGTAGGTCCCATAGAGGAGGAGCCCACCCTGAGCAGAACAGAGGCCCCAAAGGTTACGCACAAACATCCACTCACACCTTGCTTAGAATCCAGTTTGTAACAAAGGGAAACACAGCTGTATGAATATTGAGGCGGTGGGTTGCAGACTCACAGGGAGTCCCTGTAAACCATGCAGGCCCACGCTGCAGGGCGTGAGAGTACCTTCAGTGCTGCGATGAGGATGACCCACAGGTGAGAGTACCCAGAGGAGCAGGAGTCCAGATGCGTCAGAGAGTACTCCACGTCCGTCTCCACCACCTGGCCAACACCACGGAACGTGAAGCTCAGAACGCAGCAGCGATATGAACTGATTCACAACTACTTACAGTTATAAACTGAGTCAGAGATTATTAACCCACTTGAAACCTAAGAGACTCATTCAGGTTTAACCTTTGACAGGTTCGAACACTTTCTTACAAGGACCGCCGGTGATAATTGTTCACTCTCACATTATTCAAAGTGATAAAGATTTTGTCAAAACTTCCGTAATTTCCGTAAACTTTTTAATTTCCGAGCTTGGGATCAATAAAGTATTTCTATTCTATTCTATTCTATACTTAATCATAAAAGATTAATTTAAATGTTTTTCCTGTTCATAAATGTGTGAGAATAAAACACATTCATTACAAGTTGAAATCACTTTTACGAACAAAAGACCCATCACCAAGCCCCCCTCCCATCAGCATCACCTTGACCATGGCTCCAATGGAGCGCCAGCAGTGGATGGGGTCGGCCAGGCTCCAGGCCACCAGAACCAGCACGTCCACCAGGACCAGCTGCCCCACCAGGCCCATCAGCTGGATGTCCCTGATGATCTGGGACATTTGAACAGACGGAGAGCTGTGCTGTGAATGGCCCCGTTACCCTTCTGGCTCTAGAAACAACGGTTCTGTTACAAGGCGGTAACAGAACTACAAGGCGAACACCCACCACTCTCTTGTCAGGAACCCGTTGGGTGAACACTCTGTACAGCCTCCACGTCTTCCCCAGGATGGGCCCAAACACCAGGGTACTGCCCACACACAGGGTCCACGTTCGGGCCTGAAGAGAGCATGAAGAAAGACACAAGTCAACATGGCTGCAGAGGACTGGCCCAATAACATTGTGGCTGCTGTACCGCCCATGGCCTCAAGATGTCGCCATTGCTCATTGCATGAATGTTTGCGTGTGACCGGTGAAGCTGCTAGAGGGTCCACCTGTATGACAGCCGTGGATGTCCCACCGAGGTCATCCACAGAGAACAGGAATCCACTGGTGTAGGTCAGAACACTCCCCATGAGGGTGAGGACATTTAGGTTTGGACTGGACATCTTCACTATCCTGCCATGCAGAACCAACACACACACACGCACGCACGCACGCACACGCACACACACACACACGCACGCACACGCACACACACACACACACACACACACACACACACACACACACATACATACTCAATTTAAGGATTCCTTTGTGTGTGTGTGCGTGCGTGCGTGCACACGCGTGTGTGTGTGTGCGTGCGTGTGTGTGTGTGTCTATGTGTGTGTGTGTGCGTGCGTGCGTGCGTGTGTGTGTGTGTGCGTGTGTGTGTGTGTGTGTGTGTCTGTGTGCATAAGAGTGTGTGTGTGTGTGTGTGTGTGTGTGTGTGTGTGTGTGCGTGTGTGTGTGTACCTGTTGTTTCTGAAGCGCAGGGTGAAGAACAGGAAGCAGAAGGCCAGCAGGATCCCAGCGGACAGCAGCGTCCAGACCACCGCACGCAGCACCGGGGAGAGGGTACGGGTGGGCCGCTCCACGGGCTGCTACACACACACACACACACACACACACACACACACACACACACACACACACACACACACACACACACACACACACACACACACACACACACACACACACACACACACACACACACACACACATTAATCAGATGTCCACATTGCCTTTCAAATACATTTTACAAACACAAAGCACACAAAATGAAGAAGAAGTCTCATTGTAGAATTTACACTCTTTATTGACATACAGGTAAACAAAATACAAATATTGTTGATTTTCTCTCACATTGATCACATCACCTTCCAGTTACAAGCCACAGAGCATTATGGGGTGTTGGGTGAATCAGACGGGGACTGGACTGGGCAGATGACCAGGGGGGCAGAGTTCATCCCTCCGTGGTTACGCCGGGGGTTAAAATAGGGGTACAGTGGCTCCCCAAACGAGTACCCCGTGAAGGAGTAGATATGCGCACGGCGCTCCACGTTGTAGAAGGAAACCTGCCCCGCCTCAACGTCCAGGAACACGCCCACTGCCTGGGGGGCCGACGGGAGCGGCAGCAGGACCGGGGGGCTGCTGAGGGCCCAGTGCTCCCCCCCCCTCCTTCTCGCCAGGGTCCAGTACCCCGTTTCAGGGTTCAACATATTCCCACCTTTCCTGTTCACAGACCCCCGACACACCCCCACATCCCACTCCGTCTTCCCTTTCACCCGGACCTCGTAGTAGAACCTTCCACGAGCCAGCGACCCGCGGCCCAGGACACTGATGCCGGGGTAGAACCTGCCGGGGTGGTCGGGGGACCGTAGCACCTCGTCCCCGTGCTGGACCTCCTTCCCGTTCCCGGACAGCAGGAGTTTGGGGTGGGCCGTGTCCAGGTCCAGGGTCACGTCCACGACCCACTGCCGGACCCTCTGGAACTCGGTCTCGCAGAGCCTCTGGACCTCGGTCCTCAGCACCTCCTCCAGTCGGGAGCCAGCTCTCCTGGCAGCTCTCCTCAGCGTTCCCACGTACACCGGGCCGCTCTCCAGTCCTCTGGGGTCCACGGGGTCTGCGGGAAGTGGGGACAGCAGGGGCGGGACGCTCTGGAGGAAGTACAGGTGGTCCTCGTTGTGCGAGACACGCTCCAGGTCCCTGCTCTTCTTCCTCAGAGCCACGATCTCCTCCTCCAGCTCCTCGACGAGGGTCTCTGCCCTCTGCTCCATCTCCCACTCCCTTCCCTCGATGACCCCCAGCGCCTCGGCCCGGCCCGCGTCGACGCAGCCCTGCAGGGCGGCGAAGACCCGCGTGGTTTCCTCAGCCTCCCTCGCGGCGTTCTCTCTGCCCAGGCTCGCCGCGCCTCGGACCTCCACAACTTTCTCCAGACGCGCTTTGATCATCTCCTGGACCCGAGCCTCCACCTTCTCCAGCTGGGTTCTCCTCTCCTGGGACTGGGCCTCTAAGGTCAGCACGCGGTGGCCGCTGTGGTCAGCCATGACGCAGCACTGACAGACGTAGGCCTGGTCCGTGCTGCAGAACGAATCCAGGAGTCTCTGGTGCGTCTTGCACAGTCGGTCCTGGATGCTCATGGAGGGGTGGATCAGACGGTGGGTCTTGAAGGTGCCCAGGACATGGTGCGGCTCCAGGTGGGTCTCGCAGTATGACGCCAGGCAGTCCAGGCAGGATTTCAGGGCCCTGATGGTCTTCCCGTGGCACACGTCACAGGTCACATCCCCGCTGAGGGCGCCGGACTGCCGGGTCTCACCGTGGTTCCCCGCTATGACGGGTCCCCTGAACTGAGACGCCACCTCCGATATGAAGGTGTTCACTTTGAGCTCAGGTCTCCTGGGGTACCGCTGCTTGCACATGGGACACTGGGAGAGGTGAGCGCACTGCCAGTAGCCCAGAATGCAGTCTTTGCAAAAGTTGTGGCCACAAGGGAGGGACACTGGCTGGCCGAACACATCCAGACAGATGGGGCAAAGACACTGCTCCTCAGACAGCAGCCTGACAGCCGCAGCCATATCTGGTGACACAGCCAAGGGGGGGAAGGGGGTCAGGATTAAATGGTTTCATCTGTCACGCACCCTTGAGCTGCTCTCTTTTTTTGTTCCTAGTAGTATCATTGTATTAATAGCAGCAAGAATTCAGAGTTGTATTTCACAAAGTGGAGAGAATGATAAACGAAAGGATCTACGGGCAGAATCAGCTGTCATGTTTAATCGCTGCTCCATGAAGGCTTGGCATAGATTGCCTGAAGGTAACACATGAATACATTTAAAAGTAATCTACCTCATACCCTCATAGCTATGACAGAGAACTCTACCCGCTCTAAAACCAATGGGTACACGAGCAGCACTGAAAGGGGAAGAGAATATACAGTGTTACGTGTGGCTCACCTGGATGTAGTCAGCGTGATGTAGAGATGTAAACACTGGAGACGCCTGCCAGAGACTGGTGCTGGTGCTCCCCTGCTGGCCTTCACTCGACTATTTCAAGTTTCTATTTTGAAAGTGGAATCGGACAACTCTGCCATGCTGGCCAAGCAACGACAAGCGCTCCTCTTAAAGGAGCCGCGCATCGCTGAACTATAGATAGCTCCGTGGTACTCCTGTTGAGTCGCCCCGCCACCGGCGGCCATGCCGTGTCCTGACTGTAGGTCAGACCAGGGACCAGGGACCAGGGACCAGGCCTGGAGTGTCCTGACTGTAGGTCAGACCAGGGACCAGGGACCAGGGACCAGGCCTAGAGTGTCCTGACTGTAGGTCAGACCAGGGACCAGGGACCAGGGACCAGGCCTAGAGCGTCCTGACTGTAGGTCAGACCAGGGACCAGGGACCAGGGACCAGGCCTAGAGCGTCCTGACTGTAGGTCAGACCAGGGACCAGGGACCAGGCCTAGAGCGTCCTGACTGTAGGTCAGACCAGGGACCAGGGACCAGGCCTAGAGCGTCCTGACTGTAGGTCAGACCAGGGACCAGGGACCAGGCCTGGAGCGTCCTGACTGAAGGTCAGACCAGGGACCAGGGACCAGGCCTAGAGTGTCCTGACTGTAGGTCAGGGTAGGGACCAGGGACCAGGCCTGGAGCGTCCTGACTGTAGGTCAGGGCAGGGACCAGGGACCAGGCCTCGAGCGTCCTGACTGTAGGTCAGGGCAGGGACCAGGCCTAGAGCGTCCTGACTGTAGGTCAGACCAGGGACCAGGGACCAGGCCTGGAGTGTCCTGACTGTAGGTCAGGGTAGGGACCAGGAACCAGTCCTGGAGCATCCTGACTGTAGGTCAGACCAGGGACCAGGCCTGGAGTGTCCTGACTGTAGGTCAGACCAGGGACCAGGCCTAGAGCGTCCTGACTGTAGGTCAGACCAGGGACCAGGGACCAGGCCTGGAGTGTCCTGACTGTAGGTCAGGGTAGGGACCAGGAACCAGTCCTGGAGCATCCTGACTGTAGGTCAGACCAGGGACCAGGCCTGGAGCGTCCTGACTGTAGGTCAGACCAGGGACCAGGCCTCGAGCATCCTGACTGTAGGTCAGGGCAGGGACCAGGGACCAGGCCTCGAGCATCCTGACTGTAGGTCAGACCAGGGACCAGGGACCAGGCCTGGAGTGTCCTGACTGTAGGTCAGGGCAGGGACCAGGGACCAGGCCTGGAGCGTCCTGACTGTACGTCAGGGCAGGGACCAGGGACCAGGCCTGGAGCGTCCTGACTGTAGGTCAGACCAGGGACCAGGGACCAGGCCTGGAGTGTCCTGACTGTAGGTCAGGGCAGGGACCAGGGACCAGGCCTAGAGTGTCCTGACTGTAGGTCAGGGTAGGGACCAGGGACCAGGCCTGGAGCGTCCTGACTGTAGGTCAGGGCAGGGACCAGGGACCAGGCCTGGAGTGTCCTGACTGTAGGTCAGACCAGGGACCAGGCCTGGAGTGTCCTGACTGTACGTCAGACCAGGGACCAGGCCTGGAGCGTCCTGACTGTAGGTCAGACCAGGGACCAGGGACCAGGCCTAGAGCGTCCTGACTGTAGGTCAGACCAGGGACCAGGGACCAGGCCTAGAGCGTCCTGACTGTAGGTCAGGGCAGGGACCAGGGATCAGTCCTGGAGCGTCCTGACTGTAGGTCAGACCAGGGACCAGTCCTGGAGCGTCCTGACTGTAGGTCAGGGTAGGGACCAGGGACCAGGCCTGGAGCGTCCTGACTGTAGGTCAGACCAGGGACCAGTCCTGGAGCGTCCTGACTGTAGGTCAGGGTAGGGACCAGGGACCAGGCCTGGAGCGTCCTGACTGTAGGTCAGACCAGGGACCAGTCCTGGAGCGTCCTGACTGTAGGTCAGGGCAGGGACCAGGGATCAGTCCTGGAGCGTCCTGACTGTAGGTCAGGGCAGGGACCAGGGACCAGGCCTGGAGCGTCCTGACTGTAGGTCAGACCAGGGACCAGGCCTGGAGTGTCCTGACTGTATGTCAGACCAGGGACCAGGCCTGGAGTGTCCTGACTGTAGGTCAGGGTAGGGACCAGACACTGGACAGGACAGGGACCATTGCGATAATAGGACAATAATAAGGACAGAAACATTGGCGATTTCTGAAGGAGTAGTAGAATAAGAATGCTCACTGATGATAAACACAACAATAGTCCAGTGACGTCCTGTGGAGGTGTCAGTGTCACTCAGATACAACAACAGTGTGGGATTGAGAAGGTTGCCAGAGAGATCAGATCACCTTTCTAGAGCCTGACAGGCGTTCTCGTGAGCAGGTGCTGAGTCACCTTAAGTTGTAGGAGTGAGACATTAGTGAAAAGGTCTGTTTAGTGACATTAGTGAAAAGGAAGTGTGTGTTTCTGAATAAACACTTGGTCATGAGCAGCCACCATATGACCTGAGTACGTGTAAGTATGCAAGTGCAATATAATGTGCTTATGTGTGTGTGTGTGTGTGTGTGTGTGTGTGTGTGTGTGTGTGTGTGTGTGTCTGTGTGCGTGTATGTGTATGTGTGTGTGTGTATGCGTGTATGTGTGTGTGTGTGTGTGTTTGTGTGTGTGTGTGTGTCTGTGTATGCGTGTATGCGTGTGTGTGTGTGTATGTGTGTCTGTGTGTATGTACAGTATGTGTATGTGTGTGTGTGTATATGTGTGTCTGTGTGTATGTGTGTGTGTGTGCGTGTTTGTGTGTCTGTGTGTGTATGTGTGTATGTGCATGCGTGTATGTCTGTGTGTGTGTGTATGTATGTATATGTGTGTGTGTGTATATGTGTGTCTGTGTATGTGTGTGTATGTATGTATCTATGTGTGTGTGTGTGTGTGTGTATGTTTGTGTGTGTGTGTGTATGTTTGTGTGTGTGTGTGTGTGTGTCTGTGTGTATGTGTGTGTGTGTTTGTGTGTCTGTGTGTGTATGTCTGTGTGTGTGTGTATGTATGTGTATGTGTGTGTGTGTATATGTGTGTCTGTGTATGTGTGTGTATGTATGTATCCGTGTGTGTGTATGTGTGTGTGTGTGTGTGTGTGTGTGTGTGTGTGTGTGTGTGTGTGTGTGTGTGTGTGTGTGTGTGTTCTTTACCGTGCTGAGGGTACATAATCTCTGCAGAACATCCAGGGCGTCCTGCTGACTGAACCCAGAGTGGATGAGGCACAGAGCAGAGTCACAGTGGGAGCTGCAGTTCAACTCTGACTCCATGGCTGCGGACTCCACCTCCTTCACACACACATCCTGAGACACCCATGAGAACACAAAACACAGTAAATTAACGAACAAAAGAAGGAAAGACACGAAGGACTAAAAGACCAAAGGAAACAAATAAAGAAAGGAAGAGAGGAGGAAAATAATGAATGAAACAAAGTAAGAACCGCACACTAAGTATGAAAGGAAGAAAGAATCAGAGACACAATGAAAGAAAGGACACTGAAGTGATTAACAAAATAACGACAAAACAAACAAAGAATGAAATAATGAACAAAAACAAAAAAAAGATTGGTCTCAGCCAACAGCAACAGAAACCGTGTGACCACACTGTATTCTAAACACAATATCGAGGCATACCTGAAAAAACAGATGGAACACACTATGCTTAGAGCTCCATGTATTCCTGGTACATTTTGATTTGAATCCAGTATGAGCGGGCTGTGTCTGTTAGGACAGGAAGCCTGCAGCCTGTTATCCTCCGTTTCCACTAGCATGACATCACAGGGTGAAGCGCCCAGCCCGCAGACCCGCTGTAGAAGGACACATCTGTGTTGACACAACGCCCCATCATTACAGCGGGCGGGCCAGAGGCACATGGGCACAACACATCCAGGATGGTAAACATCTCACCCTCCAACAACGCCAATATCTGCCCTTGTGACGAATGACCTCATCGTGGGGTTGCACATGTCACCTGAGACTGACTGAAAGGTATCAATAAAGACGTCTTGTCACCGGGCCACGGAAACCGGAGGCATTTTTTATGAGGATGCGCTCGCTGCTCTGACATGTCCCAGTAGGTGTTTACGACGCACGCACCCGCCCGACAAGTCGGCCTCGTAAGAGAGCTCAGAGACAGTTCAGCGTCTACACATCTCTGCCTCGTCTGCACTGACTCACCCGGTGCCCTCGCTTCATAGTGACACTATGTTTACCGTGGACGTCTGTATGCGAGCTTTAAGACGTTCGTATCCAGACGGGTTGTGAGTTTGAGTGCGCAGCGTGTTGTGTTTTGGGGCATCACGCGGCTCGTCACCGTCTGACGATGACTCAGGGCTGAGAGCCAGGAGCCCCGAGGCTCCGTAAGGTGACGATCAGGATTTCACCCGTAGAGTGTGGGAATCAACCATGGAGTTAAAAAAAAGCAAGGCTACTTGAATGAAAGCAGCCAGAGTGTTAACGGGCTGCCCCCCGACACTCAACACGGCCCCGGTGTAACTCTTCCAGCTGTGGAGCCTGTGGTGTGCAGGCTCACAGAAACCAAAGGGTGGGACTGATTCCACAAAAGGAACAGCCCGCTGGTGTCAGCAGAACAATGAAGCATTCTGGGCAGGGTATCTGGGAAATGTCTGAGTTCCTGCCCCCCGTCCATTCCTCATTTTCCAAGTTTAGATCACAGTTGTAGGCCGACCGCTTCCCGCAGGAAAGGACCGACGCAGAGAGGCATTTCCGCCCGTTTTTTTTTCGAAATCTTGTGCGTCCGCACAGACCTCCACTTTGAGCGCTTTGAGAGGAGACCACCGCCCGGCCCATGTCAGAGGGGAGCGGCTGCCACATCCCTCCACGGGGGTCTCATCCTCCGCGCAGCGCGGACAGCGCTCCTCCTCTCCTGTCTTTGCGGACATGTTTTGACACTTCTGCGTATCCAGGAGTGTCAGTGTGTCGCGTTTGTTCAGTTACCTTCACACACCGAGGGACAACAAGGGGGGTTACCTTCACACACCGCAGGAGCTCTGAGCTACCTGTGGTCCGCGGGACAACGGGCGGGGGGGGGGGGGGGGGGGGGGGGGGGGTCAAGAGGTTCAGCTTTCACTTCACAACCCGAGGGGTGAGGGGCGCGCGGGGGTCTTTCGCGTTGTACTCCCTCTTATTTAACGCACGGTGCGCCTCTATACACCTGGGCCTGAACAGCAATAACTGTCCACATGGGCAGGCACACACACAGCCCGGTCTTTACAACAACTCGGAGGAGAAATGGAGATGAATCCACGCATGTTCCCGACAGTGTGCGTGTCTCTCCAGATGAGGGTGTGACGCAGGGTGCGAGGTGAGACCCCCGTTCGGGGGCAATATTGAAACATTCTTTCTGCGGTAATCCGTTGAGGAGTTTGTTCCGTAAGCTCTTTAGGACGAGGAGTGAACATTGCTGCACATAATTTAGTTTTTTTTAAATCACAAACATCCTAAAATTAAACAAAGACTTTCTCCCATTTAGAAGCAACACATGTCATCGTTGAATGCGTTTATCAGAACATGTTTATAAGAAAACAACCTAGTGGGCACGACGCCGTTCTGCTCTCTCGACACACCGACAGTCTTACTTTAGTTTGTAAAGAGTCTACTTCATCTGATGGATCTGAAAAGCAGAGGACGCACTCAGCGTGGATATGACCCCCTCCAGACAACATAAGGGGGTCCCCGCTGCAGCCCCCCTGACAGGGAGCGAACAGTCCGGGGAACAGACCTTGATCTCCGCGCGTCGACTCCATCGGCGCCTCCTTCTTTCTTCATCGCGGCGCCAAAACTCCAAACGCGTTCACATTGTCCAGAGAAGCTGACCGGAGCCCACAGCTGTACTGACGAGATCTAACACAGTGGAGGCAAGTGGATGTTGGACCCTCTGACCACGAGTGCGGTGTGTCCCCCGCCACTCCGCACGCGTTTACGAGCCCACCGCTGCAGGAGTAGAAATGAGCGCTGGGAGGGAGAGGCTGTCTACTCCAGGAGGGAAGCGTGTGTCATTTGAGGGCGGTGGTGACGGTGTGTGTGTGTGTGTGTGTGTGTGTGTGTGTGTGTGTGTGTGTGTGTGTGTGTGTGTGTGCGCGCGTGCGTGCGTGCGTCGTGTGCGTGTGTGTGCGTGTGTGTCTGTGTGTATGTGTGTGTCTACATGCATGTGTGTGCGTGTGTCTACTATATACGTGTGTATGTGTGTGTCTACATGCATGTGTGTGTGTGTGTCTACAGGTGTGTCTTCATGGGTGTGTTTGTGTGTGCGGTTAGGCCTACGTGTTTCTGTTCCGATGGCATGCTTGACATCAGACAGTGAGCACCCTGCTCAGAGAGTGACTTTGCCAGGTAACAGGGTGCTGCCACCCTCTGATGTCGGGGCAGAGGGGGGTGTGGGTGGGGCATGCTGGAATCTCCTTTACTGTGCAAACAAACAGCACACATGACATCAAGAGGAACACACTGGCTCCTGGCTGTTTCTGGAATCACTCAACACATGAAGAGAACCTTTGCCAAAAAAGGCTTGTGACAATGAGGCGGAGAGAAAAAAAAGCAAAAATATAAAACAAAGCGATGGAAGTGTTGAAGACATGCTGTGTGTCTTCTGATGTTTCATAGTTTGAGGTTCAGCCCGTTGCTGTTCCCCAGGCAGCCCCGCGGTGACAGATCACCATGTCTTCCCTGAGCCGCAGGAGGCCTGAAGGTGCTGTTAAGACGTCACAGAGATTTACGGTGTGTTCCGCCCGGCCGGGTCATTCCTGAGGAGGGAGTGGCCGGCTGTCTGCAGCTGGAAGGGGGCAGCAGGACCCCTGGAGGACATGTCCATGATGCAACACGCGCACAAGCAGCAGGACAAACGAGGTGTCTACTCATTCAATCATCAAGGCATTCCGCATTCGCATAATTACACATGCGCGCATAAGTACACAAGCATTGGGCCTGCAGGAATGTGCACCACACACTCCAGAGGCATGAAACATCCTTAATGAAGGCACATGTACGACACACGTGCACACACACACATGTGCACACATAGAAGCACACGCACGCGCTTCCACGTCTAAATAGTAAGCCTGTTTGTGCATCTTAGCAGTAAAGCCATTACTCAGAAAGGAAGGCCCACCCACATTATGTCCTCTAAAGTCGTCTAGGGGACATTATGGACACATTATGTCCTCTAAAGTCCTCTAAAGGACATTATGGACACATTATGTCCTCTAAAGTCCTCTAGAGGACATTATGGACACATTATGTCCTCTAAAGTCCTCTAAAGGACATGAAGGACACATTATGTCCTCTCAAGGACGTTATGGACACATTATGTCCTCTAAAGTCCTTTAAAGGACATGATGGACATATTATGTCCTCTAAAGTCCTCTAAAGGACATGATGGACACATGATGTCCTCTAAAGTCCTCTAAGTAGGACATGACTTCAGTGAGACATGTTACAAAATCATACAGTCAGTCAAAATAATCATAGGACTCCGTTTACAGCCAATGCGTTTCCTCATCACATGTCTCATTGATTCTAACCTTTTTACACTCTTAATGTTTCAGTATTCCCTTCTAGATGTTTCAATACTACCCCCAACTTTATCCCCCACCTGGAAAAAATGTTGAGAATAACAATTTCAGAATTTCTTATTGGCATCATGTCTCCTTGGATCTTCTCACTGAATAGTGGACATCAACCTTGCGGGCTCAAATGTCGGCATGTTGGAGCCCAAGCTCTCAGTTACAGAAGCGTGGCAGAGACTCTCGTCCTCACAGATCAGGTTCACAACAGACGGCAGCTGGAGCCTGCAGACACTCAGGTTACTGCGTTCATATTTAATGACACGCGGGCCAGGGAACAAAAGAGAAATAGAAAAACTACAAGCCCCAGAATCAAAGTGCAGAAGAGAGAATGGATGGAATGAGCAGGCAGCACATGTCCCTCTGCCAAGGCCCCTGGGCAGTAAGGCCCCTGAGCAGTAAGGCCCCTGGGCAGTAAGGCCCCTGGGCAGTAAGGCCTACGATGGAGAGGCCACGTGGGACTCCAATACAGCTTTGGTTCTCCGTTAGATAGGTTAAGTTCAGGTGCCGAGCTATTTTCCTGTTCATACTGCTTCACATGCAGCGTGTGGAGAACCCTGGTCTACAGCAGACCTGAGCTCAAACAGCTCCGACATCCAGGGGTACATCCATTTCCTGCTGTGGGCCGCATGACTTCCTGTGCAGCTGTGATGTGAAAACAGAGCAGAGCATGCGTTGGGTTTGAACCGATCCTTAGTCCACGGGCTTTATGGTTCCGTATGAATTGTTCTCTGGGTCCTGCCCCGGCCTGCAGCCTCCTGCCCCGGCCTGCAGCCTCCTGCCCCGGCCTGCAGCCTCCTGCCCCGGCCTGCAGCCTCCTGCCCCGTTCTGCAGCCTCCTGCCCCGGCCTACAGCCTCCTGCCCCGGCCTGCAGCCTCCTGCCCCAGCCTACAGCCTCCGGCCGCAGCCTCCTGCCCCGGCCGCAGCCTCCTGCCCCGGCCTACAGCCTCCTGCCCTGGCCCAGACCCCTCCCCTGGGACATGCCCAGGTCTGTCTGCTGGAGAACCACTCCTCGTCTGGCTGCATCTCCTCCAGAGGGCTGCTGTGGCTGGATTAGCTGTATTGTGTTGAGGTTTGACTCTGGGCTTGGGCTATAGGTTTGGTCCTGAGGGTATTATTAGCCTTAATTAAGCATGGACTATGATGCTTCCAATACGTGTGCTGACTCCTACAATGACTACGAGTACGTCAGGAGGACTCTATGGCTTATCAAGGTATTACTGAAGTATGCAACATGTTTATACAGTGGATCATTACTGCAGCTGTAGTTATTATCTGCTGTGTAAACTTGTTGCATTTCATTGTATTCAACACAGAAAATATTCCAGAAATGTATGTTTGAACATTACTCGGTCATTTTGTATTAAACCAACAGAGATTGATGAGATGAGGTGAGATAGATTTAACCTTAAAATTGAAGTAATCATCCAAAAAAAAGAAAAGCAATTCTCTTTTGGTTGAATAAAATACAGACTACAGACTCACTTGATAGTAAACATCAAGCACTTAATGAGAAAACATAACTTTTACCATTACATTTATCAAACTTTGAGTGTTTTATAACCATTTTTACCTACCAAGTACTTCCAGAGTACCAGTCTTTACAACAAATCCCAAGTAAACATATTTAGGAAGATTTCAATAAAAAACCACTGAAGGAAGTTTGTTGGAAGGAAGGCTGGATGACTATGAGCTCATCATAGACTGGCGTGAAGACCTCCAGAGATCCAGCTAACAGCGGACGACTGTCCTTAGTGTACAACGCTGAGGCCTCTTCCTGTCAAACTCGCCGACCTTTTGATCTCCTAGAATGTATTGTTCACATTAATGTTGAAATCAAAGGATAGTCACATGGAATCAGATAATGGAGTCTGACACTGAAATGATCCACATGTACAGAGACACAGATACAGCTGTCCATTATAAAGGCATTTGTGCACACACACACACACACACACACACACACACACACACACACACACACACGTACATACCGTCTAGACAGAGCTTGAGGGCTGACAGTAGATCATATTTGAGGATAGAACTTCAGTCAGAAGTCTCTCCCAGCGCGTGCTTCGCCAGACTCTTGAATGATCTACCAAGTTGAGTATTTGTGGCCCTTAGCGCGACACAGTGGACCGTGGACCCCTGGGAGGGCTCTGGGCAGCGGGGTCTCCTGCTCGTCTGGTGGTCATGGTGCTGAGCTCCCTCTCCCGTCACCATGACTCCGCCACTGTCCTCTCAGGTTGCAGCGCGGCCTCCCCCTCGCTCACACAACACACACACACTGCAGCAGCTCCAGGGGTAACACAACTCCCCCTCGCTCACACAACACACACACACTGCAGCAGCTCCAGGGGTAACACAACTCCCCCTCGCTCACACAACACACACACACTGCAGCACCTCCAGGGGTAACACAACTCCCCCTCGCTCACACAACACACACACACTGCAGCAGCTCCAGGGGTAACACAACTCCCCCTCGCTCACACAACACACACACACTGCAGCAGCTCCAGGGGTAACACAACTCCCCCTCGCTCACACAACACACACACACTGCAGCACCTCCAGGGGTAACACAACTCCCCCAGTCACAACACACACACACTGCAGCAGCTCCAGGGGTAACACAACTCCCCCAGTCACAACACACACACACTGCAGCACCTCCAGGGGTAACACAACTCCCCCAGTCACAACACACACACACACACACTGCAGCACCTCCAGGGGTACACACAACTCCCCCAGTCACAACACACACACACTGCAGCAGCTCCAGGGGTAACACAACTCCCCCAGTCACAAAACAGACGTGGACGCGGTGCACAGGACACAAGATGCGTGGTGTTGGCGTGGGTGGTTAAGGGAGACAGAGGAAGGAGACAGGAGGGAGACAGGAGGGAGGCAGAGGAGGGAGACAGAGGAGGGAGGCAGAGGAGGGAGGCAGAGGAGGGAGACAGGAGGGAGACAGGAGGGAGGCAGAGGGAGGCAGGAGGGAGACAGGAGGGAGGCAGAACACAGCATGGGGCTCCAGCGAGGTCCAGCATAGGGATGAAAACAAACAGAAACAAGTGAGACCCCATGGAGGGCTCGGAGCTGCCAGCCCCTTGGGGCAGCAGAGGAGGTGGAGGGAGACAGCGGGGACAGACGTGTGAAAAGCAGGAGAGGAACAGAACGCATTGAGGGGCTCCCTTGGCAGGGAAGGGCATTGAAGACACACACACACACACACACTCTCCTGGATCCTCAAAGGGTTGTCATCTCGTAGCTTTGGGCAACATTTCCAGTAAACACAAGTACAATGGGAGCTTTAGCTTGTGGAAGATTTCAAATAAATACTTTCACCAAACTTGAAGACCTAAAATCACTCTTTATTAATGTCATTATACACAGTGAATAAACATGAATTCATAAATACAGCTGAAATGTTATTTGCGTTCACACATGTGCTTGACAATCACATTTGTATAAAAGCAGAACAATTTGTTACAAAAGATAACCATTTTATCTATTGGTGGTTAAGCTCAAGAAAGCTGAATCACTTAAAAAAATATATAAGTTGAATGGTTAATCATATCACATTGAAGGGTGCAAATATCACTTTTTCATTTCTGTTAGAAGTCACTATCAGTAAGGCACTTGGCAAATATAGAAAGCTCTCTTAAAGGTGCTATTGTAACATTAAGGAGTGTTCTCTTGCAGCCTAACCGCTAAGCGCTAAGCCAAGCATGTTGTAGTGTTTTGCAGTTTCCAGTTTTCCAAGATGTGTGAAATTATGTTTGGCACCGTTGTTGTTCTTTTGCCCATGTCCCCATGGTGCTCACTCAGGCTGACCCTGTTAGAGACCAAACAGACTCAGGCCAGGTGAGGCTGCTTAGGATACTGAAGTACACTAGCCATACCGTCTAGGCATGTTCTCATGTTACTATGTCTGTACTTACAGACTTACACATTTCGGTTTGCTCAAGTCCATCTCAGGCACTAAAGCTGGGCCCAGACCAGGCCCGGTCTGGCCCGGTCTGGGCCGGTCTGGTGTGGGCTCGGTCTGGGTCTGGTCTGGGCCGGTCTGGGCCGGTCTGGGCGCGATGGGTGGGGGACGTGGTTGTTTCTTTGTTCCTGGTGAGGCGGGACTCACTTTGATTTGAGGAGCAACACAGAATAACCTCAAACAGGTGGAAGAGGCCACTTCTCCACTTCTCTGTGGCGAAAGCTGACACAACATTCTGGTAACAGTGAGCACCAGTAGAAGGTACCCTGCAGAGTGCCGGCTGGAGGTCCACCACCTTCACGCCAAGCCCCCAGCAGACCACTGGGCCTGCTGGGACCACACCAGCTCTGCAGCCGTAGGAACGGTTCCCCGTTCCCCAGGCCGTGCCGGTCAAACCCACCACCAGCGGGTCGGCACCCTAACGAGCCCTGTCCACTCCAATGGGACAGAGCTCGTCTCTGTGGGGCTTCACACAGTAAAACTGTGTCCAAACGTGTGGTTCTGTGTGAGGGTCTTGTCAGGCCCCAGCACCATATCCTGACTGTCAGGAAAACAGGAAAACACATTGCAGAGACTGAAAGACAAGAGTGTTCTGATTGTCCCAGTCCAGGTTCCCCCGTGGAGACCGAGTGATGCTGGTACAGCACAGGGGAACTCTCTACCTGTACAGTAGACCAAGTGTGTTTCTATATACAACCTGGTGAATGAGGCTAGGTTTCCAATGTCTTTTCCAAGACCACAGTAGCAAGGACTCCCGAAGGCTCCTGTCTCTATCCGTTATGTCTACATAGCTAAATTCCTGTGTGTGTGCACTTGTATGTGCGTCTACTTCAGCGTGGGCTGTATGCTAAGTGTTATGTGCATAGGCATGTATATATATATATACACATATATATATGTACAGATATATATGTGTATGTATATATTTCCAGGCTTGTGCGAGGGAACAGGCTCTAGGCGTTAACCCAACAGCACCCTCTGCAGGCGGTCAGCGGGAACGCTGCTCTCATCCTCCGACTCAGCGTCGCTCTGGGGGTTGGAGCTGCAGGGCGACGTGCACTCCGGGGAGCACAGGTAGTGCATGAGGGGCAGCCGGTACTTCCCACAGAAGTCCACAAACTTGATGTGGCGCACGCACGAGTCGAAGTACACGCCTGCAAGGGAAGCAGAGGTGGTGAGAAGTCTGAGGCGAGCAGGAAGGTAAACAGAACAAGAGACAAATAAAAAGGTGCTTCTGGTGAAAGAAGGCATTGATGGGAATGGAAAACCTTATCAAGTGGTGCTAGTGATTCTGTGTTTCACACCACAAGTTTACTGCCTTGTTTGTTGTGAGTGTTGTTGTGTGTTAATAATAATAATAATAATAATAATAATGCATTTTATTTGGGAGCGCCTTTCACGTCACACAAGGACACTTTACAAATTAAGAACAAGCAAATAATAAAAACATTAAAAGTGCAAGTAAAAACAACAATAAAACTAAAGAGAGAACGCTGTCCTGAAAAGGTGGGTTTTAAGTGAGGATTTGAACTTTGGGAGGGAGACGATGTTTCGGATGTCAGGTGGGAGTGCGTTCCAGAGTTTGGGGGCAGAGCGGCTGAAAGCTCTGCTCCCCATGGTGGTGAGCCGGGCAGAGGGGACGGTGAGGTGGATGGAAGAGGAGGATCTGAGGGAGCGGATGGAGGTGGCAATGTGAAGGAGGTCAGACAGGTAGGGAGGGGCGAGGTTGTGGATGGCCTTAAAGGTAGGTAGAAGGAGAATTTTGTAGTTGATGCGGAAGTTAACCGGAAGCCAGTGGAGTTGCTGAAGGATGGGAGTGATATGGTGGAAAGAGGGGGTTTGGGAAATGATGCGGGCAGCTGAGTTCTGGACCAGTTGGAGCTTGTGGAGGGATTTCTGGGGGAGACCAAAGAGGAGGGAGTTGCAATAATCAATGCGGGAGGTGACAAGACTGTGTACAAGAATAGAGGTGGTGTGGGGGGTGAGGGAAGGACGGAGGCGATTTATGTTACGGAGATGAAAATAGGCAGTGCGGGTGTTGATGTGGGATTTGAAGGAGAGTGAGCCATCAGGATGACACCCAGACTCTTCACCTGGGGGGAGGGGGAAACTATGGAGCTGTTGATGGAGAGAGAAAAACTGTTGACTTTGGATAAAGTGGATTTAGTGCCAACTAGGAGGATTTCAGTTTTATCACTGTTGAGTTTGAGGAAATTGGAGGTGAACCAGGTATGAAGTTCGGAGAGGCAATCTGTCAGGGAGGAGGGGGGGAGGATGGAGTTGGGTTTGGTAGAGAGGTAGAGCTGGGTGTCATCCGCGAAGCAGTGGAAAAGAATATTAAATTTGCGGAAAATTAGGCCGAGGGGAAGGAGGTAAGTGTTGAAGAGGAGGGGACCCAGGACAGAGCCCTGGGGGACACCAGAGGAAACCGGGGAGGGATGGGAACGGAAGGATTTGAGTTGGATGAACTGAGTGCGGCCTGAGAAGTAGGAGTGGAACCAGTCAAGGGGGATGCCAGTGATGCCAATGGAGGATAATCTGTTGAGGAGGATGGAATGGGAAATTGTGTCAAAGGCCGCACTCAGGTCAAGGAGGATGAGGATGGAGAGTAGCCCAGAATCAGCTGCCGTGAGAAGGTCATTGGTAATTTTCAGGAGGGCCGTTTCGGTGCTGTGGCGGGGACGGAAACCGGATTGGAACTGTTCATACAGACTGTTTTGAGAAAGATGGGAATGGAGTTGGGAGGCAACGATATTCTCGAGAATTTTGGAGATGAAAGATTGGTTGGAAATGGGGCGGAGGTTATTGAAGTTGTTGGGATCTGAACCAGGTTTTTTGAGGATTGGGGAGACAGCAGCAGTTTTGAAGGGGGAGGGAACAGAACCAGTAGTGAGAGAGGAGTGAATGATAGCAGTAATGAGAGGGAGCAGTGAGGGGAGGCAGGATATGACCAGGGCAGTAGGGAGGGGATCTAACTGGCATGTGGATGGTTTTGATTTACAGATGAGATCAGAGATAGCAGAGGGATCAGGCAGATGGAAAGAGGAAAATGGCAGACTGTAGGGGAGGGGTTCAGAGGGGGGGGGGAGGTGAGGTGTCAGTCACAGATCTGAAGGGCACGCCCCCCACGGTCAGGCCAGCCTCACCAGCACACTTGGGGTTGGGACACTTGCTGGCCAGGTCCAGGTAGCGCAGCAGGTGGGAGGGCAGGTCGCTCCGGGAGTACGGGACGTTGCGGCTCTTGACGGTGCGCCCGGCCAGCTCCAGCAGGGTCGGGGTGTCGTAGGTCATCTCCTTGACGAAGCGCACCACCAGCGGGTTGCCACGGAGACTGAGCTCCTGCAGTTGCACCAGGCTGAGGATCTCGCGGGGAAGGTAGGTGAGCAGGTTGTTGTGCAGGCTGAGGGAGCGCAGAGAGTGGAGCCTGCAGGCAGGAGAGGGGGAGGAGACTGATCACACACTTATCACCACAGAAGACCAGCCCTCCATCACAGTCCAGCCCAGCGTTCAGCCAGCTCTCTTGTGTTACTGAGGCTACATGTTGCTAAAGCACTCTGCGCAGCTAACGTTGGCGCCTCTGATGAAGGGGTTAACCCCCTCTGATGAAGGGGCTAACGTTAGCCCCTCTGATGAAGGGGTTAACGTTAGCCCCTCTGATGACGCTAGCTGCTTCCACACAGGGGAGTGTTACCTGGTGAGCTGGGGTGGGACCCCCTGGATACGGTTGTCACACAGCACCAGGTAGCTGAGGTGGGGCAGGTTGGCCAGCTGAGGGGGGATGGCTGTGATGAAGTTACCCCCCAGGTACAGCAGCTCCAGACTGCAGGAGGACAAAACCACAAACCTCCAATAGTCAGTGTGATTTACAAACACTTTTAGTTTCTCATATTAGTACACTTTATTACCAACTTGTAATTTAGACGTATGAGCAACTTCAGTTTAGCAGGTGCACCTTCAGTTGATATAAAGAGATATTGCAAAGCTATTGCATGACATTGTCCCACATGTCCGTTCACAGGCTGCTGGTTCATTCAGAGTGTGTACCTCTAAGTACGCGGGGAGAGGAAGGGGTTACTGGCCAGTGAAGGCGTGGCTGACACGCCTGTCAGCTGCTGAAACTGATGATACAGCTGCTGGGAGAGACCCCCCCCCCCAGTGTGACGAGAGGCTAGGCCTGTCCTGCTCTCCAGCAGAGCTTCACAGAGGCTGTCCAGAGGGAGAAGGACATGTGGCTCACCTACCCTGGGGGTCTTCTGACAGATTTACTGCTTTTTGAATCTAAATAATCCTGGACAGCAGCCTGCCTAAATTACAGATAAAGAAGGCCGAATTGCTTCATAGCTTGGAAAATAGGACAACCCATAAAATGAACCCAACTAAAGAAACTGTGCTATCATATTATTAGAGCTGTAAAAATGAATAGCCATGATATCGGGAATATTATCCGCACACTCCAGGAAAGTCTGCGATAATTGTTGGCAGGTGTGGCGAATGCAAATAAAACTTGTGTAAGCAAAGGGCATGTGGTCTTGAGGCTGACATTCAGTGGGTACTAAAGGTGTCCATTGAGATATTTTGAACTCTTCAAAATGAATGCAGACATGAGAAACACCAGCTGACAGACCAGACAGGTCCATGGACGGCCTGACATGGCAACATGGACGGCCTGACAGGTCCATGGACGGCCTGACATGGACGGCCTGACAGGGCAACACGGACGGCCTGACGGGGCAACACGGACGGCCTGACGGGGCAACACGGACGGCCTGACGGGGCAACATGGACGGCCTGACGGGGCAACACGGACGGCCTGACGGGGCAACACGGACGGCCTGACGGGGCAACACGGACGGCCTGACGGGGCAACACGGACGGCCTGACGGGGCAACACGGACGGCCTGACAGGGCAACATGGGTGAAACGTTCAAGAGTAATTTAGACACAAGATAAAGGACTTCTCAGTGAAGGAATAACATGTCCTCTTCTGGAAAAATAATCACATCTCTAGAGCCTGTACTTCATCCACACAATCAATGGGGTTCCCAGTGTCAGTATAAATGAGACCACATGGTGGTGGTATACGGGAACTGGTCCAGACTGATCCTTCACCTGACGTACAGGTCACCGTGACTCGCTACTGTCATGACGCCATGGTGATAAGCAGAAATAAACTCACTCACCTTATCCTATCAATGCATCACCAGTATTGCGGTAGTGGAGGCCATAGAGGCATTATACTGAACATTATACTGATTATACTGAACAACTAGCTTCAAAGTCAGACCGAGAGCATAACGACGAGTAACCCAGAACTGAACAGGGTCCTCTGACACTTACAGGAGATGGAGACCGAGAAGGTCAAGGCCTTTCTGCCGGTGGATCATACCTGGTCAAGTTCTCGATCTCAGCGGGGATGCTCTTCAGCCGGTTCCCACCGATGGAGAGGGACTGCAGGCGCCGCAGCTTGGTGCACTGGAGCGGGATCTCCTCGAACCGGTTACCGCTGAAGTTCAGCACCTCCAGCTGCATGGAGCCGAACTCCTTGGGCAGGGAGGCCTCGTCCAGCCGATTGTTCTTCGCTATGAAGGTCTTGAGCTTCGTCAGGCGGGTGATGTCTTCGCTGATGACGGTCAGTCCGTTGCTGCTGATGTCGAGGAGCTGCAGGTTGGAGAACAGGCAGACGGACACAGGCAGGGCGGCCAGCCGGTTGAAACTCAAGTACAGCTCTTTGGTGTCGTTTCTCCGCTCTTCGCCGATGCTGTCAACGGTCAGGGTGTTCAGCTGTAAACGGGACAAGTCTAGCACCGCGTCCCCGGGTCCGGGTCCGGCCGCGGCTCCGGGCTCCATGCTGCTCCTCCAGCTGAAGCAGATCCCCCACTTTTAAACTCCTCTTTCTAGACCCGAGGAGGACAACTGTCGTCGGATCTGGAGAAACGTTTGTTCAAAAAAAGGTTTAGCTCAGCGGAGGACAGCGGAATGTCGAAACATCTGCTGCTGATCACGTTGTGCTCCGAGTCTCTGAGATCTGGGTCAGTAATTAACTCATCAAATAGTCACACTAGTGGTCCCGTCGAGAGCCACCAGAACCTGACTTTCGGAATTTGTCGAGAGCAGTTGTTATTAGCTATTATGTGCAGTTCATGTTCCGGGGCCGGCTAGAGAGCGTGTAATCCCGCCCCAAATCGAATGGAACGTATTGATGGGCTGGGCTCCCTGTCCGTCATGTTGCAGCGAGCGTTCGGGATTTTGATTGGTTTTTATTATTAGTTTGCAAAATATTTTTTACCAACACTTAAATTAAATCAATGACGTGACAACAGCAATGTCGTTTTCTGTATTTCTTGGGGTACGTTGGAGGAAATATTTGAAGTGATAATATTTCGATCATGCTAACTCGACCGACTGTATGGACTCTGTGGCTTATTTTGGAGGATTTATTAATAACTTTTACATCCGGTTGCTTATTTAAGATGGTTAAACTTAGCTATACATGTATGCGTTTTTTAGAGCAGGATTTACGTTTATGTATTAGGTTAAAGGTATTTAAGCGCCAGGAAAATCCAATCGTCGCAACCGGTGGCAACGGTTTGGGATGCCCATTACGTAACAGCAGGGCTCTGTTGCGTAACACCAGGTTGTGTTGGGAATGGGAACCAGATTTACACACTTAACGTACCTACCACATGGTTATAACAGGGTTAGAGCTCCACTTTTGTAGACACATCACTCCTGTCGTTTATAGGGTTTATTGGTATACATACATATACCTTACAGTCTGTGCACTTCTAGTAGAATATAAAAGATCAAGCGTGTGTCTATATGCAACAGTCACACACACACATTGGACAGGCAACCAATCACAAAGCACTAAGCCTAGCACAAGCCTTCTGCCAAACACTCATCCAGCACCGTGGTGCCTCTGTGGTCTGGCGAGGCAGAGAGACCTCAGGGTCTAAGGCACTGCATTTTACCCACAGCACTTCAGTATCGGTGTGGTATTGTGACAAACAACCACAAATCAAAACACTGCCCTCAGCACTGCACACACATGTAGATACGCACACTCTCAGACACACACTCACTCAGTTTATATGCACTTAGTATTTGATGCGTCTAAGTTACTTTTGTCAACAGCCAGGCTAGTCCTCCTGCCACAAGTGAGTCCTAAAGTACAGGTATCGTGTTGTTGCTGGGTCCAGAGCAGTGCTTTACCTGGAAGGTGTTTCTATTACATTTCATTCAAACATTCACAATGACAGGCTTTGGTTTCAGATCTCCCCCGTTCTGCAGTGAGACCTGCGTGTTCATCTCAGAGTCAACCGGCACGCGCCTGGAAGCTTCTCCTGGACGGGCCAACATACATCTACGCATGGAGGAGCCCCAGAAAGAGGCAGAGACGGAGAGGGAGGGAGACAGAGAGAGAGAGAGGGAGCGAGAGAGGGAGAGAGACAGAGAGGGAGAGAGAAAGAGAGAGCGGGAGACAGAGAGGGAGCGCTGAGGGAGTCTAACACAGGAGCGTGTGATTGACATGTCAACAGAGTAACGTGGTACATATAACATTTGAGTTGATCATGTTGGCTTGGCTGCGGGACCATAAACGCACATAAAAAAGCATAGATAATAATAATAATAATAATAATACAAAGAAGTGCATTGGTCAAGTAGTGTATGATAGTAGTGAATGTGAAAATGTCGACCCTCACTCCCCCAGCCAGCTCAGCCCTTTGAGGCCACAAGGCCTCTCTGTTCAGGGTGTGGAGAAGCTCCTCTGCTGCTGTAGGATCCCATCCAGTCTTTGTTGCTGTGTGATCCAGAGCGACTCTCACAGTGACTTCTCTTCATTCCAAATTGGCATTCATTTCTCATTCGCATGTTAATTCAAACAATAATACAAAGGAGTTTTTTGTAGAAAAAGAACATAACTAAACAAAAGCAATAGAATCTCCCGTTTGTAGTGTGTGGGAGACTGCAGTAATCAAACCGTTTCAAACATGGGATGGCTATAATACTTTTTTGTTGCCCCTGGAATCTAACAAATGTTGAAACAGACAGAGACACACATGTATAAAAAGCATAATAATTAACACAGTGGAGAATCATGAACAAAATAAATCATTAAAACCACAGGGCCCTAAAGATAAATCAAGTGTGGAGGAAGGGCGTTGTCATCCTCTTCATCGAGTTCAGGCTTCCTTTGTGCTGGCCTTCATCTTCTCCACGGTCTCCTGTTTCAGGAACCACATCAGATGGGACAGACCACGTCATTGACAATAACCCGAACAGGTTGGAATGTAATAATGTGCACTTTGAACCAAGCTGGCTTTGTTTGCGTTTTGTTTGTTGAATGCTGGACTGAAGTCAAGTCTTAAATAGAAACACATCATGTTCCACTGAAAACATCCCAGGTAAACACCATCCTGAATTTGGAGTGAATCTGATCAAATGGAACTTGGACTCTGAAGCACCGGAGTGTTTTTGTGTGTCCAACGTTGGCTGGTTTGGAAGCTGCCCTGCACTGGAGTGCAGCGCATTTCCTGACCTCACTCACCCAGCGATGGCTTCAGGCCAAAGTCACAGCGCAAACAGAACCGCTCTCAGCCAGCGGCAATTAGCAGGCGTGCTAAACATTTACCAGGGAGAAGCAGCCTGTGGTTGGCTGGTCTGGCTGAAAGGATTCTGGGCTTGATCTAGAACTTGATTTTCTTTCTGAACACGTTCCATAACTGCATTGTGCTTCTAAATAGGTTATAGACTCAAATGGCCTAGAAAGATTCTAGAAATGTACTGAATTGTATTGTAACGGCGAAAGGGCTGACCAATAGAGAAGAGAACCAACATTTCTCAGAGTTGATACAATTAATGGCTGAGTTTCCATAGTTTGGAACCTTTAAAACTACTGCAGGGTTGACATTTTATCTTTATTACTCAAATAATATCATATATTATTTAAATCAATGTTCCCCGTTCAGTCAATGGACAATCGAGTGACTTTTGAAACCTCAGCCTCACAAAATGTACATCAGATACTATAGATTCAAACATTGTACACATTTATTGGTATTCTATAAATCATATAAATAGGAACATTACAAATACACATTCATTTAAACATCAGTGAACAACAGCCTGAACTGACTAATCCAATGCAACATGAACAATGTTTGAATCCACGCCGCACAAGCCTAACTCTAACCCTAAAGCCTAGTTTATACTTCTGCGTAAAGTGACGGACGACGGATACGGAGAGCCCTCTCCGTCGACGGAGAGCCTGACGGAGAGCCTCTCCGTCGTCTCCGTCGGCCTGAAATATTTTTTAAGTATCCGTCACTCCGTCTACGTACAACGGAGACCGCAAGGGCTGCGATTGGTCCTCTAAACACGTCATTTACACATGAATGACTCACAATGAATCACATTCTATCGCTATCGACTTCTATCACAACGTAAACACTGGCCGCGCCATTTATGTATATACGCTTTATACGCTATATATACGCTACATACGCTTTACTATATGGACGCATAAAGCTCCAAAATGCAAGCCGACCTACTTGAACTTGTGAAACTTAAAAGAGACGGTGGCAAATTGCAAGTTTGTGTACGGTTTTTACTTTTAAAAGCATTTAATTTATAACGTATCCCCTTTTCTATTTAATAATTGATCCCCTCTGAACTAATTTTCCCTTTTGTACTTATTTGCTTGAATGTCATGGCCAGTCTTGCGTAGCGACCCATACTGGTCAAGCCGGAAATTGCATTACGTCTCCGTCACCACGACGGAGAAGTATGAGGGCTCGAGGGGTGTCCGTAGTTACGCAGACGGATGACGGATTACGCAGTCGGAGAAGTATAAACTAGGCTTAACTCTAACCTAACCCTAACTCTAACCTAACCCTAACCTAACCCCTAACCTAACCCTAACCTAACTCTAACCTAACCCTAACCTAACCCTAACCTAACCCTAACCCTTACTCTAACCCTAACCTAACCCTAACCCTTACTCTAACCCTAACCTAACCCTTACTCTAACCCTAACCTAACCCTTACTCTAACCCTAACCTAACCCTAACCCTAACCTAGCCCTAAGAGCCTGAGAAGGTGCTAACCTCCCCGTGTATCCCTCCACTATCCCCCCCCGGCCCCCCCGCGGCAGCACTGACCTGGTGCTTGTTGAGCTCGGCCACGCGGAGGCTCCACTCCTCCTCCGTCACCTCCGCGCCCGCGTCGGCCGACTCGTCCACCGCGGCGGTCTCGTCTGTGGGGGACAACAAGGAGACTCAGGGCCCGGGGTCCGTAACCTCCAGACCTGACGGCTTCACGGAGCCCGTCTGCACCGCACGGAGCTGCACTCCTCTGCACAACAAGACTGTGTTGGGCTGGACCGGGCCTAACAGACAGGACCGGGCCTAACAGGCTGGACCGGGTCTGACGGGCTGGACCGGGCCTAACAGGCTGGACCGGGTCTGACAGACTGGACCGGGCCTGACGGGCTGGACCGGGCCTAACAGGCTGGACCGGGTCTGACAGACTGGACCGGGCCTGACGGGCAGGACCCGGGCTGGACCGGGCCTAACAGGCTGGACCGGGCCTAACAGGCTGGACCCGGGCTGGGTGGCGGCCTCTCGCTCGCTGCCCTTGGTGATGACGATGGTGACGAAGTGAGGACGGGAAAGGCTCCAGAACCAGAACCGTCAGCAGGGCGCGGCCGTCAGTGAGAACGCTTCATTACTTGAAGATACAAAAGACGCAGCCCTGTGCACCAGGAGCAGAGGCCCCTCGGGGTCTACGACGGAACCCGGTTCCCCCCTGGGGTCTTAGCACTAGAACTTGAAGGAAGGTTCCTACCGCTGCAGGTCATGGCGGTGCACACCCAGTTCCCGCACGCACACACGCAGCGGTTGCACTCCACCTGGGTCTCCGCCCCGTCCTCGTAGCTCTCATCCTCCAGAGCACACTCTGCAACACACACACACACACACACACACACACACAGACACACACACACACACACACACACACACGTGTACACACACACATGTGTACACACACACACACACACGTGTACACACACACACATACACACACACCGACACACGTGTACACACACACATGTGTACACACACACACACACACGTGTACACACACAAACACACACACACACGTGTACACACACACACACACACATACACACACACGTGTACACACACACACATACACACACACACACATGTGTACACACACACACACACACGTGTACACACACACATGTGTACACACACACACACACACGTGTACACACACAAACACACACGTGTACACACACACACACATACACACACACGTGTACACACACACACACACACACGTGTACACACACACACGTGTACACACAAACACATACACACACACGTGTACACACACACACACACACACGTGTACACACACACACATACACATATACACGTGTACACACACACACGTGTACACACACAAACACACACACACTCACACACACACACACACACACACACACACACCAAAATGTAACTAATAGACTTTGTGATAATAATTATGCTTTTCATAGATGTATCCATTTATACATACAAATGAAAAAAAATATATGATATATAATAATATAACATGTATCATTCCTATCAGCATATACCACGTGTGTGTGTGTTTGTGTGTGTACACGTGTGTGTGTGTGTGTGTGTGTGTGTGTGTGTGTGTGTTTGTGTGTGTACACGTGTGTATGTGTGTTTGTGTGTGTGTGTGTGTGTGTGGTTCTGAGAAACATTCCATCCTGTTGAATGTTTGGACAGTGAGCTGCAGCTTTACTTAGCAGTGACCTTTCCCCCAGATTCCTACCGTTCCCCCCAGATCTCAGCTGGGGAGCAGCAGACAGCGCCTGTGTCCCAATGATTCCACTAAATGGGCAATGGGGGCGAGGCAGCTTTCACTACAACCACTCGTACATACGGTTTGACCCAGTTGACGCCAGTTATCTCAGTGTCCTACTGAACGTATGCAGGCAGTGAGTCCTCAGCAGAGCTCCACTCAGGCCGTAAAAGCAGGTCATGGGTTGGTAAATGCCCTACAAACCTTTGAGATTCTTTGTTTTTTTGCATGTAAAAAATGCATCATCAAATATGTATCGCTCAAGTCAGCAATCTCCACTCCACATGCAGATTAGGTGACCTCAAGTGGGCTACCGACCGAGGCTGGTCAGCACTGCAGGGATCTGTCGACGTGGCTGAAAACACTCTCTCTCGCTCTGTCCCTCTCTGTCTCCAGATGTTCTTCATAAGGTTGAATGTGCAGTCCTGAACCAATTCACGCTTTAACTGTGAAACTACTCAGGTTCAAAACAGCCATTCACCATTTCCTGTTAAGAGTCTTCATAATTAGTCCGGGAAGACGATGAAATGTTATGAGATCAAGTATGGGGTCACCTGCTGTGACACACATACCACAGCTGTCCTGGGAAAGCAGTTCACTGGTAGCTTCATCTCCATGTTCCTCTGAGTCTTACTTTTCTCTGGAGGGTTGAAGCCAGGCTTCAGGCAGTTGAGGAACTCGTCGAAGCTCAGCTTCCAGTCAGCGTTGTCATCTGACAGCTCGATGAGGGCGTCCACACACAGACTCCTGCAGTGTGGGTCATATAGATACACATATGTTTTATATTTATCTCCATCTATCCATCTATCTATCTAGGACACAGTGTTATGAGGCCTGGTATACACTGCAGTCTCCCAGAGGCCCAGGTTACCCCGGGATCGATAGGGGTCAGTGGCAGACGGGGTAGAGCGTAAAAATAGCAACGGTTCACCATGTGGAAGGACATAGAAGTCTGTTTGCTTTGCACCAGAATCACTCATAGACTAGGGGGCATGACAGAGGACTTTGGTGTTAAATAGTGTGGACAAAACATGCAATGCCATAGAATGATAGAACCTCCTGATGTTCAAACCAAGGTCTCACACACGCAGGGTCGGAGACACAAACTCACACATGCATGGGAAGACAGACTGAAGGACAGACAGACAAACGGACAGACAGACAAACAGACAGACAGACGGACAGACAGGCAGACAGACAGGTGGACTGAAGGACAGACAGAGGGATAGACAGACAGATAGACAGATGGACAGACAGACTGAAGTACAGACAGACAGGCAGACAGACAGGTATCCAGGGTCACCTGAGCAGCTTGTTGCTCTCCTGGTCTGCATAGGACTGCATGTCCACGTTGGAGTCGTTGTGCTGGATGAACTTCAGCAGCTCAGAGGAGTCCAGGTGGGCGTCTCCATTATCGTAGGTCTGGAGACAGAAGGCCAGACAGAAGGTCACACTGATGCCGCCCAGCCCAGACCATGAGACTGTGCCAGACCATGAGACTGTGTGGCCCAGACCATGAGACTGTGTGGCCCAGACCATGAGACTGTGTGGCCCAGACCATGAGACTGAGTGGTCCAGACCATGAGACTGTGCCAGACCATGAGACTGTGTGGCCCAGACCATGAGACTGTGTGGCCCAGACCATGAGACTGTGTGGCCCAGACCATGAGACTGTGCCAGACCATGACACTGTGTGGCCCAGACCATGAGACTGTGCCAGACCATGAGACTGAGTGGTCCACTTCCACACAGGACCCGTATGACCCACACCAAGACAGCCTCTACATGCACATAACACACTGCTCTCATCCACACCTTCTCATAGGTGAGAGGTCCTCTATCCTAGACGGCTGTAGTTTGCAGAAACAGTTTCTAGAAATATACTGACGTCATATAGAGAATGGATTTACTGTGTAAACATGCAGTCATCTTCAATCCACAACCACTGACATCAGAGCCAGATCCGATCCTTCAGCCATCAAGAGAACTGCTGAGTTTGGCTGCAGGGAGCCGTTGCTTGGCAACAGCTCCGGCCATCATACTCCCCCTCGACAAGGAGACCCTGAGTGGGGTCTTCTGATTGGTCAGCCTGATGTTGTGTTTCTGCCGACTACAGGGGGCCCCCTGCTGTTTTGATGAAAATTCACGGGGGGGGGGGTCGTCTTCCCTACAGAGGGCTGGGGGGGTAGTACTCTGATTGAAACTCCTCCTGCCAGCAGACTGGGACAGGGTTCTAATCACGTGGGGGAGCATGTGACCCCAGTGCCCTCACAGCTCTGGAATTTAAGGGTAGTGCAGTTTACTGGGTGACCCGCCTCGCGCTTCTGAGAGGCACCCGAAGCTACCGACCACACTGGGACCTGGACGGTGAAGCAGGAGAAGACACAGGACAGAGCTCGCCCCCAGAACGTCTGGTGACGTTCCTGAATCCACACCGAGAAGACCGAGGAAGGGCGAGGAAGAACTCTGCCAGCACGGCGCTGCCCACCTTGAAGTATCTGAGCAGGATGTCGGAGAAGTTGGACCCCTTGGCGAACCAGCCGTCCGGCACCACCTCCGTCTGGAGCCACTGGATCACACGGCTCCTCAGCTCGTTACGGTCGGCCACGTAGCACACCACTGTGGGGACATCGGTCAGTCAGAACACCACTGTGGGGACATCGGTCAGTCAGAACACCACTGTGGGGACATCGGTCAGTCAGAACACCACTGTGGGGACATCGGTCAGTCAGAACACCACTGTGGGGACATCAGTCAGTCAGAACACCACTGTGGGGACATCGGTCAGTCAGAACACCACTGTGGGGACATTGGTCAGTCAGAACACCACTGTGGGGACATCGGTCAGTCAGAACACCACTGTGGGGACATCGGTCATTTAAAGGGTAAAGGGGCATTTAGCAGACGCTTTTGTCCAGAGCGACTTACAATCAGTACATTTGTGGGGTTCGACATGTGGACAGTTGGAGGAGGAGGATCAAGGGGATCAAACCACTGACCCTTCGGTTAGTGGACGACCCGCTCTGTCCACCCGCTCTACCCACTGAGATACTGCCTTCCATTTAGCACACACAGCTCCACTCTGCCAGGAGGTCGGCCACACAGAAGCTGCTGTCTGGTCGTGGTCAGATTCTCCCCTGCTTAGTATTTCATGATTGACTCTGCATCAGCGTTTCCATTATTACTAATATCAGCCCCACCCACTCACACACACACACACCACATAAACACACATACACACACCACACATGAACACAGACACACACAAACACATACACATGAACACAGACACACCACACATGAACACAGACACACAACATGAACACACAAACACATACACATGAATACAGACACACTCACACACACACACACACACACACACACACACACACACACACCACACATGAACACAGACACACCACATGAACACACAAACAAATACACATGAACACAGACACACACACACACACACACACACACACACACACACACACACACACACACACACACACACACACACACACACACACACACACACACACACACACACACACACACTCACACACACACTCACCTGGGCTGGCAGCAGCCTGCTCAGTTTTCTTCTCTGTGGATGAACAGGAAAATGTAGAAAGTGAGTATTAAGGATTATTCATATTAGTAAGAAATACATAGGGTGCATCCGAATACTCAGTATATACTATTTCTGTTCAGTGTCTACTTGACCGTTAAAGTGATGGTTCGGAGTAAAATTCACCCTGAGGTAATTTCCACCAATAATCCAGCCAAGTTTAGGGGTATAAGCCGAATGGCTTAGTATTGGAGTGTCCGGTACAGTGTGTATATCCCGTAAATTACCCCACTAATAATGCATGGATTGTTACCCAACTTCTGTAGTAGTATATATATGGTCTGTACTCACAAAACGAGGCATTTTAAAGTTTAAGTACACCAGGAGTTTATTTAAAAGAGCATTTTTCTGATAGCTTCAACTCGCTGTTGCTAAGGCTACCGCTGCGTCGACGTCTCTTCCGTCTTTCCGGATAAGTTCGTAAAAGTCCTCTTCAAAACTCACAAGTGTAAGGAAAAAGTTAGTGAATTCAACACTCCATCTAATTTCAAGTATTCAATTATTCCAGTTGTCAATACATTTCGATGGAGTCGACGATGTTTTGAGATAACGTATTTCCCCTCTGTGCGCAGCAGATCAGATGCCGGCAAAATTAAAAAGTCACCTCTGATAATTAACCTCATAGTTTTCTGTCTTGTCGTCGTTACCGGTGAATTAAAATGTCTCTTTCTGCGCGAATGGCTCTTGATATCGGTGCTTTTATTTATTTTAATTTTCTCCGTGGCGTTCTTCTTCGTCGGTTAACAGACTCTGCTGCATTGTGGGATAGCGTAGTGACCTACCGTTGTACAGGTTGTACACGGTTGTACGCGGTTGTACGCATTCGGGAACCATTTCTGTACTACACAATGCGTACTAAGCATTCGGACGTACTATATTTGTCACGTACTACAAAATGCATACTATATAGTAGTCAAGTATGCGTATTCGGATGCAGCCATAGTTTCCTGTTCTCCTGTTAATGGGGGCTGTTGGGGATCATTTGGATGACTTTGACATGTTCTGCCTGAAGGAGGTCTCCTGTTCAGAGCTCTGGAGCAGAGGTCAGACTGTGGCCCAGCAACAGCCTCCTGGTTCACTAGTTCTCCTCCAGGGTGTGATCAATGTTCAGGCCAGAGACACGCTGACGTCACTGAGCAGTCACAAAGTTCACCGCGGAGATAAGATAATAACTAATATTCGATGGATTTCTAATTTCTTTTCTGCATATTGGAGGTCAAAGGTAAAGTCAGGCATTCGCAGCTGTCCATAGACAGACACAGAGAGAGAGAGAGAGAGAGAGAGAGAGAGAGAGAGTGAGTGAGAGGAGAGAGAGCAGATGAGGCCCTAGAGCAGAGGGCCATTCTTGCCACCTTGGTGTGTTGCATCACTTCTATTTAAACGGGGTCGCTGAGTGCATGAACAAGACCAAAGATTACCCAGCGACTTTTAAACTTGCACTATTAAATGACTAATATCAGCACAAGGCCAGTGTGATTAATTCACTCTATCCAGTCCAAACCGGTGTAGAGCAGCGGTCAGCTCGCCTCCTGCTTCACATTTATAATAATTTCCCTGAACTGCTTCGTGTTATGCTAGCCCATGTTATACGCTAGCATGTGTTATGCTAACCCTCCCTGGAAGGAGGGAATCAGTAGCAATCTGCCCAGCAAACGGCCCTGTCAGGACAAACAACAGCTTTTCTACAGCTCTCTCTCTCTCTCTCTCTCTCTCTCTCTCTCTCCTCTTCTTCTCTCTCTCTCTCTCTCTCTCTCTCTCATCTCTCTCTCTCTCTCTCTCTCTCTCTCTCTCCTCTCTCATCTCATCTCTCTCTCTCTCCTCTCTCTCTCTCTCTCATTCTCTCTCTCTCTCTCTTCTCTCTCTACTCTCTCTCTCTCTCCTCTCTCTCTCTCTTCTCTCTCTCTCTCTCTCTCTCTCTCTCTCTCTCTCACACCTGGCAGTCTCCATCGTGGGCCACCTGGATCTTCAGGCCGGTCAGGCAGGCGTCGCGGTGCAGCTCACAGTGGTTCCTGTAGGTCTTGGCGTTGCTCCCGCACACAGATCTCTTGTGGGGCTTACAGCTCTGGAAGGATGGAGAGGTGGAGGGAGAGGGAGAGAGAGAGAGGGAGAGAGAAACAGAGGGAGAGAGAGAGAAAGAGAGAGAGAGAGAGAGAACAGAGGGAGAGAGAGAAGAGAGAGAGAGAGAAACAGAGGGAGAGACAGTCACACAGCGAGAGAGAGATTCACATCAGAAACAACAAACCGTAATTCATTTTATATTTCTGCAGCTTAAGGTTGTCTGTAACGTTAGTCTGTAACTAAACACAGCACTGGTGTTTTCTGCAGCTCCTTTATGTCCGTGGAGAGAACCATGCTGTAACAGTACCAGTAACAGTACCATGTAACAATACCATGTAACAGTACCATGTAACAGTACCCATGATGTACAGTACCATGTAACAGTACCAATGTAACAATACCATGTACAGTACATGTAACAGTACCATGTAACAGTACCATGTAACAGTACCATGATGTAACAGTACCATGTAACAGTACCATGATGTAACAGTACCATGATGTACAGTACCATGTAACAGTACCATGATGTAACAGTACCATGTAACAGTACCACGATGTAACAGTACTATGATGTGACAGTACCATGTAACAGTACCATGTAACAGTACCACGATGTAACAGTACTATGATGTGACAGTACCATGTAACAGTACCATGTAACAGTACCACGATGTAACAGTACTATGATGTGACAGTACCATGTAACAGTACCATGTAACAGTACCATGTAACAGTACCATGATGTAACAGTACCATGTAACAGTACCACGATGTAACAGTACTATGATGTAACAGTACCATGTAACAGTACCATGATGTAACAGTACCATGTAACAGTACCACGATGTAACAGTACTATGATGTGACAGTACCATGTAACAGTACCATGTAACAGTACCATGTAACAGTACCATGTAACAGTACCATGATGTGACAGTACCATGTAACAGTACCATGTAACAGTACCATGATGTGACAGTACCATGTAACAGTACCATGTAACAGTACCATGATGTGACAGTACCATGTAACAGTACCATGTAACAGTACCATGTAACAGACAGACAGACAGACAGACTTTATTGATCCCTGAGGGAAATTGCGTAAAGTACCATGATGTAACAGTACCATGATGTAACAGTACCATGATGTAACAGTACCATGATGTGACAGTATGTAACAGTACCATGTAACAGTACTATTTAACAGTACCATGATGTGACAGTATGTAACAGTACCATGTAACAGTACTATGTAACAGTACCATGTAACAGTACCATGATATAACTCACCTCAATACACAGACAGCTGGGCTCGCCCTTCTCCGTCACCGCACACTCACGGCCGCCCCGCAGAACACATTGGCACACACTTTACTCTTACTCTGGACCTCCTGAGAGAGAGAGAGAGA
>JAXIVH010000010.1:1178046-1183301 GCA_036785325.1 Urophycis tenuis | reverse complement strand
AGAGAGGGGGGGGAGAGAGAGACAGAGAGAGGGACAGAGAGAGGGAAAGGGAGGGAGAGAGACAGAGAGAGGGAGGGATGAAGAGACAGAGAGAGGGAGAGAGAGACAGAGAGGGACCAGAGAGAGGGAAAGGAGGGAGGGAGAGAGGGAGAGGGAAAAGAGGACAGAAGGAGAACCAAAGAGAGAGACAGAAAGAGTGGGAGCGTGAGAAAAATAGAAGAGAGGGGAGAAAGAAAACGTGGGCGATGAGAGAGGAAATTAAGAAACTTTTGTTTAAACTCACAAACAGGATCCAGCACACACACATACACACACACACACACACACACACAGACAGACACACACACACAGACACACAGACACACACACACGCACGCACACACACACAGGCACACACACACACACACACACACACACACACACACACACACACACACACACATAAAGCAAACTTCACACAGTTTGAGGTCATGGAACAGATCTTCAAAGTCTGCCTATGGGCGAGGGAAGGGATTGGACCGGCAGCCGGTTGGACACAGACGTGGACCGGAGCCCACAACACAACGACGGAGAGAACCCTGCCATTAATCCTGACCAACCACGGGACGGGTGGGAACCATGGGCACGAGAACTCTGCAGCTCACACTTAGAACTCAACCACGCAAAGGTTTGATGGCATTTAGCTAATGGTGGAGGTAGGGAGAGAGAGAGAGAGAGAGAGAGAGAGAGAGAGAGACAGAGAGACAGAGAGACAGAGAGAGAGAGAGAGAGAGAGAGAGAGAGAGACAGAGAGAGACAGAGAGACAGAGAGAGAAGAGAGAGCAGACCGTTGCTCGATGAGTCTGTTGATTTAAATGGAGTGTTGCCATGGGGACAGCTTGGGCCTGGTGTCGTGGTTGGATGAAAGAGCTGTCACTCACACGGCGTACAGCATGCAGTGAAGGTGCGCTTCTATATTTAGAGATTAAAGTACAATCATATGATACGTTAACCAATCACAGGCCAGAACTGACCACCTGTCACGTGACCAATGACAGCCAATCAAACAAAGTGCTGTCACATTGTAGTTATGATTTGCATGTTCTTTTTTATTGACTGCCTCATGATATTAACAGAACATGTCATGTGGGCTTGCAAACATTTTAGATTAATCATTTCATGAATAATTTAAAACGATTCAAAGTTCACAGGATGGTTAAACGGTGTTTTATTGAACAGATTGAAAAAAAAAGATGAAACGTGAGCTTCTGAAGGACTCTCTCTCTCTCTCTCTCTCTCTCTCACTCTCTCTCTCTCTCTCTCTCTCTCTCTCTCTCTCTCTCTCTCTCTCTCTCTCTCTCTCTCTCTCTCTCTCTCTCTCCTCTCTCTCTCTCTCCTCTCTCTCTCTCTCTCTCTCTCTCTCTCTCTCTCTCTCTCTCTCTCTCTCTCTCTCTCTCTCTCTCCTCTCTCTCAGGTCTGTCCCTGCAGTAATTGCCTCCGTCCCAAACTCTTGTTTCCTGTCATGACCTTTTATGGCAGCAAGGGATGAGCCAGTGAAGCAAGACAAAGACCAGAGAGGAAGAGGAGAGGAAGAGGAGAGGAAGAGGAGAGGAGGGAAAGCGTGGGGAAGAGTGACTGAAGTCAGTGTCACACCTGTCCTGCGCTGTACTGCAGCGTTCTGTCATCCACTGGCTTCTATTTCTGCATGGCCGTGGTACGCTCTGCATTCAGCAAACACAACGCAAACAACTCACACACACACACACACACACACACACACACACACACGCGCGCGCGCGCACTCAGCCACAGTGTGTACATTCCCCCCCATGTCATTGGGTCCATTTATGTATCTGTAAAGAGGGCAGAGAGCACTTCTACATCTGGGTACAAATGCCGCCTGGGTGTGTGTCTAACATGCTCTGGGCGTGTGGCTAACATGCTCTGGGCGTGTGGCTAACATGCTCTGGGGCGTGTGGCTAACATGCTCGGGCGTGTGGCTAACATGCTTGTAGATCCCAGCGTTGTATCATTGAGTTCGGCAGCAGATCGATGGTGAGATTCTGAAGAGGTCACTTCAGCACCATTAGGAAGTCCTTACCCAGAGTGCAATTGGAGCTCATTAGCATAGGCCATTGATTTGGTAAACAAGTCACTCTGGCAGGGACTCAACTCAAAGTCTTAGCTTGGAAAACACGCCAACAACAGTCCTTCACAGCTCACATCTGACCTTTTCCCAACGACGTCAGAGTTGGAGAAGGTGTCAAATCTCTAAATTGCTGCAGAAAAATGTTTCATTACTTCAGCAAAGCAGAACACATAAGAACTAAAGTATAACATTCAGGTTTTCCATTTGCCTCTAATAAGGTCAAACATGTGTGTATAAATAGAAGGGAAGCCAGGTGACCAATTAGAGGGACAAAAGGTCCTATAAAAGAAGAGGAATTGACTTAATGTATTCATGGAGAGCACAGAGTCTTCCAGGTAAGACGGCGCGGGGCTCAGCAGTAACTGATCTGAACACCAGGCCTCCAACCTCAAACCAACACCACGCATGTACAAATAAATGTGATGACTCAGGGAGTGATAAATGATCCTTAGCACAGGAACTTGTCCCTCCCAGTGGGCCATGAGACAGCCCTTCAAGCAGACACATTAAAATCTGCCTCCATGCAGCTCCATCAGCACTCGCTTGTATGATGCTCATAATGCTAACAGCTAACGTGGTTCTGCCTTCACAGCCTCACAGCCGCGTGCAGCCGCCGTCACGCAGAGGGACCGCCTGAAACACACTCATTAACACGGCTCACAGACAGATGGGCGGACGTCGCCTCACACTGTGAGCACCCCAACGCACCCTGTTGCAGCGGGGGAGGTACGGGGGAGATATGGGGGAGGAAGGGAGAGAGACGACGTGAGGTGGACTGAAGACGAGGAATTAAGTGGGGGGGGGGGAGGGGGACATTCCTCGGCTCTGCCTCCACCGGGGTCCTGGGTTCTGAGCCAGAAACTCATCAGTATATGGGTCAGAACCAGTGACCCCCTGTTCCCCTCTGCACGCACACACACACACACACACACACACACACACACACACACACACACACACACACACACACACACACACACACACACACACACACACACACACACACACACACACACACACAGCTTCCCAGAATGAGTCACCGGTAGGCCTCTGGAGGCAGGCTCCGCCCCTCTATGAGTGCACCGCCCCTTTAAATCACCCCGGTGTGCTCCTCACGATGCCCCTCCTGCCCAGCTGTGGACATGGCGGTCTGGTCTATAATGTGTGCCGACCTTCAGAAAGATGATTCTGTGGCCCGTCATCCTGCAGCTCTTCAGGGTTCACCTCACTGAGAAGGAGCCACAGCCACCCAGGAGGACTTCTCCATTAGCCTTTAATGATGACAACACAGCCCCGCCGACCCCCATCGCCCGCCACAACCTCCCATCAAACGACGTCTCCCCTGAGCTCCCAGGGGGACCCGGGCCAGCCTGACCCGTTCTCCTACGGCCCAGAAGAAGAGCAGTCGGATGAAGGGCTTCTGATGCTCCAGCAGATGGAGTGGAGGTGGAGGGCGTGGCCTCCCCGAACCCTCGTCAGAACCAGAACCTCTGGAGGACATGGCCCTCTGGACCCAGAGCACAGCAGCCCGTCTCAGCAGAGTACGGCTGCAGTGTTCTGTACTGGACCCACCTCAGCCCACCGTCTCAGAGACGTATTGTGGACCATGTGGGTCAACACCGGAACACCAAGCAATACAATACAAGACGTCTCCTCCCACAGAGACGCAGAGAGAGGGAGCGAGAGTGAGTGAGTGAGTGAGTGAGTGAGTGAGTGAGTGAGTGAGAGAGAGAGAGAGTTACCTCGTGGTCGCGGAGCCCCCCGTCACATCTACAATGACCCCCCTGTTGTCTCCTGTGCCCACCTGACCTACATCAGTCCTGTAGCACGCAGCGTCATCATCTCCCCTCCATCACGCCGCTAAAACCATCTATTCTGTTCCCTTTTCCAAGTTGCCGCTGGTTCTTAACAACAACATGTTTTCTGCCTCATTATAGCGTCACCTTACTGCTGTTTCCACACTCATTCTCCCCCTGCCTCCACTCAGCTGGGTCTGTCCCTCCCCTGTTCTGGGCTCTGCTCCAGGGCCTTGGGGGGAGGGCCCACACCCAATCCCAAGCCAGGGGAGCGGGTAGATCCCCTGCCCTGGTCTCCCCTCCCCGGCTGGGGCCAGCGTGGGGCTAATGCTTTGGAGAGAGGAGCTCAGCTCATGGACCTCCTCTGAGGAATGTGTGTCACCAGCTGCCATCTTGGAGCAGGCAGGGAAGCCATGTTGACAACGGACAATCAAATAAAGCGAGCGGAGGCCGAGTTTGTTTTACTTCTTAATGACTCTTTATCAGCTGACGCACCAACAACTCGGTTTGTTTCAGGAAACACAGACTGCACCCAGCAGGGTTAGCTTTCAGAGGACAGAATGAAAACTGTTCACTTGCTTTAGCTGCACAGAAAGGCATCACATGAAGCCTATAGATAATTACCGTTTCTTGCAGTGTGATTTGACCGCAGGAACACAGGCTGTTTGTAATTTGTTCTGGAGAAAGCGTGATGATGTCTGCAGGGAGCCTCTATGCTCCAGCTGTGGGGTTTCATTAATGGCTCTCAGATAATAAGTAATACTGAGAGACGTTGGAATTACTTCTGACTGCTTCAACTCAAAAGGAGAAAGATTTACAGAAAAAAACACCAGTTTCTCTTTTTTTTTCTAGTTTCTAAATCCCATAGTATCAGCTGTTGTGGTGCATTTGAAGTTCCACTGAGTTGATGACGGTGTGTACAGAGCTGTCTGTCACCCAGGGTGTGTTCTGTCAGTAATGACAAGACAGCTGTGCAACTGTTAAAACAGGTTCCCTTTAAAGCCTGGCCAAGTTAAGAGATCACACAACAGTACCATAACACACACACACACGCCCCCCTAACACACACACACACGCACACACACACGGACACACACAGAGACCCCCAGGATGATGAGCACCAGTAATGAGAGCAGGAGGAGACAGACAGAGGACACAGTGTCCCCCAGTCATCCTCATGTTCCTTCCACCTGGCCAGATATTTTTAGCCCACCTCTGAATGGGGACGGGTGGAGCCGCCAGTACCACCAGACAGGTGGAGCCGCCGGCACCACCAGACAGGCGGAGCCGCCGGCACCACCAGACAGGCGGAGCCGCCAGCACCACCAGAC
>JAXIVH010000010.1:1173046-1175546 GCA_036785325.1 Urophycis tenuis | reverse complement strand
TTATGAGGCTGTGTGAGCATCACCACAGCCTCATAGCGTCTTGTTATAAGGTTGTGTGAGCATCACCACAGCCTCATAGCATCTTGTTAGTGTCTTGTTATGAGGCTGTGTGAGCATCACCACAGCCTCATAGTGTCTTGTTATGAGGCTGTGTGAGCATCACCACAGCCTCATGATGTCTTGATATGAGGCTGTGTGAGCATCACCACAGCCTCATATCAAGACGCTGCTCCAGGACTCCAGGACTCTCCAGGAGCAGCGCTGTCTCAGAGGAGCTCATCTCCAACACTGGACAGCTCCTCCCCTCAGGAGGCACAGCAGCCTCCTTCATCACCCATCAGGGAGGCGTGGTCACGTGTTAACACGCAGTACAGCGCAGAGCAGACAGGTTCAACACACACATGACACACTGAAGCACCCCCACACACACACACACACACACACACACACACACACACACACACACACACACACACACACACACACACACACACACACACACACACACACACACACACACACACACACACACACACACACACACACACACTGAAGCACCCACACACACACACACACACACACACACACACACACACACACAGGTAGAGAACTGTACAGGACTTAGTACATGCAGAAGCCACTATGGGCTCTCTGGGCAGTCAATACATTTACATGCAGCAAGAAATTCGAATTTCTAATCGTATAAGACATCGTTCGGACTTTTTAAGTGCATGTAAACACCTTAATCCGACCTACTTCGGACCTACTTCGGACATCTCAAAATCGGATAACAACACCTGGATAATTCGTTCATAGTCTGACTTTTAACGGCATGTATACTCAGCAATCGGATCTGAATCGGATTTTGCATTCTGTGCATGCGCAGTGCCATTCTGCACATGCGCAGCGCCACATAGCGTCCAGTCAGCCATGCTCCGGCTGTTAATCCGATTCTCTGAACGGCATGTATACTCGGACAAGTGATCCGGTCTTATGCATGTCATTATCTGATCCGATCAGAAATTCGAATTTCTTGCTGCATGTAAACTGTACTGAGTGACCCTCTCCTGCCCTCCATGTGTCATCAGGACGAGGACTCGGAGGACAAACACCTTTCCAATGTGTGGCCACATTGAACAGAGCCTGGTCTGTCCTCCTGTCAGAGCAGCAGGACCCACACAATGGGGCCGCTTTCTGTTGGCAGGCGGGACAGAACCAGGAGGGGCCCTCGGGCCGAGGCTGGCGTGACGGCCGGCCCTAAAGTCTGACAGCAAGTCAAACGTTGTGCTGTCTGGCGCCACAACGGGACCTCAGCTAAACACTGAGTCACCATCCAGCCCTCCAATCACCAGCCTCCTGTTTGTCATCACAAGTGTTGTGTGCGGGTCAACACAAAGCCAGGTGTTCAACAGCTGCTTCTCAGGCCATGACCCGACACCTGGTCGTTGTGTGTGTGTGTGTGTGTGTGTGTGTGTGTGTGTGTGTGTGTGTGTCAGAGTGTGTGTGAGTGTTGACACAAGTCAGTTTGTTCCTGTTGGATCCCGTGTGTGTTTCCTAGCCCCTCTGAGGAAACAGCCCCTCTGACGGTACAACAGATAGCAGACAGAGGGAGTCCTGTTTAGTGGGAGGCAGTACTCATCAATCTACACGCCTTCAAAGGAAATAAACCTTTTGGAGAAGATGCGGTGACTCCGTCATCCACAGGGCTCTGTGTGTGTGATTGTTCAGACATTACTTTAGCTTTCTGTCAACTCAGTACTTAAATCTGTGGCGGTAGCTCAGTGGGTAGAGGTGGACAGAGTGGGTCGTCCACTAACCGTAGGGTTGGGTTGGGTTAGGGTTAGGGGTTAGGGGGGTGGCAGTAGCTCAGTGGGTAGAGCCGGTGGACAGAGCGGGTCGTCTACTAACCGTAGGGTTGGGTTAGGGTTAGGGGTTAGGGGGGTGGCAGTAGCTCAGTGGGTAGAGCAGGTGAACAGAGCGGGTCGTCCACTGACCGTAAGGTCGGCGGTTCGATCCCCTTAACCCCCCTCCTCCAACTGTCCACATGTCAAACCCCACAAATGTACTGATTGAAAGTCGCTTTGGACAAAAGCGTCTGCTAAATGCCGCCTTTACCCTTTGTTATCTGCATAGGCAATCCCTCGAAAACACTTGTACCACACATTATCAACCCTCCCCAACCCACTGCAGCTGTCTATCATTATTTTTTAGGATTTTCATAAAAAAACGATTTCTCTGACCTCTACCGTTTTGTACTATTTTCTAACCCGTGGGGCCAAAGTGAACATTAAATCAAAGTTAACTCAAAGTGGACGTGCGATACCTTGAAAAGACCAGAGGACAGTTTAAAAACGGAACAGCTGAACAATAAAACAATGGGCGAAGTCGCTTGAGAATGTGCTTCAGATTCCAGAAGAGATGATTGAGCTCCGCAGTAAGTTGGCTAGCCTACTCTGGTGGGTTTTGATGGGCAAGTTCATGGTCTCGATTCATTTTCACG
>JAXIVH010000010.1:1028046-1168046 GCA_036785325.1 Urophycis tenuis | reverse complement strand
CCACAGGGCCACCACAGGGCCACCACCGGGCCACCACAGGGCCACCACAGGGCCACCACAGGGCCACCACCGGTCCACCACAGGGCCACCACAGGGCCACCACAGGGCCACCACAGGGCCACCACCGGTCCACCACAGGGCCACCACAGGGCCACCACAGGGCCACCACCGGGCCACCACAGGGCCACCACAGGGCCACCACAGGGTGTCATGACTGGACTGATCCACTCAGCCTCCTCGCAGGGCCCGGCCACCAAACTCACACCAACACATGTCTTCTCCTGTGTTTCTACATTCTAGTCAGGAGTAAACAGAGAACATTAGAATCATGACAACAGAACCCGAGAGGCAGCCATTAGTGAAGACATTTGTTCATCAACCTGGTATGTGGACAACACAGCCACACACTCACACAGCCACACACTCACACACACACACACACACACACACACACACACACACACACACACACACACACACACACACACACACACACATCACCATTTGTTGGAGGGGAATGTAAAATAGGCCAATTACAGCACCCCCTGCTGGCACAGGCTGCTCCGTTCGTCCTCTCACATTTGGATCTGCTCGTTTTGCGGATGCTGATAAAATCCTATTTTATCAGCAACTTGCACTTTGGAAAATTGCCAGATAAAACATTATTTTATTTTTTTGGTTGGAGACACTGGAGCGGCTGAGGCGTTCAGAGGGACACCCTGACATTTCTTAAGATGTACGAGACAGTCGTGATGAGAACATTATGCATGGCACATTATGATTTCACAAGTCAGATCTGAAGACAGTCCAAAACCCATTTTACTGAGCAATGAGATGAGACTGACTGATGAGAGGCAAGATGGAATTATTCTGACCATTAGCCTGACAGCATCTTCTCATTCCCTGAAGCATCATCAGATACGCTTCCTAAGATGATCACTTCCATCCTCAGTATTCATTTATTCAGATAAATCAAGGTTACACGAGAATTCAGGAGCTGATATTTAAACATGAATTATTTCCTTGTATGAAGTCTTTTCAGACATGTATGGATGTGAACAGTGGAGACATGTATGGATGTGAACAGTGGAGGCATGTATGGATGTGAACAGTGGAGACATGTATGGATGTGAACCGTGGATACATGTATGGATGTGAACAGTGGAGACATGTATGGATGTGAACAGTGGAGACATGTATGGATGTGAACAGTGGAGACATGTATGGATGTGAACCGTGGATACATGTATGGATGTGAACAGTGGAGACATGTATGGATGTGAACAGTGGAGACATGTATGGATGTGAACAGTGGAGACATGTATGGATGTGAACAGTGGAGACATGTATGGATGTGAACAGTGGAGGCATGTATGGATGTGGACAGTGGAGACATGTATGGATGTGAACAGTGGATACATGCTGCCTGGTGGAGAGCCTGGTTCTGTTCACTCTGGTGATTTGTCACTTGTGACCCACTTGTGACTCGTTACATCCTTTGTGTCTCTAGTGACCCATGAATGACTAGTTAGGCCCTCCGTGTCACTAGTGAATCACTAGTAAAGGGTGTTGCCCTTCGTGTCACTAGTGAATCACTAGTAAAGGGTGTTGCCCTTCGTGTCACTAGTGAATCACTAGTAAAGGGTGTTGCCCTTCGTGTAACTAGTGAATCACTAGTAAAGGGTGTTGCCCTTCGTGTCACTAGTGAATCACTAGTAAAGGGTGTTGCCCTTCGTGTCACTAGTGAATCACTAGTAAAGGGTGTTGCCCTTCGCGTCACTAGTGAATCACAAGTAAAGGGTGTTGCCCTTCGTGTCACTAGTGAATCACTAGTGACTAACACCCTCCTATTATGCTATACAATATATAATATATTTTTGGTGGTAAAATACTACACATATGACCTTTGCTGTTGCTCTGTGGCTCATGAGGATTAAACAGCTGAGAGACTCTCGGGACCTGCAATTTTTAGCCAACCTTCAAGATGGGCTTAATGGTGGCCAGGCTGCGTTTTTCATCTGAAAGTAATTCACTTTTAATAATGGCACTCTCCTTCCCAAGAGCCAACGGACACCGGAATAAGTAGAATATTATTCCTCCACCGGAAGAAAAAGGCAAATTAATGAATAAAGAAGCAAAAATAATCACCCGGCTGAATGTCAGGGGCACAGTTTAGATAGAAAGTAGGTCTTCCCTGGACCGCTTCATATTACTTGCTGGCACACAACAGCTTTTAATTAAAGAGTAGAGATAACCTACATCACAAACACGGACAGACTGATGGCTTCATACACTTTTTAACCATGCCAAGTCGTATCTCCTGGTCATGTAAGGAGCTCAATGGACATTCAGTATTTAGTTTCATTTCAGAAATGTGAGTTGGCAAATGGCCAACCAATAAAAAAGGTTTATAACGTCTTTTATGGTTATATGTTCAGTGTTGAACTCTGTATACTCAGCGTGTTTGCTCCATGGTTTGCACATCATCGCGTTGTCATCGTTTCCCTGTCAGTGTAGTGAGGCCGACACGCGCAACATCCTCTGATTAACCATCACTGTCACCGCATCACGTCTTCACTGCTCCGTTCTGGTCCATCACCATTTGGCGGTGATGTTGGTGAGATATTAGAGCAATAGGCCTTTTGAGGTCAAGTGGTACAAATGGCGCATGGCCATTATTAGCGATCACACAAAAACACACAGACATGTGCTCTATTTAAAGACGATCAACACAGGCCTACAATAACACAATAACAACATTTAAGATAGTGTGGACCGTGGATCGCCGCCCGGAGCGACACTGCCCCCTGGCGACGACACGGACGGGGTAACGATTCGGGAACAATTGAATTGGCTTTGAATCGGCATGCGAAACCTTTGCTTATTTTTGAAGTTGTTTGCACTGAAATGACTCTTGCACTGTTTTGGGGTTTATCTTCATTCTTGAATGCACTAAAACATCTACTGAATACATAAGTCATGTTGTAGTATTAAAACGGGAATCAAAATGGAAAGCATTTGAATTAGCATCTCTATCCATCCATATTTATTTTATCCATGGTTCAGATGTCTGTGAGACTCATCACGTCCCTCTAGGGGGCGCCACCCCATCATTACCTGAGTGATGGTGTTGTACCCACAGGTGGAGGTGTTGTAGGTGTTGTACCCACAGGTGGAGGTGTTGTAGGTGTTGTACCCACAGGTGGAGGTGTTGTAGGTGTGTACCCACAGGTGGAGGTGTTGTAGGTGTGTACCCACAGGTGGAGGTGTTGTAGGTGTGTACCCACAGGTGGAGGTGTTGTAGGTGTTGTACCCACAGGTGGAGGTGTTGTAGGTGTGTACCCACAGGTGGAGGTGTTGTAGGTGTGTACCCACAGCTGGAGGTGTTGTAGGTGTGTACTCACAGGTGGAGGTGTTGTAGGTGTGTACCCACAGGTGGATGTGTTGTACCCACAGGTGGATGTGTTGTAGGTGTGTACCCACAGGTGGAGGTGTTGTAGGTGTGTACCCACAGGTGGAGGTGTTGTAGGTTTGTACCCACAGGTGGAGGTGTTGTAGGTGTGTACCCACAGGTGGATGTGTTGTACCCACAGCTGGAGGTGTTGTAGGTGTGTACCCACAGGTGGAGGTGTTGTAGGTGTGTACCCACAGGTGGAGGTGTTGTAGGTTTGTACCCACAGGTGGAGGTGTTGTACCCACAGGTGGAGGTGTTGTAGGTGTGTACCCACAGGTGGAGGTGTTGTAGGTTTGTACCCACAGGTGGAGGTGTTGTAGGTGTGTACCCACAGCTGGAGGTGTTGTAGGTGTGTACTCACAGGTGGAGGTGTTGTAGGTGTGTACCCACAGGTGGATGTGTTGTACCCACAGGTGGAGGTGTTGTAGGTGTGTACCCACAGGTGGAGGTGTTGTAGGTGTGTACCCACAGGTGGAGGTGTTGTAGGTGTGTACCCACAGGTGGAGGTGTTGTAGGTGTGTACCCACAGCTGGAGGTGTTGTAGGTGTGTACCCACAGGTGGAGGTGTTGTAGGTGTGTACCCACAGCTGGAGGTGTTATAGGTGTGTACCCACAGGTGGAGTTGTTGTAGGTGTGTACCCACAGGTGGAGCCCCAAATCACGTTCCTAATAAACAGCAGTGGTAGGCAGGACCAGTCCGCTGTCCCCAAACCCATTCTGGGTTCATTAGAAGACTCCATTGATCCAACACTTGCTATGGTTTGCGCCACCTGCTCCTGGCTCCTCAGCCCACTAACAATCTGACTGTTGATGAGACACACCTTCCTCCAATTACTGCGGTCTACTTACCTGAAGGGGAGTTTTCATTGGAGTCTGCAAAGTGAAGAAACACCGACAACTCTTTAGAAGGCGGGGGTCTTGTAAAATAAACCTGTCAAGTGTTTCGTTCACTCGAGGCAACCAGCGAACCCACCTGGATCCTGTTGGAACATCACGTAGAACATCATGTAGAACATCACGTAGAACATCATGTAGAACATCACGTAGAACATCACGTAGAACATCACATAGAACATCATGTAGAACATCACGTAGAACATAGAACATCACGTAGACCGCCTCGTGTGGTTCTACTAGTGAAGGTCACTGTTGAAGCTCGTGCAGTTCCCTCAGCGGCCGGCAGGTAATGTGCACAGGAAACAGGAAGGAGATGGGTGGTCCCAGGTGACTGATTACAGTAATAGGTCTCTGTTCCTGTTTCACAGGCTGATTACTCTTTTCAAAGTAAAATGAAAAGACCTCTGGACCTCCTGTGAGTAGGGTATAGGCCTATGTTTTATTTTCTGACCACTCAATTAAATGCAAAAAACCCACAAATACCTTTAGAATTTTAATTGATTCAAGATTCAAGATTCAAGATTCAAGTATCTTTATTGTCAAATGTGCTACATGGCAGGCATATAGCACAGATGAAATTGCAGTCCTCTCAGACCTGCGGTGCAAAATAAACAATGGACAAACAAAGTAGACAACAGACATCGTACAGACAAACATAGAAACACAGAAACACAGAAAGTACAAGAAAAAGTGAGGTAGTGCGTTCAGAAAAAATAGTGCAATATATGTAAACAGTAAAAGACATTCTAAAGTGTCAGAGTTTGCAGTTTGTGAGTGGTGGTGGGAGGGTGATGGTCCGAGGTGGGTGCAAGATTAAGAGTCTGGCAGGGGGGCAGAAGAGGGGGGGGGGGGGAGGGGGCAGGGGCAGAGCAGGGAGGGAGTTGAGCCTCCGGACAGCCTGGTGAAAGAAGCTGTCCTTGAGCCTGCTGGTTCTGGCCCGGAGACTCCGCAGTCTCCTCCCCGACGGCAGAAGGCTGAAGATACTGTGGGATGGGTGGGTGGGGTCACCAGCAATCCTGATGGCTTTGCTGGTGAGGCGGGTGGTGTAAATGTCCAAGATGGGGGGGAGAGAGACACCGATGATCCTCTCAGCTGCTCTCACTATGCGCTGCAGTGTCTTGCGGCAGGACACGGTGCAGGCACCGTACCACACAGTGATGCAGCTGGTCAGGAGGCTCTCGATGGTGCCTCTGTAGAAGGTGTGCATGATGGTGGATGAGGCCCCAGCTCTTTTTAGTTTACGGAGGAAGTACAGGCGTTGGTGGGCTTTTTTGGCCAGTGATGCGGTGTTATGGTTCCAGGACAGGTCTTCGGAGATGTGCACACCCAGGAACTTGGTGCTGCTCACCCTCTCCACTGTAGCATCCTTGATGATCAGTGGAGTATGCTGTGTGTGCATTCTCCTGAAGTCCACAACAATCTCCTTCGTCTTCTCCACATTCAGACGGAGATTGTTGTCCTTGCACCACGTAGCCAGCCTGTTCACCTCACTCCTGTAGATCGTCTCATCGCCGTTGTTGATGAGACCCACCACAGTCGTGTCATCCGCAAACTTAATGAAGATGTTGGAGCTGGATGTTGGTGTGCAGTCGTGGGTCAGCAGAGTGAAGAGGAGGGGGCTAAGCACACATCCTTGGGGGGCCCCCGTGTTTAGTGTGATGGTGCTGGAGGTGCTGCTGCCGACCCGAACTGTCTGTGGTCTCCCCGTCAGGAAGTCCAACAGCCAGTTGCACAGGGAGGTGTTGAGTCCCAGCTGGTCCAGTTTGTGAATGAGCTGCTGGGGGATGATTGTATTGAATGCTGAGCTGAAGTCGATGAACAGCATTCTGACATATGAGTCTTTTGAATCCAGGTGGGTGAGGGCAGAGTGGAGGGCAGAGGAGATGGCATCATCGGTCGAACGATTCGACCGATATGCAAACTGGAAGGGGTCCAGGGTGGGGGGGGAGGGCAGACTTGATGTGGTGCATGACTAGCCGCTCGAAGCACTTCATGAGGATGGGAGTGAGTGCGACTGGGCGGTAGTCATTGTGGCAGGAGGGAGATGACTTTTTCGGCACCGGGATGATGGTGGTGACTTTGAGGCATGTGGGGACAACAGCCTGGCTCAACGAGGTGTTGAAGATGTCTGTGAAGACATCTGTGAGCTCCTCAGCACAGTCCCTCAGTACACGACCAGGAATGTTGTCGGGACCAGAGGCTTTCCGCGGGTTCGTTCCTTTGAGGGATCGCCTCACGCTATCTGGAGATAGCGTCAACACCTGGTCGCTGGGAGAGGGTGGGGTCTTCTGTGCCGGGGTGCTGTTGTCTGCCTGAAATTGGCTTTGTAGGCCTAAACAGCAGTAAACGTTTTGCATTAAACAATTGTGCCATACTCTGCACTATAGGCTATGGTGGTAATATTTTAAGATGTAGTCTTGCCCATATATTATGTCTTGGTAATTAGGGATGTCCGATATTGACTTTTTGCCGATATCCGATAGCCGATATTGTCCAAATTCTTAATTTCCGATTCCGATATCAACCGATATGGTATACCGATATATACAGGCGTTTTTATTTTCGCCCAGACTAATTTTAGGTCCCATATCTCCTGTTGTGGAATTAACACATCATCTACTTTTATTGTGATGCCTCACTAGATTGCATTTCACAAATTAACACTGTCTATAAAAAATAAGGACACTATTTCAACTTATGGAAAAGTGTCATATTTATGCACAAGCACATTATCGGTGGTAAAACCGATAACGATATGAACCGATATTACAAAAATAGGCTAATATCAGCCGATATTATCGGTTGGCCGATATTATCGGACATCCCTATTGGTAATCAATATGTTTTTTTATACAAAATTGGACAGGCCTATAGTTTGATGACAGGGCCACTTTGTTGTTAGGCTGTGGAAACTCGTAAAGGCTTACATGATACAAAAGGATCAATATGACTCGGCCTAATACTGCAAAGGCACATGGCGTAGAAGAATGTTAAAATGGTGGTGAATTCACAGGTCCTTTTAGATGTGTGATGGATGCTTCAGTGGGCTGGCGGACTGCTCTACCCAGCATGCATCTGAGTGGACACTCCGGCTTGTGACGTCACCAAATCACAGGGCAGACACGTCACACCTGGGGGTAAAGTGGGGGCCCTTTAAAAACGATCACTACGAGGCTAGTGGCCAAAGAGGAGAGAGGACCTCTCGGCCTTTATTGGTCATTCTCAGTATCTTGTTGATATGGGAACGAAATTTGTTCTCTGCATTTGACCCATCCTATGGTCCAAAAACCGCACGGTCTACCAACCGTATCACACAAACTAACCCATTACCCATCGTCGTTACCATGACTACGTGGAGCAAAGTGGAACGCCGTGCAGGTTGGTTTGCTCCAGTTGCATCACTTGAGGGCGCTGTTGTAACAGTCTTATGAGACGGAGGGCATAGCCCTAGTGCAAGACAACATTCATCAAGTCCTTAGAAAAATAAAGATAATCCATTCCTACACATTCAATGTAACATGCATACTTTCCACATAATTCTCCTCCTGCTCTCGTGGGTATAATGTCAGCATGGCCAGGTCAGAGTTCAACCTGGGATCAGGTGTACCCACCCCCTCCAGGGGCTCCACGTCTTATTGTTGACCCTGAGTACCTGAGACCTCGTCATAACAATCACAGGTACACGTATGCTCTGCAGGGCCACCCACTGGGTGCAGGATATGTGGGCGTCAAACATTCCCTGTGATGTTTCTGGAAAACGTAAATAAATGTTCAGTAAAGTCACACACACACTGTGGTGAGGGGCTCCCGGGCTGAGCCCACCCAGCGCCGGTACCACCCAGCGCCGGTACCACCCACGGCGCTGGTGTACCTGCGGTCCAGAGACCCAGAGGGCCCGTGAGCAGCGTGGGTGGGACCGCTGGCTACAGCAGCACCAGCAGGGCTGCAGAGTGGCGGGCGGCGGTCCTGCTGGGTTCAGTTGGTTTCAGTGATGGTGATTTATCACAGCCGCTGTAAATGTCACAACGACACACATCACATTGGTCTGTGTGTGTGGCTCATCAGCCAGACTATAAATAATGATCACTGAGAACTGGTGGCAGATGTATTGAGCAACATCTGGATAAGGGAAACACTGTAAGGATGGCGACAGTGATGAATCAGTACACTGTGGTTGGCCTATCAATGTGTGTATATCTGTGCACATATCCTGATAAGATGAACTTGAGGCCACATGGCCACATCCCCTCCAGTCACAGCGAGGCCTACATCACTGCTGCTAAACAAAGATTGCGAACAGACCAGGGCCGTAACCAGGATTTTTCAAATACCGAGGTCAAATATTGCGATAAATCTTATTTGACAAAAAAAAACATCCTAATATGGTGACTTTTTAAAATACACTTTGGAAACGTGAAAAAACAGAGGTAAATCACAAGCCCATCAAGGAGGTGAATATGTAGGTGAACAAGTTTATTAGAACAATTTCAAGTGATCACAAAAGTAGAGTATTTGAGTGAGTGAGTGAGTGAGTGAGTGAGTGAGAATGAATGTGAGTGAGTGAGTGAGTGAGAATGATTGAGAGTGAGTGAGACTGAATGTGAGTGAGTGAGTCAGTGAGTGAGTGAGTGAGAATGAATGTGAGTGAGTGAGTGAGTTGTAGGTCTTGTCACATCAGCTCAAGTCTTGTATTGGGTCCATTAACTGCAATGACACAATGGATAGACAAAGCAACAGGTTAGCATCATTCATATCCTTATTACAGCAGTGTAATATAAGCATACGTAGTAGTAAAAGTCTTTCAGTTATATTTTCCACTTGCCCAACGGAATGCAGACGAGCAGACCCGTTTGATTGTCCCTTGAATGAATAAGCTAGAAATAGCTGAAGCAGAAATCCTTCTCTTTATTCTTCATAATGCACCATGAGCAGCACAACTAACCTCAAGATTGTGTCATATGAGAGAGTACACGGGGTATTTCATTCTGTTATTTTGCCCCGTGTGCATCATCAATTGTTTTAAGTAAAAGAAAAATATAAGTTTCTGACCCAGTTTCTATTAGTCTGCTTTATTTACATGTAGGAAGCCATATAGCACTGAACAAAACTGTGGCTAGTGAGGCTGAATGACCACTAGCCACAGTTGGCACAAAACTGTCAAGCCCTGATTCAAAAAAAAGTTAGCTTAACAGCCCAAGCCATGTCACGATTCCCAATAATTTTATTACAGGTCGCGACTCTCTCTCTCTTTTTTTTGAAAATCGAATTGAGAGAAAGATTTGTGTGCAGTGTGTTTGTGCCGACTGGAAAACGAAATCCTAACCAAGGGGCTTTGTGACTGTTGCTTGAAATGCTGAGGACAATGATCTAGCATCCTCCTATTCCTAGCCGCGCTTTGAACGCATATTAACATTATGAACTGTCACTCATTCTCACTGGCGATTGGCGAAATGAACTCACCTCCTCCTCCTTCTCTCTTCCTTTTCCTCTGGTCAGTTGACTTTCCAAAGCTGAGTTTAGTTTGAGTAGTTTTTTTCATGACACCACGACTAAAAACTGACTTCTGACTGAGTGAGTGCTGGTAGCCTATCTCTTCTCGTAGTGCCAGCTGACTTTCGCGTCGAAGCTGCGTATATGATAAACATGTTTCCAATGTCGGGTGGCGTATTTCCGCTCAGTTTTAAAATATAACGTGATAATAAAGGGATTATGTGGACTTTATTTCAGAAAAACAAATGACAATGCATGCTGATCTTTCCACCAATCAAAGTCAGAACGATTTTCATCATATATTAATTTGACATTTCTCTGAATTAAAAAAAAAAAAAAAAAAAAAAACCGGGGAAAATACCGAGGTCATGACCTCGGTGTCCTCAATGCTGGTTATGGCACTGGAACAGACCTGTCTCAACAGCCTGGCTTTGATGGGCATTCTTTAACTAGCGGCCATCATGGTTCCGAACGCTAGCTTTAAGAACCAAAATGGCCTCTAGGTGGCCCACCTGTACTGTTCTGTAGTCCCTACCTGGAGGATCCTGTATGTTTCTGAAGTGAGGACACATCACAGCTTATCTGATCTTCTCAATGCTCATTTCCTTCACCACATCCACATGTCACTTTATTAACCTCAATACCTCATCATTCCTCATAACTTGCACTTAACTTGACTTGCACATCTTGAATTTCCCCACAGGGATCAATAAAGTATCTATCACATAATTTAATGTTTGTGATATATTTTTCAGACTGACCGCTCCGTGGATCAGCTCTGAAGACCTGTACACCTCCTGTACACCTCCTGTACACCTCCTTTACACCTCCTGTACACCTCCAACCTCATGTCCTGTCAGAAACAGACTTCTTGGAAATATAACCCTTTATTTGATCAGACTAAAGAGTCTTTTTTTATATATTTATGAAAGTCAAAGTGGGAAACATTAGCTTCCTTTCAGCTGACAATGGCCTTGATTTGTGCAAAATGTCAAAGCTACTCCTGAATAATGTGGTGATTAATATGCATTTCATAATGTCACAATGTGAAAGTCATGTGACACTTTGCCATTAGAATACCAAATAAGGTAATTGGTGAGGCCGTTGTGACCGTGGAGCGCTTGGTAATTTAGTACATTATTATTATTTACAACGTACATGATATATGATCCTTATGTTGACTCTTACAGACCACCGCATAATGTGTGAACACAGTGACCACACACAGGCCTACATGTGTATGGCTGTGCACGCACACACACACACGCACGCACACACATGCACGCACACACACACACGCACGCACACACATGCACGCACACACACACACGCACATGCACGCACACACATGCACGCACACACACACATGCACGCACACACACGCACATGCACGCACACACATGCACGCACACACACACACGCACATGCACGCACACACATGCACGCACACACACACACGCACATACACACATGCACGCACACACACACAGGCACGCACACACACACACTTGCACGCACACACACAGGCACACACACACGCACACGCACGCACACACACACACGCACGGAAGCACGCACACACACACACACATACACACACACACACACAGGCACCCACACACACACACACACACAGGCACCCACACACACACACACACACACGCACACACTCACACACACTGGTAGACAAAGGCTGGGTTGAAGTAGCAGAGACGGAGCGTGTGGAGGGCATTGTGTGAGGCGAGCCTGATGGTATCCAGCCCTGAGGTCATCCTGTGTGCCTCCATTTGTCAGAGCAGGATGGAATATAAATCCTGTGTGAGAATAGGCAAGGCACTCTGGAGCGCTGTGTGAAAGTTCAATGTGTAAAACACACACGTTTGGATTAGGAAGGAATGTGGCTTCAGACCGTTGATATGTTTTCAGTAGAACATGAAAGGGAAGGCCTTCATGGACGCATAAATCAATCTGGCGGAGTACCCAATATTTTCTTCTGGTGTATTTCAGAGTAAATCAAGCAAACCAGAGAGAGCTGGCTCTGCAGGCAGCCTGTGTCATGACAGCAGCGGCGTCTCCAGCCTTTTCATCTGCGGAGCCGTGGCCAGTGAGCAGTTCAGCGCGGGCCGCCGTACAGACACTCCTGCTCACCCTCTGACGTGAGGAGTGACGCTGTGCTGCCTGTTCATCCAATCATCACGTGTGTCTGTCGACCCGGCCTGGCCGCGGATGAGAAGGACAACGAGAAGCAACATCTGGCAGCCAGGCCTGGAGATGGAACAACATCAGGATTCATCTTTCCTCCTTCTGCCCATTGAAGCTTGAACGATAGCCAATCTTCTGCAAAGTGGTCTGCTGATGGTTTGTGAGAAAGGGAGAAGGGTGCAGGAAGGACTGTGTGCTGTGTTGACACGACCAGTTTTTAAAGACATTTATTCATGTGTCTGTCACACAAGTGCTCACCTTCTGGCTTTCTGCCTGGAATAGTAATATGACTATAATAAAATCCTTTTTAGAACACCTTGTTTGTAATTTATATGCATATTTTTAGCATTTTAAGTATATTTTAAGGATAAAACCTTTTGTAACATGTTTGTACAGGGTAACATTGCTAGATAAACTGAAAGGACAGATTAATCAACCATAACAATAAACAAATGTTGTCTGGCTTTAAGGCACAGGAAATGTTTAGAATCACATACTTTTACATGTAATATGATTTAGCAATAACGTTCCAAAGCTTGTCTCTATAAATACAGTAAACAAAATGAGAATAGATGTATCACTATAATCACATAGTGTTTTGAGCCGGGGCTTTTCCACGGAGCAATTTATAAGTATAGAGTTATATGAGTTTACAGTTCCACAAGCACACCATAACAGGTGAAAACTGAGGGGAAAACATCTCTGGCCGACAGTAACAAGACAAGCTCTGTTGAGACAATGGCAGTTCTGTTCATTCAAACTCACAGCACCCACATCTCTCACATGCACGCACACACACACACACACGCCCAGGCAAACAGCTTGAGTCTAATAGATGCCATCAAACCAACAAGAAAAGCATTCCAGCCATGGCAGCCAATATGGCCTCAGCGTTGCAGGGGCAAAGTGATTCCAGCCATCGCTGGACATGGTCCCATAATCATGGAATCTAACGTTTCGTAATTAAGACAACACAAGACCGGAGCGCCTCACAAAGCACCACGCATCACGACGGCGCTGAAGGACCTGGGAGCACGCCGCTGACCCGAGGTCACCAGCACGGGGTCAAGGCAAGACACCAACATGCACAAGTATTTTAGCAGGTTATTGAAATAAGATAAAGAGGAGGGGGCTGTCCAGGCACTCTGCAGGGAGGAGCATCCAGGGGTTCTGGAAACACCCGGGTGAGATGGTCAGCATATGTGCTGAACATCTGTGATCATCATGGTTGGATTGTACCAGAGGCTGTGAGGCAGGTACTCGGGTGATTCAGTGAAACCTTCGGAATCTGTGTGATTGGCTCATGAGCAGGACCTGCTCACCAGTCTCTTGTGTGATTGGCTCATGAGCAGGACCTGCTCACCAGTCTCCTGTGTGATTGGCTCATGAGCAGGACCTGCTCACCAGTCTCCTGTGCGGTCTCGAAGATCACTCAGCTGTGGAGAGGAAAGAACAAGAAAAACACTTTTAGTGTTTTGTTGCCGTCCAGAGTCCAGGTGTCTACACTGGCTGCAGTGAGGACCACACGCTCCGGCTGCCAGAGTCAGAACCTTAAGAGGCTTCAAGGCCAAAACTAAAACCAGCTCTGTGGGGGATGGGGATTCTTTTTCAAACCAAAATCTAAAACTGGAATTTCAATTGGATGGTAGTTCAAGAGCAACAGATTTGACAAACTACAGCGTAAACACTTCAGTAGAAGGTGTGTCACTGCACACACTGGAGGTTCAGCATCCCCCCCTCAGTGGGGCCCACCCCCATCAGGTGTCAGACCTCAGAGGTCCACCCATGGTGTTGGCAAAAAAACAAAATGGATGCCGTGTCTTGCAATGGCGCTTCTCTACGCTGGCTGTAGTGCCATGAGGCACTTCAGAGGATGAGATGAAGGGCTTCAAATAAAGCTGCCAGCCATTGCATTGTGATCTGGTGAAGGTAAGAACGAAGATACGCACACATCCTCGCCGTCTTTGTGCAGGAAACACTTCCACAGGCAGAAGCAGAGCGACATGACCAGCAAGGCTGCCACTGTGGTCACGGAGATCAGGATGGCCAGAGCGGTTCCAACTGCACAAACAGACAGTGAGAGCAGAAATCAGATGTAATCTACACATTAAGCCATGCAGCCTCCTGGGTGAATGGTTAGGGGAGGAGGGACTGATTGGGTTGGGGAAGATTGGATTTGTATGGAGGAAATATGTATGTGTGGAAAATAGAATCTGAACAGAATCTACAGTATGCGCACTCCTGGCCCCATGATACCTAAGTGAATTATACAAAATCAATCTCATCATACAATACCTCAATGTTGATGTATTAACCTGCAGCTCCACATTGTATTATTCTATAAGGTGCACTGTGGAGGGCCTGATGTTACAGAGGAGCAGCGTTCAGTGAAGGACATGTGTGAGTGGTATGCAATTCTGGCTCCTCTAAGCACGTCCATAGATCCTCCCCACTGCTCTGCATTCTTGGATAGCGTGTGGTTTTGAGCCTTTCCCAGAAATGTTTCCAGCCTTGCGACTACACTGGGATTCACACGGGTGCTGTAGGTAGGATTGGAGAGCTGTTATCTTAGCGGTAGTGAGCCTCTCGCTCACTACTAACGGGTCAGCTAGTAGTGAGCCTCTCGCTCACTACTAACGGATCAGCTAGTAGTGAGCCTCTTGCTCACAACTAACGGGTCAGCTAGTAGTGAGCGAGAGGCTCTGTGAGGATATCAGCTGTGATCACTCCTGACTAATCAGAGCATCTCTGCTGGGATTGGTTCAGGAATCTGTCTTGCCAATCTTGTCAATCACAAGTGTCTGAATGCAATCCTTCTGAAGGGACCAGACAGGGAGGAGGGGTTGTTTGTGTTGCTGACGTCCTCTCTGTTCTGCTCTCTAACCTCACCTACAGCAGCTTCAAACCCGCCCCGCCCCCCGCCGGACACTGACTCTTTGTGTTCATGGACACGGCGATGGGCGTCTCCAGGCCCCTGTGGTGCACCAGACACTTGATGGAGACGTCCTTCAGGAGGGCCGACTGCACGGTGAGCGTGCTGACCACCAGGGTGGTCCCGTCGCCCAGCGGCTGCTGCGTGGCCACAGGGGGGCCCATGGTCCTGTTGTCCCGCTCCACGTTCCACACGATCTCGGCGGGGGGGCGAGACAGGGAGGTGCAGTTGGCCTCCACTACGCCCGGAGATGCCGTCCGGTAGCTGACCTGCGGCTTCGGCAGCACTGAGGAGGGAGGGATTGACTGGTCAGGAGGGGGCTGGGGGCTGGGGGAGGGACTGGAGGGGGCTGGGGGAGGGACTGGAGGGGGCTGGGGGAGGGACTGGAGGGGGCTGGGGGAGGGGCTGGAGGGGGCTGGGGGAGGGACTGGAGGGGGCTGGGGGAGGGTCTGGAGGGGGCTGGGGGCTGGGGGAGGGACTGGAGGGGGCTGGGGGAGGGTCTGGAGGGGGCTGGGGGCTGGGGGAGGGACTGGAGGGGGCTGGGGGAGGGGCTGGAGGGGGCTGGGGGAGGGGCTGGAGGGGGCTGGGGGAGGGACTGGAGGGGGCTGGGGGAGGGTCTGGAGGGGGCTGGGGGAGGGTCTGGAGGGGGCTGGGGGCTGGGGGAGGGACTGGAGAACAGTTTGTCTCGGCTAGTTATTCATACTTTAGCCTGCTAAAAAGTATGTTTCAGTGAATATTAATTCTGTGCTGTTGGATGCCTGGAAATAAAGCCATAATGATGTTTATATGAAATATATAAAAATGTAAAATAAATTACATGTTGGGCTTAATGGTTCAAATCACAATGTGTAAGATTGAGCCTTTGAGCCTTGAGACTTTCAGAATCCTAAAAGCTCACTAGCAGAGTTGTGTCCACTCTGACCAGCTGTTAGCTGTGTGATGCTAACTAGCGTAGCGCGGCTAGCTGGGTGGCGTGAGGGGGCGGGGCTCCGGGAGGCTCGTAAGGTTTGTAAACAAAGAGGTACGTCCGGCCAGCGCTGAAGGATGTGACTCTATTGACAAGGCTACGCAATCACTAATCAATCAGCATTGACGACTGATGCGTCCAGTGTATTCTGCGCTCCGAGCTGGCTGACATGTTTCACCTGGGACTTTAAACAGGATCCCCAGCCGGTGGTTAGTTAGTTAGTTCCACCAGCCGGTGGTTAGTTAGTTAGTTCCACCAGCCGGTGGTTAGTTAGTTAGTTCCACCAGCCGGTGGTTAGTTAGTTAGGTCCACCAGCCGGTGGTAAGTTAGTTAGTGCCACCAGCCGGTGGTTAGTTAGTTAGTTCCACTAGTCGGTGGTTAGTTAGTTAGTTCCACCAGCCGGTGGTTAGTTAGTTAGCTCCACCAGCCAGGTGGTAACCAACCAGGTGGTTAGTTACTCTCTTGCTGTTTTCAATCCCCTGTTCTCTGAGTGGAGGGTGGAATGCTATTCGGTGGAACTGAGAACACTTGTTGGCGTCCACACATTCAGCCACAGATATTTGGCGGTGCAGCCAACAGAGCCTTCACAGAGTCTGGGGCGCAGAGCCGCACACGGCTGGTTTGGATCAGGAGGAGGCGGAGTTCTCCATCTCAACACGGGGAGATCCAGACATTGATCCATCTCCCGACATGGATCCATGTCCAGATGTGGATCAATATCCAGACGATGAAGACGAAGACGGCCGCAGTGCAGGCAGAGAGGGAATGTGGTGCGATGGCAGGACAGTAATGCGTGAGTGAGTGAGCCGTCCAGCATTATGGCACCAAGGAACAGTGAAGCAAAACAAACATTATCTATCACAACCGTTTGAGTGTGCTGCATTGAACCACGCCTCCAGTCATGATTCATTACCAAACAAAAGCTTTTACTGTTGAGATAAGGCAGCCAGGGAAAGCGAGGTATAGAACAAGAGAGAGAGGGAGCGGGCGGGCTGGAAGCAGAGTCAGAGCGCAGCAGAGATTGATGGGACAAAAAGAATCCCTGTGTTGGAAACAGTAGCACAGTCATCTTCAGGACACACAGACACGCACACACACTTATACACACACACACACACACACACACACACACACACACACACACACAACTAGACGGACACGCATACACATGCTCACACATACACAGACACACACACACACACACACACACACACACCCAACAAACAGGAATAAGAGAGAGGCATCCAAAAGCATCAGCACACATTCCTCCCCTGATCCAAGATGTATCCCAGACTTATTGCTGCTCAAGTGTTCCCACAGGACACGGTGGGGCTGGATCAGACCTCCTCCACACCTGTAGGCTCTATGGAGACCTTCTCATGGACTCCTCACTGCAGTTTACACTTGATGGAGCACACTTTTTGTATTTAAAGACCAGACCGGTGCACCGCAGTGGCCCTGAAAGCAGTCCTGGTTTACTGTTCTACTTCAGGCAGTGTAGCCTTTTATGATGCCATCAAAAATAAAGCTACTTGAACCTATTTGACTGTATTTAATTGAAAAGGAAAAATAACTCTTCCACCTACAGCAACCTACAACAGCCTTGTTGGTATAGATTCTCACTGGCACACGGTTATTCTGCGTGTGTTGCAGGCCCCACACCGCGGACCCCACCCCGCGGGGCTTACCGTAGGTGGCCAGGCAGACGGAGGCGCTGCGGGGGCCCTCGCGGTGGGTGTTGAACAGGCAGGTGTAGCAGCCCTCGTCAGGGATGGCCACGGGCCGGATGGAGAGCTGGCTGTGGGACAGCGAGGCGGACAGCCACACCCTGCCCTGGTAGGGGGGCTCGATCACGGGGTCCCCGCGCTCCGCGTAGGACGCCACCTCGCGGGTCTCCCCGTCCTCCGAGGTGTGCGTCCACACCACCTGCTGCACCTTCTCCGGCAGCCCGTAGAAGCAGGACAGGGCGGCGCGCTTGCCGCTCACGGCTGTCGTGTTGCGGTCCGGAGTGATGCGAGCTGGGAGGGTGAGACACAACGCTGTGGACACAAACCCACCGCTGACCTCCTCGCACGCTGCCCCGCGTACGACCGCACGCTGCCCCGCGTACGACCGCACGCTGCCCAGCGTACGACCGCACGCTGCCCCGCGTACGACCAAACGCTGCCCAACGTACGACCGCACGCTGCCCAACGTACGACCGCACGCTGCCCCGCGTACGACCAAACGCTGCCCAACGTACGACCGCACGCTGCCCAACATACGACCGCACGCGGGGCAGCGTGAGAGAGAGAGAGAGAGAGAGAGAGAGAGAGAGATGTTGGGGGGAGTACAGGTACAGAAGGGTTGGGTGGGCAATGTGAATGTTCAGAGGTATAAGACGTATGAGCCCCAGAAACACTAACTTGGACTTTTGAGCAGATGTTTCTGGTTAGCATGTCTCTTTCTCTCTCTCTCTCTCTCTCTCTCTCTCTCTCTCTCTCTCTCTCTCTCTCTCTCTCTCTCTGTCTCTCTCTCTCTCTCTCTCTCTCTCTCTCTCTCTCTCTCTCTCTCTCTCTCTCTCACTGTTTTGTGTATTGTGGCAGGAAAACTTGCCTTCTTTCTTGTTTTCCTTCATGGCCTTTTCTTAGCGTTTGTCTTTTATATAGATATTCTGTGCAGTATTTCAATAAATAATTTCTTAATCTAAAATAAAACTCTCTCTCTCTCTCCCTCAGATGGAGCCCACACTGTGGCCTCCCTGCAGAGCATACATTCCAGACTATTCCTCCACCACATTATATTGATATTCTCTCTATGTGGAGTTGTTGGAGTCTCTGTCTCCAGGAGGTTGTGGTCCTGAAGGGCCCGACACCCAAGCCTCTAAAATCTCCTCCTAAGCTCCGACACGCCAAGACTAGCAGGAGACATATTGGGAGTTCAGGCGTTACAGTGGCAGGCCTCCAGTCAGTAGAACATGATGCTAACGCCCTTCCTCAGAGCTCCAGTCAGTAGAACATGATGCTAACGCCCTTCCTCAGAGCTCCAGTCAGTAGAACATGATGCTAACGCCCTTCCTCAGAGCTTCAGTCAGTAGAACATGATGCTAACGCCCTTCCTCAGAGCTCCAGTCAGTAGAACATGATGCTAACGCCCTTCCTCAGAGCTTTAGTCAGTAGAACATGATGCTAACGCCCTTCCTCAGAGCTCCAGTCAGTAGAACATGATGCTAACGCCCTTCCTCAGAGCTCCAGTCAGTAGAACATGATGCTAACGCCCTTCCTCAGAGCTTTAGTCAGTAGAACATGATGCTAACGCCCTTCCTCAGAGCTCCAGTCAGTAGAACATGATGCTAACGCCCTTCCTCAGAGCTTTAGTCAGTAGAACATGATGCTAACGCCCTTCCTCAGAGCTCCAGTCAGTAGAACATGATGCTAACGCCCTTCCTCAGAGCTCCAGTCTGTAGAACATGATGCTAACGCCCTTCCTCAGAGCTCCAGTCAGTAGAACATGATGCTAACGCCCTTCCTCAGAGCTCCAGTCAGTAGAACATGATGCTAACGCCCTTCCTCAGAGCTCCAGTCAGTAGAACATGATGCTAACGCCCTTCCTCAGAGCTCCAGTCAGTAGAACATGATTCTAACGCCCTTCCTCAGAGCTCCAGTCAATAGAACATGATGCTAACGCCCTTCCTCAGAGCTCCAGTCAGTAGAACATGATGCTAACGCCCTTCCTCAGAGCTCCAGTCAGTAGAACATGATGCTAACGCCCTTCCTCAGAGCTTTAGTCAGTAGAACATGATGCTAACGCCCTTCCTCAGAGCTTTAGTCAGTAGAACATGATGCTAACGCCCTTCCTCAGAGCTCCAGTCAGTAGAACATGATGCTAACGCCCTTCCTCAGAGCTCCAGTCAGTAGAACATGATGCTAACGCCCTTCCTCAGAGCTCCAGTCAGTAGAACATGATGCTAACGCCCTTCCTCAGAGCTTTAGTCAGTAGAACATGATACTAACGCCCTTCCTCAGAGCTTTAGTCAGTAGAACATGATGCTAACGCCCTTCCTCAGAGCTCCAGTCAGTAGAACATGATGCTAACGCCCTTCCTCAGAGCTTTAGTCAGTAGAACATGATGCTAACGCCCTTCCTCAGAGCTCCAGTCAGTAGAACATGATGCTAACGCCCTTCCTCAGAGCTCCAGTCAGTAGAACATGATGCTAACGCCCTTCCTCAGAGCTCCAGTCAGTAGAACATGATGCTAACGCCCTTCCTCAGAGCTCCAGTCAGTAGAACATGATGCTAACGCCCTTCCTCAGAGCTCCAGTCAATAGAACATGATGCTAACGCCCTTCCTCAGAGCTCCAGTCAGTAGAACATGATGCTAACGCCCTTCCTCAGAGCTCCAGTCAGTAGAACATGATGCTAACGCCCTTCCTCAGAGCTTTAGTCAGTAGAACATGATGCTAACGCCCTTCCTCAGAGCTTTAGTCAGTAGAACATGATGCTAACGCCCTTCCTCAGAGCTCCAGTCAGTAGAACATGATGCTAACGCCCTTCCTCAGAGCTCCAGTCAGTAGAACATGATGCTAACGCCCTTCCTCAGAGCTCCAGTCAGTAGAACATGATGCTAACGCCCTTCCTCAGAGCTCCAGTCAGTAGAACATGATGCTAACGCCCTTCCTCAGAGCTCCAGTCAGTAGAACATGATGCTAACGCCCTTCCTCAGAGCTCCAGTCAGTAGAACATGATGCTAACGCCCTTCCTCAGAGCTTTAGTCAGTAGAACATGATGCTAACGCCCTTCCTCAGAGCTCCAGTGAGTAGAACATGATGCTAACGCCCTTCCTCAGAGCTCCAGTCAGTAGAACATGATGCTAACGCCCTTCCTCAGAGCTCCAGTCAGTAGAACATGATGCTAACGCCCTTCCTCAGAGCTCCAGTCAGTAGAACATGATGCTAACGCCCTTCCTCAGAGCTTTAGTCAGTAGAACATGATGCTAACGCCCTTCCTCAGAGCTCCAGTCAGTAGAACATGATGCTAACGCCCTTCCTCAGAGCTCCAGTCAGTAGAACATGATGCTAACGCCCTTCCTCAGAGCTTTAGTCAGTAGAACATGATGCTAACGCCCTTCCTCAGAGCTCCAGTCAGTAGAACATGATGCTAACGCCCTTCCTCAGAGCTCCAGTCAGTAGAACATGATGCTAACGCCCTTCCTCAGAGCTCCAGTCAGTAGAACATGATGCTAACGCCCTTCCTCAGAGCTCCAGTCAGTAGAACATGATGCTAACGCCCTTCCTCAGAGCTTTAGTCAGTAGAACATGATGCTAACGCCCTTCCTCAGAGCTCCAGTCAGTAGAACATGATGCTAACGCCCTTCCTCAGAGCTCCAGTCAGTAGAACATGATGCTAACGCCCTTCCTCAGAGCTTTAGTCAATAGAACAGGATGCTAACGCCCTTCCACAGAGCTCCAGCGGCTCGCTGGAAACCACAGCTGCCTTTTGACATGAATGCATGACTTGTGATGCGTTGTTTTTTGTTTCATGTTTTAAGCGTGTGCTGCGTGTTTTAAGCGTGTGGTATAAGCGCGTGCTGTGTATTTTAACCATGTGCTGCCTGTCTTAAGCGTGTGTTTTAAGCGTGTGCTGTGTATTTTACCCATGTGCTGCCTGTTTTAAGCGTGTGTTTTAAGCGTGTGCTGTGTATTTTAACCATGCGCTGCGTGTTTTTAACGTGTGCCCCCCCCCCCCCGACTCACAGGTGACGGTCAGGCAGGTCTGCCCCTGCTGCGAGCCGCCAGGCTGCAGGTCGAAGATGCAGGTGTAGCAGCCCTCGTCACGGAAGCCCACCCTCTTGATGACGATGGCCGAGGTCTCCCGGGGCGAGGGGGCCAGCTCCACGTGCTGCTGCCCGCTCACACTGTCCCGCTGTCCCGGCTGGTAGGTCAGCAGGGTCTGGTTCTGGACGTCCAGCCAGCGCACCTGTCTGACGGCGTCGCCCCCCCGCTCCCGGGGCAGGGTGCAGCTCAGCGTGAAGGGCAGCTCCACGGGGGCCTCCAGTCTCTCCGGGGCGCTCACCCTGCCTGGGGGGAGGGCCTGCGTGTGAGCGGGGGGCGGTCACACACACACCACACACCAAGGAGAACACACTCACCCTGCAGCCGGACCACCAGGAGCAGGGACACACACTGCCGCAGCACGTTCCTCAAGGAAGCCCCCGTCATCGTTGGCTGTGGGAGAACACTGAGAGGGGACAGGCAGGTGCTGCGGGTCAGAGGGTCATCAGTACAGGGTGATGGGGGTCAGAGGGTCATCAGTACAGGGTGATGGGGTCAGAGGGTCATCAGTACAGGGTGATGGGGGTCAGAGGGTGTGGTCAGTACAGGGTGATGGGGTCAGAGGGTGGTCAGTACAGGGTGATGGGGTCAGAGGGTCATCAGTACAGGGTGATGGGGGTCAGAGGGTCATCAGTACAGGGTGATGGGGTCAGAGGGTCATCAGTACAGGGTGATGGGGTCAGAGGGTGATGGGGTCAGAGGGTGATGGGGTCAGAGGGTGATGGGGTCAGAGGGTGGTCAGTACAGTCAGAGACATTCAGTCTCTACTATGATGGCAGCAGGCTGGCAGTCAGATTACAGGCTGCTCAAGTGTATGAAACACAAACAACAGTCAGACTTTTGCTGACTGCTTCTAGATAGGGAGGCGGTAGCTCAGTGGGTAGAGCGGGTGGACAGAGCGGGTCGTCCACTCACCGTAGGGTCAGTGGTTCGATCCCCTTGATCCCCCTCCTCCAACTGTCCACATGTCGAACCCCACAAATGTACGGATTGTAAGTCGCTTTGGACAGAAGTGTCTGCTAGGTGCACCTTTATTTCTTTTTTTTCTAACGCTGTAATAATTGGCTACGCAACAGCAGGTTCACTGTAAATAACATCTGAATTTTTTTTGCAATCAAAACATAATATGTTAGAAAGTTTACTTTTTATTCCCATAGCAAGACAATGTACATTTACAACATCAGTTAAACATAAACAAATAGTGTTAATATTTGATCATATTTTAATGTGGAGTTCTTTATATTTGACATAGGCCTAGTGACAGACTTACCTCTTGCGCCTTGTGAAGCCTACATAAAAACCAGCCGCAGCGATGAGATCGAGTGCTCCTCAGAACCAGTAGTTAAAGTTAGGCCTGTTCTATTTCAAAAATAGCTCCCACATTAAAAAAAAAAAAAAATCCAGTTATTCCCACTTGCAGAAACGCATCCCACCCGAATAATAAGACTAAGTAACGCTCTTGTAAAAATAAAAATAAAAGCTTATCCTGAACGCAACTGGTGGAAATGCGATGGTTCCGTGGTTTCAAACTTCTGAACGAGGACATCAGGGAGCAAAGCGTTTTTATTCTATAGCTCAGACTTTATGCGAACACAGCGCCCCCCAGCGGCGGCAGGTTTCAGTTCATGGGGCTCACTTTGGAAATCAAACGCAATCACATTCCATTGTACACTGATGGAATTAAACTAGCATTTGTAATGGTTTAATCGACTTTAATGTCGATTATATTCTGACTTCATATCATTAATTTATTGCATTATAGGACATATATTCTGGATTTTACCAGTATGTATTGTTATTGTTGTTGATTTGCACCCTTTCATGGTCCACGGTTTGTATTGGTATTTCCTCCGCCTCAAGACCGTCTTGGTCTCTACTTTAGGGCCCGAAGCTGAAAAACTGGGAGACGGCTGCCAGTGACTGATCCCCCAGAGTCTTGGTAGCGGGCCGTGATCGTATAGTGGTTAGTACTCTGCGTTGTGGCCGCAGCGACCCCGGTTCGAATCCGGGTCACGGCATTGAAACACAATGTCACGGCCTAAGGGTCTGCTTTTGGTAAGTCATGCCAACGGGTCGGTGGAGAAGGCTGTTGGTGTTTTGGACCTGAACTGGACTTTCTAGAGGGATGGAGATTCAGACTTCCGCTGACTCCCATCTGCGCGTCTCAAAGACCAACAGCCCTGCTAATCTCAACAATGTTCCTTTCACTTTCAATCGGGATACATAAAGAATCCATCTATCTACTACTTGCATTACGTTTGATTGGACAATTGTGTAGTATAACTCATTTATAGAATACATATCTGTATGATCTATATTCCGTATTTTCCCGTTTTTGTATTGATGTTATTTTACCGTATCTTGTTTGATTTGCAGTAGTATTAATATGTTGTGCTTAATATGTTGTGATAGGCTGTACTCAGTGACGACACGCACACGGCCCTGGTAGCTCGCCGTGATCGTATAGTGGTTAGTACTCTGCGTTGTGGCCGCAGCAACCCCGGTTCGAATCCGGGTCACGGCATTGAAACACAATGTCACGGCATAAGGGTCTGCTTTTAGCAAGCAATCTTTGTTGTTTGGTCACGTTTGGACCTATGGTTTGGACATGCACATGTCGTTTGAACGCTGCGTTAAAGAATTGCAATATATTCATTCCCCTGTTGATCATGAAAGTGTAAAGGTTTTTATACTCTGGTGGATCAGAATACCTTTGTAGCCAACATATTGTGGTTGTATATTTGTATACTACCATATTCAATTTGTATTTTTAGTTTGTTTTGTTTACTTTCCAATGTCATTCTTTCTGCTTCAACATCTGGATTGTCCTTCTGAAGTGAACAGTGTTGTATGGTAAAGGCCACCCTATGAGCTATCAGCAGATCAGAGCCAATGAGAGGCCTCCCCCACACCCTGGGAGCTCGCCGTGATCGTATAGTGGTTAGTACTCTGCGTTGTGGCCGCAGCAACCCCGGTTCGAATCCGGGTCACGGCATTGAAACACAATGTCACGGCATAAGGGTCTACCTTTAGCAGCTTGGTGGAGAACATTGCTGGTTGCTTGCTGGTTGAACATTCCAACAGTTGTGGAAGAAGACGTAGCAGGTCCCAGACCTGGTACAAGAACCAGTAGGGCAGAACTTACTGCAGACAATGCCTACGTGTGTGGATCATGGCTGTCTTGCGTACTCTGCGATGGCCAAAGGCCATGATAGTGGAGGTCTGCACGTCAAGTGAACACTACATGTCTTCAAGTGAACACTACATGTCTGCAATATTCAATACTGACAAGAAACCTGTGGGCTCTATTTATTTATGTACACTGTGTGTATTCGCACACAGTGACCTCAAGATCCCAGTCTGGGAAGTTGGCAGAAAGTTTCAAGGAGAGACTGCCAGACCTGGTCAGCAATTTCCAACACCTGTATGATCACAGTCTTTATATGCATAGCGATAAGCATGCATGTCAGACCAGCTGGCGATAGATGGCGTTGATTACGTTTGTTGTTTATTTACATGAGCACGCAATACACATGCTTTTCTACGATTTCTGTATCTGATATTACTGTGGTCTGCTCCAAGTGGAGACCTCCACTATCATGTGCTTTGGCAGCATAATGATGCAAGTCTGCACACAGGACACAGCAGATCGTATATGCTTGGTCAAACAAAAATCTATCAACACCATGTCGTTGTGCTGCTGAAGTGCCCTGAACTGTCTGCCGGTGGCTGGGCCCTCTCCACCACTGCTCTAACAGGAGATCCGGTTCAGCTCTCTACACCTACCAGCTAAAGTCGGGGCTAAAGTCAGACATGTATGCCGTTATATTGAGTTTCAATGACGCATCCCGGATTCAAACCGGGGTTGCTGCGGCCACAACGCAGAGTACTAACAACTATACGATCACGGCCCGCTACCAGGGACAAGTTCATGTGTGCTCAAGAGCGTTGATCTTTTTACTCTACATTTTACCCCTACGGGATATCCTGGCCAAACACAACATCTTCTTCCACTGCTTTGCAGATGATGTCCAGCTGTCTCTCCCCCTTAAGGCTGATGGGCAGGCTGCACTCCATCTTCTTCGTGACTGTCTAGCTCAGTGGTTCCCAAACTTTTTGTGCCCAAGGCACACCAAAGGACAAGTAAAAATCTCAAGGCACACCTATTGTGCAAAATAGCCTTTATAACACGTGTTATCACTCATATCATGTAAAATATCTGTAAATGTGCATTGTTATTTACTAATGCCAAATAAAATGGGACAAATATCCATCCATCCATCCATTTCTTTCGCTTATCCGGGGTCGGGTCACGGGGGCAGCAGCCTGAGGAGAGAAGCCCAGACTTCCCTCTCCCCAGCCACTCCGTCCAGCTCTTCCGGGGGGATCCCGAGGCGTTCCCAGGCCAGCTGAGAGACATAGTCCCTCCAGCGTGTCCTGGGTCTTCCCCGGGGCCTCCTCCCGGAGGGACGTGCCCGGAACACCTCCCCAGGGAGGCGTCCAGGAGGCATCCTCACTAGGTGCCCGAGCCACCGCAACAGGCTCCTCTCAACTTGGAGGAGCAGCGGTTCTACTCTGAGCCCCTCCCGGATGACCGAGCTTCTCACCCTATCTCTAAGGGAGAGCCCGGACACCCTGCGGAGGAAACTCATTTCGGCCGCTTGTATTCGCGATCTCGTTCTTTTGGTCACTACCCACAGCTCGTGACCATAGGTGAGGGTAGGAACGTAGATTGACCGGTGCCTTTCGGCTCAGCTCCTTCTTCACCACGACGGACCGGTGCAGAGCCCGCATCACTGCCGACGCCGCGCCGATCCGTCGGTCAATCTCCAGCTCCATCCTCCCCTCACTCGTGAACAAGACAACAAGATACTTGAACTCCTCCACTTGAGGCAGGATCTCCTCCCCGACCCGGAGAGTGCACTCCACCCTTTTCCGGCTGAGAATCATGGCCTCGGATTTGGAGGTGCTGATCCTCATCTCAGCCGCTTCACACTCGTCTGCAAACCGCTCCAGTGAGAGCTGACGGTCACGGCCCGATGAAGCCAACAAGACCAGATCATCCGCAAAAAGCAGTTACGCAATCCTGAGGCCACCGAACCGTAACCCCTCAACGCCCTGGCTGCGCCTAGAAATTCCGTCCATAAAAGTGGTGAACAGAATCGGTGACAAAGGGCAGCCCTGGCGGAGGCCAACTCTCACTGGAAACAGGCTCGACTTACTGCCGGCAATGCGAACCAAGCTCTGGCACCGGGAGTACAGGGACCCGTATCAGCGGGCCCGGTACCCCATACTCCCGGAGCACCCCCCACAGGGCTCCCCGAGGGACACGGTGGAACGCCTTCTCCAAGTCCACAAAGCACATGTAGACTGGTTGGGCGAACTCCCATGCACCCTCGAGGACCGCGCTAAGGGTATAGAGCTGGTCCACAGTTCCACGGCCGGGACGAAAACCACATTGCTCCTCCTGAATCCGAGGTTCGACTATCCTACGGACCATCCTCTCCAGGACCCCCGAACAGACCTTACCTGGGAGGCTGAGGAGTGTGATCCCCCTGTAGTTGGAGCACACCCTCAGGTCCCCCTTTTTGAAGAGGGGAACCACCACCCCGGTCTGCCAATCCAGAGGCACTGCCCCCGATGTCCACGCGATGCTGCAGAGTCGTGTCAACCAAGACAGCCCCACAGCATCCAGGGCCTTTAGGAACTCGGGGCGGATCTCGTCCACCCCCGGGGCCTTGCCACCGAGAAGCTTTTTAACCATCTCAGCCCCGGAGATAGGAGTATTCCCCCCACCGATTCACAACGTCCCGAGTCGAGGTCAGCAGCGCCCGTCCCTCCTGTACACGGTGTTGACAGAGCACTGCTTCCCCCTCCTGAGACGCCGGATGGTGGTCCAGAACCTCCTCAGAGCCGTTCGGAAGTCGTTGTCCATGGCCTCACCGAACTCCTCCCACACCCAAGTTTTTGCCTCCGCAACCGCCGAAGCCGCGCTCCGCTTGGCCCGCCGGTACCCATCAGCTGCCTCAGGAGTCCCACGGGCCAAAAAGGTCCGGTAGGACTCCTTCTTCAGCTTGACAGCATCCCTTACCGCTGGGGTCCACCAGCGGGTTCGGGGGTTGCTGCCGCGACAGGCACCGACGACCTTACGGCCACAGCTCCGGTCGGCCGCTTCAACAATGGAGGCACGGAACAAGGTCCACTCGGACTCTATGTCCCCGCCTCCCCCGGCACATGGTTGAAGCTCTCCCGGAGGTGGGAGTTGAAGCTCGTTCTGACAGGAGATTCAGCCAGACGTTCCCAGCAGACCCTCACAGTACGTTTGGGTCTGCCAGGTCTGACCGGCATCTTCCCCCGCCATCGGAGCCAACTCGCCACCAGGTGGTGATCAGTTGACAGCTCCGCCCCTCTCTTCACCCGAGTGTCCAAGAAATGCGGCCGCAAGTCCGATAATACAACTACAAAGTCGATCATGGAACTGCGGCCTAGGGTGTCCTGGTGCCAAGTGCACATGTGGACACCCTTATGCTTGAACATGGTGTTCGTTATGGACAGTCCATGACAAGCACAGAAGTCCAACAACAAAACACCACTCGGGTTCAGATCAGGGGGGCCGTTCCTCCCAATCACGCCCCTCCAGGTCTCACTGTCATTGCCCACATGGGCCTTGAAGTCCCCCAGCAGAACAAGGGAGTCCCCAGAGGGAGCGTTTTCTAACACCCCCTCCAAGGACTCCAGAAAGGGTGGGTATTCTGAACTGCCGTTCGGTGCATAAGCACAAACGACAGTCAGGACCCGTCCCCCCACCCGAAGGCGGAGGGAGGCTACCCTCTCGTCCACCGGGGTGAACCCCAACGTACAGGCACCGAGCCGGGGGGAAATAAGCATTCCCACCCCCGCTCGGCGCCTCTCCCCAGGGGCAACTCCAGAGTGGAAAAGAGTCCAACCCCTCTCAAGGACGCTGGTTCCGGAGCCCAAACTGTGTGTCGAGGTGAGCCCGACTATATCCAGCCGGTACCTCTCAGCCTCACACACCAGCTCAGGCTCCTTCCCCGCCAGAGAGGTGACGTTCCACGTCCCCAGAGCTAGCTTCTGCAGCCGAGGGTCGGACCGCCCAGGTCCCCGCCTCCTGCTGCCGCCCAGCTCACATTGCACCCGACCCCTTTGGCCCCTCCCACGGGTGGTGAACCCATGGGAAGGGGGTCCCGCGTCGTCCCTTCGGGCTGTGCCCGACCGGGCCCCGCGGGCGTAGACCCGGCCACCAGGCGCTCGCCAACGGGCCCCTTCCCCAGGCCTGGCTCCAGGGGGGGGCCCCAGTGACCTATGTCCGGACAAGGGAAACCCAGTTCCAACATTCTTATTCTTCATTGGGGTCCTTGAGACAAATATTTATTAACAAAATATTTCAAAATATTTCAAAATATTTCAAAAATGTATTTGAAACTTTATCAAATTAGTCCTCATCAAAGCAGCAACACACCCATTTAAACCAGACAGGTCACAAAATTAAAAATGAGGCCAGAATTAAAGAAATGTTTTTAGGTACATAGTTTGCCTCTGTATTATGAATTGAGTCCATACAAAGTATAAACTAAATTAAAAAATCTTTATTTTTGTGTAGTTGTATATTGCAATTAAGCCTGCATGATATCAGCAAAATGTGCGATGTGCGTGTGTGTTCAATATCGCAATGACGATATGACTTGCGATAAATAAGAAAAGAATAAAAAAGAAAGTACAATTTTGGTCATGGTGAATACGTAGGTATGAATTTAAACAAATTTGCATGTCTTGACCTCACTGACTGGGTCTCCTTGACATCAGTCGACACGTCACCTTATAGCGGTGTTGAGATATTTCAATGCATTTCTTAATGTAGGACCTTTTGCTCCGGTGCCTGAACCCAAAGTTATAACTATAGCCTTCTATAACTTTTATAACTAAAGTTATAACTATAGCCTTCTATAACTTCTATAACTAAAGTTATAACTATAGCCTTCTATAACTAAAGTTATAACTATAGTCTTCTATAACTTCTATAACTAAAGTTATAACTATAGCCTTCTATAACTAAAGTTATAACTATAGCCTTCTATAACTTTGAATGGTGACCGCAAACATTTTCTTTACTGCAGCCGCAGCCACACCTTTCATTTTATTGTTTTTTTTATCATTGGTATTATTTTATTTCATTTTATTGTTTTTTATCATTGGTATTATTTTATTTCATTTTAATGTTTTTTATTGTTTTAATTGTAGTGTTGCGACACCTTTCATTTTCATTTAATTGTTTTTTATCATTGGTATTATCTTATTCTATTTTAATGTCTTACTTTTACTATGAACTGTAGAGCACTTTGGTCACCTGTAGGGCTGTGTAAAGGGCTGTATAAATAAAGCACATTACATCATAACAGACAAGCGCGAACCATTGATGAAATGAAGCGAATATTAAAAAAAAGAACGTAGTCTACGTGTGTATATAGGCAATTTATATTTGCGATACTTACTCAAATATAATTAATAGGGTTTGGTTTTAGTTGCATTAGTTGTTTGAAGAGCAAAAAAAACAACGGTCGGTCTTAACGAAAGTTTACAACCGGCAAGTCGGTCGGACTCAAAGGGAAAAAAATCAATATCTGGGTCGGTCCTAAATTGACAGGTCGGTTGGGTTACGGCCAACAGAAATATTTTTAAGGATGGCCAGAGTGTGCGTGGCGAACTTAACGCATTACAGACCAGCTTTTGCAATGTGTTTATCGCGAACATTCACATTGCGGTGACGAGGAAAATTCGATTCATCGTGCAGGCCTAATTGCAATAATAATATGTGGTTGTCACAAAATCCCACGGTACACCTGGACTTGCCTCACGGCACACTGGTGTGCTGCGGCACACCGTTTGGGAACCAATGGTCTAGCTGACGTCAAGGCATGGATGGGTGCAAAATTCCTCAACCTTAATCAGAGCAAGACTGAGTAAGTTGTCTTTGGCAAAACCTCTCCTTCTCCACCAATGCCCCGGCCCCCCTTGCCTCTAACATCAGGCCCTCTGTCAGAAATCTGGGCGTGATTTTGGACAGTGCCTTCAAGTTCAAACAGCATCTCAGTGCAGTAGTTAGGAAGAGCTTTTTCCACCTGAGAACCCTAGCTAAGACTAGAGTACTATAGAGAGTCTCTATAGTCTATAGTTGTTACTCAGCTCATCCGGGAGGCCCGGGAGGGCAATGGGAACCTGGCAGTTTTGTGGCTTGACCTGTCTAATGCTTATGGGTCAATTCCCCACAAACTCGTGGAGACCTCGCTTGACCGGCATCATGTTCCAGGCAAGATCAGGGACCTCATACTGGACTATTACAACTCTTTCAGTTTGAGAGTCACCTCGGGGACAGTAACATCAGCATCACATCGCCTGGAGAAAGGCATAATCACTGGGTGTACAGTCTCAGTGATTTTGTTTGCCTTGGCCATGAACATGCTTGTTAAGTCAGCGGAGGTGGAGTGCAGAGGACCGCTCACCAAGTCAGGTGTGCGGCAGCCTCCCATCAGAGCTTTTATGGATGACCTGACAGTTACTACAACATCAGTTCCAGGTTGTAGGTGGGTTCTCCAAGGCCTTGAGCGGCTCATTAACTGGGCGCGTATGGGCTTTAAGCCTGCTAAGTCCCGTTCCCTGGTGGTGAAGAAGGGGAAGGTTACAGACAAGTTCCGGTTCTCGCTGGGAGGTGTCCAGATTCCATCGGTTTCAGAGGAGCCAGTGAAGAGCCTGGGGAAGATCTTTGATGGCACCCTGAGGGACAAAGCAGCGCTCAAGGCGACCAGCAGAGAACTGGGTAACTGGCTAGTGGCGGTGGATAAGTCAGGGCTGCCAGGTAAGTATAAAGCATGGATATATCAGCATGGCATCCTGCCACGCCTCCTCTGGCCACTACTGGTCTACGATGTCCCACTAACGACCGTTGAGGGCTTCGAGCGTAAGGTAAGTAGCTTCCTTCGCAGGTGGTTGGGCCTACCAAGAAGCCTCAGCAGCATAGCCTTGTATGGGCATAAGAACAAGCTGCGACTTCCCTTCAGTAGTCTGTCGGAGGAGTTCATGGTTACCCGTGCGAGAGAGGTGCTGCTGTACAGAGACTCGAGTGACACCAAAGTCTCCTTAGCGGGGATTGAAGTGCGGACTGGGCGGAAGTGGAGAGCCCAGGAGACGGTCGAGCAAGCTGAGGCGCGGCTGCGCCACGGTGTTCTGGTGGGAACAGTGGCGACAGGCCGGGCAGGGCTTGGGAGCAACCCAGGGCCTCGGTACAACAAGGCCCGGGGGAAGGAGAGGCGGCAGCTTATCCAGGAAGAGGTTCGAGCAGGGCTGGAGAAGACCCGCTCAAGCAAGATGGTCGGGATGAGACAACAGGGGGCGTGGACTAGATGGGAGCAGACACTGGATAGGAAGATTTCTTGGTCAGAGCTTTGGAAGGCAGAGCCATTCCGTATAAAGTTTTTGATCCAGTCAGTCTACGACGTCCTCCCCAGCCCTTCCAACCTCTTCTGTTGGGGCTTGGCAGAAACACCTGCTTGCCCTTTGTGTCAGAGGAGAGGATCACTGGAGCACATCCTAAGCTGTTGCCCGAAAGCCCTGGGCGAGGGGCGCTATCGTTGGCGCCACGACCAGGTGCTGAAGGTGATAGCAGATACCATCTGCTCGGGGATCTCACTCAGCAAGCAGCAACAGCCAGCTAGGCATTCAATCACCTTTGTTAAATCTGGTGAGAAGCCTCAACAACGCCCAGGCCAAACAGGGGGGCTCCTGACAACAGCTAGGGACTGGCAGCTGAAGGTGGACTTGGGGAAACAGCTTAAATTCCCAGAGACCATCGCAGTGACCACACTTAGGCCGGACTTGGTTCTTATGTCAGAATCAACAAGGCAGGTGATACTGCTGTAGTTGACTGTGCCCTGGGAAGACCGGATGGAGGAGGCATTTGAGAGGAAGAGGGCCAAGTATGAGGAGCTGGCAGGCGAATGCCGGCGCAACGGATGGAAGACTCGTTGTAGTCCCATTGAGGTTGGTTGCCGAGGTTTCGCAGGCCAGTCACTCTGCAGGGCCCTCAAGTTGTTGGGAATAAGGGGACTGCACAGCAAGAAAGCCATCAAGAACATCACTGATGCTGCTGAGAAGGCATCAAGATGGCTGTGGATCAGGAGGGGTGATCCGTGGGCCACACAAGCTACCTAGACACAAGCCGGGGTCTGATCACCCCCGGCTGGGTCGCCTGGGCGAGGGTGTCTGATGTTGAGAGACCCGAAACACCCTATGACCTCAGGTTACATCACTGATGATGTGTCTAGGTTGCACCAGAGGGTGTATATAAAACCAGTATAGTATATCTCTAGTCTCTCTATAGGACTCTAGCTAAGACCAAAGCCTACCTGCCCCAGAGAGATCTCGAGAGTCATCTGTAGCCCAGGCTTTAAAAGTAACATCATTTTATTAAAATTATCCCTTTAAAATTCTCCATTTTAATTGTGAAAAAAAAAAAAATCATTAAAAAAAGTCATTGAGCAGTCATTAAAATTCTAAAAGTAATTAATTTTATTTTGAAATAAATAAATAGTTCATTGAAATTTATTGTATGTTTTAAAAACTGTTAAGTCTTAAAAATGGAGAAATAGAGAGAAAAAGGAAAAAATGAGCTGCTGCAGAGGGCTACGTAGAGTGGGTTTCCCCAATAGCCAATCAGTGAGCCTCCTGTGCTCCAGGTGATCGGCCTCGTAAGTTACGTCCCGTCATCACTGCCTGGTTAACGGAGGTCATGTTATGGTTCGTGAGTGTTTAATAAAAACAGAGATAAAAGCTGTCTTCATCCGCGGGGTAAGACACGAAAGTAACGTTTTAAAATGAGTTGGAGTGATTTTTCATTATGTTAAGCACTGGTTGACCGGTATATTGTTGATATTTAAACTTTGTAGACCGGACGAATTCTAACGACGGGGTCAGGGTAATTACTGGAACCCTCGTTCCAAAACTGATCACTCGGTGAGTGGAAAACTACTCTGATTGTAACCTCTTTAATTTTTTCTTATGTGGATGTGTAACTTGTTTTGTGATCATAAACCAGCTAAAAGATATGCTAATCGGCGCAGCATCCGTGTAAAACGGAGCTAATGTTGCTATAACCATAGACATCCTATCTCATAGACGCAACATTGAGCGCTACAGCCCACTGGGCTGACGAGACGCGGGGCCGCCATCTTGGAGTGGTGATCCGCCCCCCTCAGTGTAATTCATTTGACAGGAGAAATGAACTGTCAGCGCATTTAATTAATCTTACCTCACTGAATACCATTGATTTTCACGCGGTTTTTTGTAATACGTGTAGCTATTATAAAGGACACATTTTTTGGCGTGTTTTATTATTCATAGTTGGCTTAACAGTAATAGAATATTATTATATGCTATAAGTGACCAGACGTCCGAGATCAAAACTGGGAACATAATCCCCGAGAAGGGGGAAAAAAAAGGGTCAGCTATGTTTAAGTTGAAGAAACAATATGATTAGGTTATATATAGGCTACATATATCATACATAAACAATGTATGAATACATTAGATATCTAGCCTATATCTTAGGGACCTATAGACTGTATCTCTTGACTGTTTCTGCAGCAGCAAATAGTTTATTCTGTCTTGACACTTGTATTGATATTTTGTATTAACAACATAAATTATTATGTTTACAGTGATTGTTTTATATGTATTTTTTTATGAATGTCGCTTTGGATAAAAGCATCTGCCAAATAGGCTACTTAATAAACATAACATAGCCTATACATAACATAGCCTAACATAGCCATAACATAGCCTACACCTGAACGTTTTCATATCAGCTAAAACCACCAATCTGTTTCACTGGATTCAGAATAAAACCAAGTTCTGTCTTACCCAACAATGTTAGTATTTGAATATTGTTACTTGAACGACTTATTCAGGTTATACTGTTAAGAAAGTATTCTTATACTTTGCCAAAAATGAGAATGCATCATAATCAGTGGCATCTGGTGAATTTTGGGTGGGGCTGAAAGCTTGAAAACCAAACCCCCGCAGGGGGGTCTGGGGTCATCCTCCCTCAGAAGATTATTTGTGATTTTCACATACAAATGAATCATTCTGGTGCATTCTGACAAAATAATAAAGACAAAATAGAACATTTCCTTACAAAGACGAATGGGGCTGGAGAACTAAGTTTTCACTTAATTTATTTGCTTTGTTTATGGGAATTATACACAAGTTAAAATTCAATAGAGCATCAAAACATTACACGACTCATGGCGCTTGACAGTGTTTCATTCAGAGAGAGCCCATATGTAACAGGGGCGAGGAAAAACTCCCTATAATTGGAGATACAAATAGGAAGAAACCTCATGCAGATCTACGACTCAAGGGCCTGACCCATCTGCCTAGGGTCAGTTACAGGGCAGTAAGTTTTAGGTGTAGAGAATAGAACATGGTGTCTAGAGCCACCTGGGGTGTAGCCTATGTAACAAAGATGTAGGATGGTTACATAACCAGTATGATAATGCATGAATCCCATTTAGTGTCAGAAAGTTCAAATAGTCCAGTGTAGGGATGACTTGTCATAGCTATTGGGAATTGTCATAGGGCAGTAGTGGATCGCTAGGTAGCGCAGGCCAGGAATCCGGTCAAGGGGACAGCAACAGGTGATGGTAGGGAGTCATAGGATGGGACTTCAGGTGCGATGAGGGCCAAATACAAGGATGGCTGATGACTGGTAATGGTTTACCTCACAAGTGAGGTAAGTGGGAAGAGAGAGAGATATATAGAGTGGGTTAGTATTGCTATAAGTTTCATGATGGTATTAATAAGTGTATCAATGGTACTACAGAGTGTTACACTATAGAGAGAAAAGGCAAGAGAGGGAGAGTCGAGAGAGAGAGGAAGAAGAGGGAGTTGAACGACATGACAGAGAGAAGAGGTGAGAGGGAGAAGAGGGAGTTGAACGACATGACAGAGAGAAGAGGTAAGGAGAGTTGAGAGAGAGACAGAGGGAGATACAATATGCACACTGAAGGCATGATGCCACCATAGGAAAGATAGACTAGCTATAATGTATAGCCACTGTCCATCTGATTGTCTAGTTAGCTAGCGCTAATACACCCCCCTACACAATCTGGACTGTGGTCCTAACTTTTACCCCTGTTGGCTTTTACAATCTTTATCTTCAACATCTATTTCAACTTTATGTTGTTCAAGTATGTCATTTCTTCACTTCATTCATTTCATTGACAAGCAATTCTATTACGGCCATACTTTTGTTTGTTAGCCTAGCTGGCTACGATTTCAGTACTCCTTCTCAACTCTGTGGTAATATAATACAACCAATAGTGCGTTAGTGTTAAATCTTACTTGTGAAAAGTAACCCCCCGATTCCTATTTTCGACGCTCCACTCATTTGAGCAGGAATACGCTGAACACCAGCCCGGCATCCTTGTTTTCTTCTGTAGACGCTACCTGTCAACTATTGCTGTCAATGCTGCTTGCCGGCTCCTGATCCCCACTCCAATATGGCGGCCGAATTTCTCGTTTGGCAGCAGCCAATGTTGCGTCTACCTAATAGGATGTCTATGGCTATAACCGCCTGAGACTGTATGGTCATGCTAATAGGCCATTGACCTGAGATTAGCAGTGTAACCAAACCTATTTCAGATGTTGAAACAGTTATTAATGTAACTACAGTACTTGAATATAATTCTAAAAAGCGCTTTGAATGTATTTATAGTTTCACAACTACTACTACTACTACTACTACTGTACAACTAAAACTTTTGAGAACATGATTTAAACCATTTAATGCAGAGGAGTAGTATTGATTGGTGATAATCAACATGCTATTTGGATCTCCTTTGACCTCTCTGTAGGTCAGGTTTGTGATGCACAATTGATGAGGTCCATGGTCCACTGTCCATCGCAGAGTTTCCAGTTGGATGTGTGTGAAGTGTTCCAGAGATCCAGAGAGACTGTGTCCAGATTTCAAGATCCATAGATTCCCAGTGTGAGCTGGGTGGCGAGCGACATTGAAACTACTGACACTGAACCCTGAGAGTGGCGAAGAATTCCTTCCATTCTTCCATCCCCCTTCCCTCACAGACTATGTGGTAGGACAGAATACTTATACACTGACACATACACTTGACCCGGATCTGACGAACGGGAAAAAAGGGCCCCAACGGTAACTTTGGGACAGGGGGTTTTATTTTGCTGGCTTTATTATTTTAGTTTGTTATTTTTCATTGAATGTCTTTCAACGAATGTTGTATTTTCATTGTGTTATTGTTTATTAATAAGAAGTGGCCACACACAAAAACCTCAAACATTGTTGCCTGTGTGTTTCATTACTCAACACCAAAAGCTCTCACTAGCCTATAGTCTTCTATTACTGGTCCATCTATTAACATTGACTATTACTTCAGAATCAGAATCAGAATTCGATTTATTGCCAAAAAAATAATAATAAAATAAAATAAAATAAAATAAAAATAAGATAAAAGTAAGTACGTAAAAATAACTATAAAGATAAATACAATGTACAATGAAATTGGAATAATGAGCTATTGGTCCTGAACGAGGACACACTGTACACACTGTGCGTTAATGTAACGCAGGTGATCTGAAGATGCCACGTTGATGTAGCATGTAGGACTGTGTGGGGGAAGGGAGAGAGTCAGTGTCAGGGGGGGCTCCGGGCCTTGTTGAAAAGGCTAGTGGCAGATGGGAAAAAACTGTTCTTGTGCCGTGAGGTTTTGGTCCTGATGGACCGCAGCCTCCTGCCAGAGGGGAGTGCCGCAAAGAGTGTGTGACCGGGGTGGGAGGGGTCGGCCATAATCTTGCCTGCACGCCTCAGGGTCCTGGAGGTGTACAGGTCCTGGAGAGATGGCAGATTGCAGCCAATCACCTTCTCTGCAGACCGAATGACGCGCTGCAGTCTGCCCTTGTCCTTGGCGGTGGCAGCAGCGAAACAGATGGTGATGGAGGTGGTGAGGATGGACTAACTTGTGCTCTGTTATTTCATCGTAATTAGGGTTACACATCCATGCCTTCATCACATCTCAACTGGACTACTGTAATGCTCTCTACACTGGCATCGATCAATCTCAGCTCTGCCGCCTGCAGTTGGTTCAGAACTCAGCCGCCCGACTCCTCAAATGTACAAAAAAACGTGAACGTATCACCCCAGCGGCCGGAACAACCCAGGTCCAGGCTGAAAACTAGGGGGGACAGAGCCTTTACAGTGGCAGCCCCTAGACTCTGGAACTGCTTCCCCCTCCACATCCGTGCACATCCGTTACATGTTGTGTGTTCAAATATAACTTTTTTTCATTTGTACTTATTACATTTGGAGTATGGGGAAACACAATTTCGATCCACTGTGGTGTGATTGACAATTAAGTTCACTTTGACTTTGTCACATGCATGAGCTCAGTATACCTAAGAAAACATGTCTTAGAGACTTAGAGACTGAGATTTAAAAACAGGTGGACATCCCCAGTGCCCCATTGGCCCTGGTAGCTCGCCGTGATCGTATAGTGGTTAGTACTCTGCGTTGTGGCCGCAGCAACCCCGGTTCGAATCCGGGTCACGGCATTGAAACACAATGTCACGGCATATGGGTTGGCTTTTAGCAGGTCATGCGACTGGGTCACCGCAACAGTCTGGTTGAAGAGTTAACGAGTTATTGAAGAACTCGTACTACGTCCCAGATGAGCACCTTTACAGATACCATCTTATTCAAGATTCAAGTAAACTTTATTGTCAGTTTTCATGAATGTACAGGACATACACAAAAACCGAAATGCCATTTCCCTCGATCCCCGGTGCTAGACAGCATGCAATATAAATATAAATATACAAAAACTGAAACTCAATTGTTGTATTTTCATACTTATGTCAATGGTATCAATCCCAACATTAAACTATCACTAGATTACTCTTTTGATAAAATCAATTTTCTGGATTTGACCATCTACAAGGGCCCGGAAGGACAGCTACACACTACTCTTTTCAGAAAGGATACCTCCCGCAATACCATCCTCAGGGCAGACTCGTTTCACCCCCCTCACCTCATACCGAATATCCCATGGTTAATCCCATGGTCAATTCCAACGTTTGAGACGCATTTGTGACAAGGATTGCAATTTTAGTGAACAGGCCGAGTCGATGGCTAGGAGATTTTCGGAGAGGGCGTATAGACCTGAAGTTATCACCCAAGCTAGCAGTAAAGCGCAGTTACTTAAACGCAACGCTTTACTAGAAAAGAATAAAAATAAACGGACCAAGAAATCACCACCTTATTTTGTTACTACTTACAGTAGGCACGCTGCACGAATCAAAAACATAGTAAGGAAAAACTGGTCGATTATTGAGAGTGATAGCCAATTGCGTGAATTATTTCCCGAACCTCCAGTGGTATCTTTTAGACGCGCGCCCACACTTAGGGATAAATTAATGCGCTCATACCTCCCACCGCAGCATAAAGACTCTTGGCTTAGAAAACTGGTTGGCACTTTTAAGTGTATGCATTGCCCCCACTGCTCTAATGTCAACCAATCAAAATCTTTCCTGGACACTTTAACCAAGAATACCTATGAACTGAGGGATTTTATTAATTGCAACACTACATTTGTAATATATCATTTGGCATGGCCTTCGTGAGGAGGGTTTCTTTCATGTCGGCCGCACAAAAAGACGTTTAAGGGATCGTCTGGCTGAACACAAATATGCCATTAGAGTGGTTAATAGAGATTACCCCATGGCTAGACACTTTAATGAATGCCACAACAATAATGATTCTTGGTTGACCATACAGGGTATCGAGCATATCAGACCTATGGCGAGGGGCGGCAATAGGCTATTAAGATTAATTCAAAGGGAGTCTTTTTGGATAGACCGCTTACAGGCCATGGAATATCCAGGTCTAAATGAAAACATTGATCTTACTTGTTTTCTATAGTGACACTGATGTACTGTATATGTTTTTGTTTTTCTTGTATATTTCCTTGCTTTCTCTTTTCTCTCTTTTTTCTTGTCACATGACTTTTTGACCCTATATAAGTGAGGTAGTCCTCACTCATGTGTACATGCGCTGATGAAGACCAAGTGTGGTCGAAACATGTTGGCGTTTTATCCAATGTATTAGCCAGTTACAAATAAAGGCTTTTTAATGATACCTTCCTCCGTCACCATTTCTGGAGTGCCTGGAGATTCCTCCTTATCATGAACTGATCCCATCTTCCAAGAGCACCCAGTACGTGAGTCTACGTTTTACAACCAAGAGCTACCAGCCTCTTTCGCTGAAATATAAAAATATAAGTATCAAAAAAATCTAAATAAAAATAAAAATAAAAATGCTAAGGTGGTCGCGAGTCGCGAGTATGTGCAGTTGCAATTGACTAAGGTGGTCTTCAGCAGGTGATTCCCCTGCTGAAGACCGCTGAACTGTCTGCCTGTGGCTGAGCCCCTCTCCACCACTGCTCTCCCAGGAGGTCCGGTTCAGCCCTCTACACCGACTGGCTAAAAGCAGACCCGTATGCTGTGACCCGGATTCTAACGGTTGCTGCGGCCACAACGCACAGTACTAACCACTTTATGATCACGGCCCACTACCAGGGCTGATTGTCAGCTGGTTATCTTCACCTCTATTTGAAACGTCTCTATGTTATATGTTCTCATGCAGGAGGAGCTCATGAATGTGGACTCCAGCCCTGTGTTTGAGTACAGTGATGACATCCAGTCAGGGCAGGTTTGCAGCTCACCCCAGCAGGCCAGTCAGCACACTGGACTCATCACACCTTACCCTCCATATCACCCTCCAGAAGAACCCACCCTGTGGCCATCTGGGTCCGCCTTGATCCAATTCTAAAGAAATGAGAGAAACGCACCCTCGAGTCAGCATCGTTCAGTTCTTTATGACGGGGCCATCAACGAGAAGGGACATTTCTTCTGCCTCTCAGTGGAGCCCTACAAGTCTGGGTGCAAAGAACCAACGTGGGATTTCTTTGTGGCTAGCCGTGAGGGCCACCGGGTGGCCAGGGTGGGGCCCTTGAGAGGACAGCAGGCCGGATTGTGGGCCAGGAAGGGGACATCCTTGACGCCCAGAAATGATGCCACAAACTGAAAACCCTGGACGCCTGTTGAGCTGTTCTCCATCCACAGAGGGACACTGAATTATTATTCCCTGACGTGTCACTCCGTCAGAGCTACAACCCATAGTCTCACCTGTAGAATGAGTAGGCCTGTCCTTAGGGACCATGAAGGACCACCAAGTTAGGGTCAGATCAACGCTGATGAGCACACTTTCCGTGGTAGCTTGCCGTGATCGTATAGTGGTTAGTACTCTGCGTTGTGGCCGCAGCAACCCCGGTTCGAATCCGGGTCATGGCATTGAAACACAATGTCACGGCATATGGAACTGCTTCTAGCAGGCAATCTTTATTGTTTGGTCACGTTTGGACATGCACATGTCGTTTGAACACTGCATTAAAGAAGTGCAATATTCAGATTTAGGGCATTTAGCAGACGCTTTTATCCAAAGCTACTTACAAAGAGTACATTTGTCATAAGAAAGTGAAACATTTCATTGCTACTTATACAGTAAGAAAGTCACCAGAACAAGTTTCAAGCACGTCAATTGCTAGGTTATCCGTTGCTAGGATACAACATCTCTGACTAAGTGCAGAGTTACAAAGAGCGATTAAAGTGCCAAGACATAAAACAAATAAAGGTGTGAGGGTAGGAGTATGCATGGTTCAGGTGACCTCTGAACAAGTGGGTCTTGAGTCTCTTCAGGAAGTTGGGGAGTGACTCTGCAGTCCTGACATTGGCAGGGAGCTCGTTCCACCACTGCGGTGCCAAAACAGAGAAGAGTTGAGATTTTGCCATCTGACCTTTTTCTCCTTTTGGTGATGGCGGTACCAGTTGACCAGCTGAGGTAGTGGAGCGGAGTGCTCGAGCAGGGGCGTGGTGTTTTACTAATGTTTGGAGGTAGGTAGGGGCAGTTCCATTGACGGCTTTGTAGGCCAGTAGCATCGTCTTGAAATTGATGCGAGCCACTACAGGAAGCCAGCGGAGGTCTTGGAAGAGGTGGTCACGTGGGAGAATTTGTGTCGGTTGAACACAATGTGTGCCTCAGCGCTCTGGGTCCGCTGCAAAGGTTTAATCACGGTTGCAGGGAGTCCAACTAAGAGCGAGTTGCAGTAGTCGAGGCGGGAGATGACAAGTGCTTGGATCAGGAGCTGTGTCGCCACCCTCGTGATGAAAGGCCGGATCCTGCGAATGTTGTAGAGAGCAAATCTACAGGAGCGGGTCACTGCAGTGATGTTTGCAGTGCAGGACTGTTGGTTGTCGACTATTACGTCCAGGTTCCTTGCGGTCGGTGAGGCAGATACTGTGATGCCCTCGAACGAGACCGGCAGGTTCCTGTGAGGGCAGTCTTTCTCCGGTATGAAGAGAAGCTCAGTCTTTTCGAGATTGAGCTTGAGTTGATGCGCAGTTGTCCAAGAGCTGATGTCTGCCAAGCATTCTTAGATGCGTGTTGCACTCAGAGTGTCTAAGGGGGGGAAGAAGAGGAACAGTTTAGTGTCATCCGCATAACAGTGATAGGAGAAGCCGTGTGATGTGAGGACAGAGCCTAGACAATTGGTAGATAGGGGGAACAGAAGCGGTCTTAGTACTGAGCCTTGAGGGACACCAGTGTTTAGTGAGTGGTGTTTGGACAGGGAGCCTTTCCATGAGACCTGATAATTGCGATCCATAAGGTAAGATCCACAGTCCTCTGTTGATCATGACAGTGCAAAAGTATTTATATTCTGCTGGATCAGAAAACCTTTGTAGCCAATTTATTTTGGTTGTATATTTGTATACTACCATATTCAATTAGTATTTTGAGCTTGTTTTGTTTACTTTTCAATGCCATTCTTTCTGCTTCAACATCTGGATTGTCCTTCTGAAGTGAACAGTGTTGTATGGTAAAGGCCACCCTATGAGCTATCAGCAGATCAGAGCCAATGAGAGGCCTCCCCCACACCCTGGGAGCTCGCCGTGATCGTATAGTGGTTAGTACTCTGCGTTGTGGCCGCAGCAACCCCGGTTCGAATCCGGGTCACGGCATTGAAACACAATGACACGGTATAAGGGTCTTCTTTTAGCAGACTTTAAACTTTCAACTAGTCAGTAGAAGCTCTCTGTTACTGGACTATCTGGGAGAGGAGCTGATCAACACCATCTGCCCCCCAGCCCCACCCTTAGGGCCGGAATTCACTTACTGCAGACATCGCATACGTGTACGCATCATGGCTGCCACGCGTATTCTGCGACCGTTTGGTGCGTCTCTCACGCACGTCGTCACAAGCGAACACGACGTGTCTGCAAGATGCAATACTGACAAGAAACTTGGGCGCGATCGTGCAAATTAACACAGTGACCTTGAGGTCCGAGTCAGAGAAGTTATTATAAGCATGGTTTTGAGGAGAGACTGCCGAAACTCGTCTGCAATTTCCCACACCTGTAAATCACAGTCTTTATATGTATATGCAGGGTCTTTTTATACATGCATGTCAGACCAGCTGGCGACAGATCGCTTTGATAACGTTTGTTGTTTATTCACATGAGCACGCAATACACATGCTTTTGTACGATTTCCGGATCTGATATTACTGTGGTCTGCCCCAAGTGGAGACCTCCACTAACATGCACTTTGGCCACGTAATGATGCAGCAAGTCTTCACACAGGACAGAGCAGGTCCCATACACTTATGCTTGGTCTAAAGAAAGTCTATCAGCACCCAAAGGTCACGGGTGATTAGAATACTTTAATGAATCCTCCAGATCTGCCAGCCTTATCTTACCTCTCCAACACCAACTGAGCTCTGATCTCAAGCATTCACCCTCCGCTCAATTTTCATGGTTACTTTAATGTCAATTATATTCTGACTTCATATCATTAACTTGTGCCATTCATAGTACAGTCCATGGCTAGTATTGGTATTCTCTCAGCCTCAAGAGTCTCCTGGTCTCTGCTGTAGCACCCAAGGGTGAAATACTGACAGACGGCCACCTCCCCCAGAGCCCTGGTAGCCGGCCATGATCGTTTAGTGGTTAGTACTCTGTGTTGTGGCCGCAGCAACCCTGGTTGGAATCGGGGTCACGGCATTGAAACACATTGTCACAGGAGTAAGTTGTGCTTTTAGCAGGTCGGTGGAGGGGCTGGTTGAACACTCAAGTTCCACTTGTGGAAGACGTCATACTGTCTCCCAGACGAGCAATGTTACAGGCATTGCCATGATATTCTGCTGCGGACCGTATTGTGGTCCAGGAAGGGGACATCCCTGATGCCCGAAAATGGTACCACAAACTGAAAACCCTGGACACGTGTCGAGCTGTTCTGTGTCGAGAGAGGTACACGCAAACACCCGAGGTGCCCTTCAGTCAAAGCTACAGCCCTCTCACCTGTGCAATGAGTATGCCTGTCATTAGGGACCACAAAGTTTCGATTAGATCAAAGCTGTTGGGGATTAATCAGCATGTCCCTGGTAGCTCGCCGTGATCGTATAGTGGTTAGTACTCTGCGTTGTGGCCGCAGCAACCCCGGTTCGAATCCGGGCCACGGCATTGAAACACAATGTCACGGCATAAGGGTCTGCCTTTAGCAGCTTGGTGCTCGTTGCTTGCTGGTTGAACATTCCAACAGTTGTGGAAGAAGACGTACCAGGTCCCAGACGAGCATGGCTGTCTTGCGTACTCTGCGACGGCCAAAGCACATGATAGTGGAGGTCTTTGCAAGCTCACACTACATGTCTGCAATATTCAATACTGTGGGCTCTATTTATTGATGTACACTATGTGTAGTCGCACACAGTGACCTCAAGATCCTAGGAAGTTGGCAGAAAGTTTCAAGGAGAGACTGCCGGACCTAGTCAGCAATTTCCAACACAGTCTTTATATGCATAGCGATAAGCATGCATGTCATACCAACTGGCGATAGATGGCGTTGATTACGTTTGTTGTTTAATTACCTGAGCACGCAATACACATGCTTTTCTACGATTTTTGTATCTGATATTACTGTGGTCTGCTCCAAGTGGAGACCTCCACTATCATGTGCTTTGGCCGCACAATGATGCAAGTCTGCACACAGGACACAGCAGATCGTATAAGCTTGGTCAAACAAAAATCTATCAACACCATGTCGTTCTGCTGCTGAAGTGCCCTGAACTGTCTGCCGGTGGCTGGGCCCTCTCCACCACTGCTCTAACAGGAGATCCGGTTCAGCTCTCTACACCTACCAGTTAAAATCAGACCCGTATGCCGTGATATTGAGTTTCAATGCCGTGACCCGGATTCGAACCGGGGTTGCTGCGGCCACAACGCAGAGTACTAACCACTATACGATCACGGCCCGCTACCAGGGACAAGTTCATGTGTGTTCAAGAGCGTTGATATTTTTACTCTACATTTTACCCCTAGGGGATATCCTGGCCAAACACAACATCTTCTTCCACTGCTTTGCAGATGATGTCCAGCTGTATCTCCCCCTTAAGGCTGATGGGCAGGCTGCACTCCATCTTCTTCGTGACTGTCTAGCTGACGTCAAGGCATGGATGGGTGCAAACTTCCTCAACCTTAATCAGAGCAAGACTGAGTTAGTTGTCTTTGGCAAAACCTCTCCAGCCTTCTCCACGAATGCCCCGGGCCAGCGGCCGGAACAACCCAGGTCCAGGCTGAAAACTAGGGGGGACAGAGCCTTTACAGTGGCAGCCCCTAGACTCTGGAACTGCTTCCCCCTCCACATCCGTGCACATCCGTTACATGTTGTGTGTTCAAATATAACTTTTTTTCATTTGTACTTATTACATTTGGAGTATGGGGAAACACAATTTCGATCCCCTGTGGTGTGGTTGACAATTAAGTTCACTTTGACTTTGTGACATGCATAAGCTCAGTATACCTAAGAACACATGTCTTAGAGACGATTTAAAAAGAGGTGGACATCCACAGCGCCCCATCGGCCCTGGTAGCTCGCCGTGATCGTATAGTGGTTAGTACTCTGCGTTGTGGCCGCAGCAACCCCGGTTCGAATCCGGGTCACGGCATTGAAACACAATGTCACGGCATAAGGGTCTGCTTTTAGCAGGTCACCGCAACAGTCTGGTTGAAGAGTTAACTTGAAGAACTCGTACTACGTCCCAGATGAGCACCATTACAGACACCATCTTACTCTGCTGCTGAAGACCGCTGAACTGTCTGCCTGTGGCTGAGCCCCTCTCCACCAGTGCTCTCCCAGGAGGTCCGGTTCAGCCCTCTACACCGACCGGCTAAAAGCAGACCCGTATGCCGGGATCCGGATTCTAACTGGGGTTGCTGCGGCCACAGCGCAGAGTACTAACCACTTTACGATCACGGCCCGCTACCAGTGCTGATTGGCAGCTGGTTATGTTCACCTCTATTTGAAACGTCTCTATGTCATATGTTCTCATGCAGGAGGAGCTCATGAATGTGGACTCCAGCCCTGTGTTTGAGTACAGTGATGACATCCAGTCAGGGCAGGTTGGCAGCTCGCCCCAGCAGGCCGGTCAGCACACTGGACTCATCACACCTTACCCTCCATATCACCCTCCAGAAGAACCCACCCTGTGGCCATCTGGGTCGGCCTTGATCCAATTCTAAAGGAAGTGAGAGAAACGCACCCTCGAGTCAGCATCGTTCAGCTCTTTATGACGGGGCCATCAACGAGAAGGGACATTTCTTCTGCCTCTCAGTGGAGCCCTACAAGTCTGGGTGCAAAGAACCAACGTGGGATTTCTTTGTGGCTAGCCGTGAGGGCCACCGGGTGGCCAGGGTGGGGCCCTTGAGAGGACAGCAGGCCGGATTGTGGGCCAGGAAGGGGACATCCTTGACGCCCAGAAATGATGCCACAAACTGAAAAACCTGGACGCGTGTCGAGCTGTTCTCCATCCACAGAGGGACACTGAATTATTCCCTGACGTGTCACTCCATCAGAGCTACAACCCATATTCTCACCTGTAGAATGAGTAGGCCTGTCCTTAGGGACCATGAAGGACCACCAAGTTAGCGTCAGATCAACACTGATCAGCACACTTTCCCTGGTAGCTTGCCGTGATCGTATAGTGGTTAGTACTCTGCGTTGTGGCCGCAGCAACCCCGGTTCGAATTCGGGTCACGGCATATGGAACTGCTTCTAGCTGGCAATCTTTGTTGTTTGGACATGCGCATGTCGTTTGAACACTGCATTAAAGAAGTGCAATATTCCCATTTAGGGCTATTAGCAGACACTTTTATCCAAAGCGACTTACAAAGAGTACATTTGTCATAAGAAAGTGAAACATTTCATTGCTACTTATACAGTAAGAAAGTCACCAGAACAAGTTTCAAGCACTTCAATTGCTAGGTTATCCGTTGCTAGGATACAACATCTCTGACTAAGTGCCAAGTTACAAAGAGCGATTAAAGTGCCAAGACATACAATAAATAAAGGTGTGAGGGTAGGAGTATGCATGGTTCAGGTGACCTCTGAACAAGTGGGTCTTGAGTCTCTTCAGGAAGTTGGGGAGTGACTCTGCAGTCCTGGCATTGGCAGGGAGCTCGTTCCACCACTGTGGTGCCAAAACAGAGAAGAGTTGAGATTTTGCCATCCGACCTTTTTCTCCTTTTGGTGATGGCGGTACTAGTTGACCAGCTGAGGTAGTGGAGCGGAGTGCTCGAGCAGGGGCGTGGTGTTTTACTAATGTTTGGAGGTAGGTAGGGGCAGTTCCATTGACGGCTTTGTAGGCCAGTAGCATCGTCTTGAAATTGATGCGAGCCACTACAGGAAGCCAGCGGTGGTCTTGGAAGAGGTGGTCACGTGGGAGAATTTGTGTCGGTTGAACACAAGGCGTGCCTCAGCGCTCTGGGTCCGCTGCAAAGGTTTAATCACGGTTGCAGGGAGTCCAACTAAGAGCGAGTTGCAGTAGTCGAGGCGGGAGATGACAAGTGCTTGGATCAGGAGCTGTGTCGCCACCCTCGTGATGAAAGGCCGGATCCTGCGAATGTTGTAGAGAGCAAATCTACAGGAGCGGGTCACTGCAGTGATGTTTGCAGTGCAGGACTGTTGGTTGTCGACTATTACGTCCAGGTTCCTTGCGGTCGGTGAGGCAGATACTGTGATGCCCTCGAACGAGACCGGCAGGTTCCTGTGAGGGCAGTCTTTCTCCGGTATGAAGAGAAGCTCAGTCTTTTCGAGATTGAGCTTGAGTTGATGCGCAGTTGTCCAAGAGCTGATGTCTGCCAAGCATTCTTAGATGCGTGTTGCACTCAGAGTGTCTAAGGGGGGGAAGAAGAGGAACAGTTTAGTGTCATCCGCATAACAGTGATAGGAGAAGCCGTGTGATGTGAGGACAGAGCCTAGACAATTGGTAGATAGGGGGAACAGAAGCGGTCTTAGTACTGAGCCTTGAGGGACACCAGTGGTTAGTGAGTGGTGTTTGGACAGGGAGCCTTTCCATGAGACCTGATAATTGCGATCCATAAGGTAAGATCCACAGTCCTCTGTTGATCATGACAGTGCAAAAGTATTTATATTCTGCTGGATCAGAAAACCTTTGTAGCCAATTTATTTTGGTTGTATATTTGTATACTACCATATTCAATTAGTATTTTGAGCTTGTTTTGTTTACTTTTCAATGCCATTCTTTCTGCTTCAACATCTGGATTGTCCTTCTGAAGTGAACAGTGTTGTATGGTAAAGGCCACCCTATGAGCTATCAGCAGATCAGAGCCAATGAGAGGCCAACCCCCCACACCCTGGGAGCTCGCCGTGATCGTATAGTGGTTAGTACTCTGCGTTGTGGCCGCAGCAACCCCGGTTCGAATCCGGGTCACGGCATTGAAACACAATGACACGGTATAAGGGTCTTCTTTTAGCAGACTTTAAACTTTCAACTAGTCAGTAGAAGCTCTCTGTTACTGGACTATCTGGGAGAGGAGCTGATCAACACCATCTGCCCCCCAGCCCCACCCTTAGGGCTGGAATTCACTTACTGTAGACATCGCATACGTGTACGCATCATGGCTGCCACGCGTATTCTGCGACCGTTTGGTGCGTCTCTCACGCACGTCGTCACAAGCGAACACGACGTGTCTGCAAGATGCAATACTGACAAGAAACTTGGGCGCGATCGTGCAAATTAACACAGTGACCTTGAGGTCCGAGTCAGAGAAGTTATTATAAGCATGGTTTTGAGGAGAGACTGCCGAAACTCGTCTGCAATTTCCCACACCTGTAAATCACAGTCTTTATATGTATATGCAGGGTCTTTTTATACATGCATGTCAGACCAGCTGGCGACAGATCGCTTTGATAACGTTTGTTGTTTATTCACATGAGCACGCAATACACATGCTTTTGTACGATTTCCGGATCTGATATTACTGTGGTCTGCCCCAAGTGGAGACCTCCACTAACATGCACTTTGGCCACGTAATGATGCAGCAAGTCTTCACACAGGACAGAGCAGGTCCCATACACTTATGCTTGGTCTAAAGAAAGTCTATCAGCACCCAAAGGTCACGGGTGATTAGAATACTTTAATGAATCCTCCAGATCTGCCAGCCTTATCTTACCTCTCCAACACCAACTGAGCTCTGATCTCAAGCATTCACCCTCCGCTCAATTTTCATGGTTACTTTAATGTCAATTATATTCTGACTTCATATCATTAACTTGTGCCATTCATAGTACAGTCCATGGCTAGTATTGGTATTCTCTCAGCCTCAAGAGTCTCCTGGTCTCTGCTGTAGCACCCAAGGGTGAAATACTGACAGACGGCCACCTCCCCCAGAGCCCTGGTAGCCGGCCATGATCGTTTAGTGGTTAGTACTCTGTGTTGTGGCCGCAGCAACCCTGGTTGGAATCGGGGTCACGGCATTGAAACACATTGTCACAGGAGTAAGTTGTGCTTTTAGCAGGTCGGTGGAGGGGCTGGTTGAACACTCAAGTTCCACTTGTGGAAGACGTCATACTGTCTCCCAGACGAGCAATGTTACAGGCATTGCCATGATATTCTGCTGCGGACCGTATTGTGGTCCAGGAAGGGGACATCCCTGATGCCCGAAAATGGTACCACAAACTGAAAACCCTGGACACGTGTCGAGCTGTTCTGTGTCGAGAGAGGTACACGCAAACACCCGAGGTGCCCTTCAGTCAAAGCTACAGCCCTCTCACCTGTGCAATGAGTATGCCTGTCATTAGGGACCACAAAGTTTCGATTAGATCAAAGCTGTTGGGGATTAATCAGCATGTCCCTGGTAGCTCGCCGTGATCGTATAGTGGTTAGTACTCTGCGTTGTGGCCGCAGCAACCCCGGTTCGAATCCGGGCCACGGCATTGAAACACAATGTCACGGCATAAGGGTCTGCCTTTAGCAGCTTGGTGCTCGTTGCTTGCTGGTTGAACATTCCAACAGTTGTGGAAGAAGACGTACCAGGTCCCAGACGAGCATGGCTGTCTTGCGTACTCTGCGACGGCCAAAGCACATGATAGTGGAGGTCTTTGCAAGCTCACACTACATGTCTGCAATATTCAATACTGTGGGCTCTATTTATTGATGTACACTATGTGTAGTCGCACACAGTGACCTCAAGATCCTAGGAAGTTGGCAGAAAGTTTCAAGGAGAGACTGCCGGACCTAGTCAGCAATTTCCAACACAGTCTTTATATGCATAGCGATAAGCATGCATGTCATACCAACTGGCGATAGATGGCGTTGATTACGTTTGTTGTTTAATTACCTGAGCACGCAATACACATGCTTTTCTACGATTTTTGTATCTGATATTACTGTGGTCTGCTCCAAGTGGAGACCTCCACTATCATGTGCTTTGGCCGCACAATGATGCAAGTCTGCACACAGGACACAGCAGATCGTATAAGCTTGGTCAAACAAAAATCTATCAACACCATGTCGTTCTGCTGCTGAAGTGCCCTGAACTGTCTGCCGGTGGCTGGGCCCTCTCCACCACTGCTCTAACAGGAGATCCGGTTCAGCTCTCTACACCTACCAGTTAAAATCAGACCCGTATGCCGTGATATTGAGTTTCAATGCCGTGACCCGGATTCGAACCGGGGTTGCTGCGGCCACAACGCAGAGTACTAACCACTATACGATCACGGCCCGCTACCAGGGACAAGTTCATGTGTGTTCAAGAGCGTTGATATTTTTACTCTACATTTTACCCCTAGGGGATATCCTGGCCAAACACAACATCTTCTTCCACTGCTTTGCAGATGATGTCCAGCTGTATCTCCCCCTTAAGGCTGATGGGCAGGCTGCACTCCATCTTCTTCGTGACTGTCTAGCTGACGTCAAGGCATGGATGGGTGCAAACTTCCTCAACCTTAATCAGAGCAAGACTGAGTTAGTTGTCTTTGGCAAAACCTCTCCAGCCTTCTCCACGAATGCCCCGGGCCAGCGGCCGGAACAACCCAGGTCCAGGCTGAAAACTAGGGGGGACAGAGCCTTTACAGTGGCAGCCCCTAGACTCTGGAACTGCTTCCCCCTCCACATCCGTGCACATCCGTTACATGTTGTGTGTTCAAATATAACTTTTTTTCATTTGTACTTATTACATTTGGAGTATGGGGAAACACAATTTCGATCCCCTGTGGTGTGGTTGACAATTAAGTTCACTTTGACTTTGTGACATGCATAAGCTCAGTATACCTAAGAACACATGTCTTAGAGACGATTTAAAAAGAGGTGGACATCCACAGCGCCCCATCGGCCCTGGTAGCTCGCCGTGATCGTATAGTGGTTAGTACTCTGCGTTGTGGCCGCAGCAACCCCGGTTCGAATCCGGGTCACGGCATTGAAACACAATGTCACGGCATAAGGGTCTGCTTTTAGCAGGTCACCGCAACAGTCTGGTTGAAGAGTTAACTTGAAGAACTCGTACTACGTCCCAGATGAGCACCATTACAGACACCATCTTACTCTGCTGCTGAAGACCGCTGAACTGTCTGCCTGTGGCTGAGCCCCTCTCCACCAGTGCTCTCCCAGGAGGTCCGGTTCAGCCCTCTACACCGACCGGCTAAAAGCAGACCCGTATGCCGGGATCCGGATTCTAACTGGGGTTGCTGCGGCCACAACGCAGAGTACAGAGTACTTTACGATCACGGCCCGCTACCAGTGCTGATTGGCAGCTGGTTATGTTCACCTCTATTTGAAACGTCTCTATGTCATATGTTCTCATGCAGGAGGAGCTCATGAATGTGGACTCCAGCCCTGTGTTTGAGTACAGTGATGACATCCAGTCAGGGCAGGTTGGCAGCTCGCCCCAGCAGGCCGGTCAGCACACTGGACTCATCACACCTTACCCTCCATATCACCCTCCAGAAGAACCCACCCTGTGGCCATCTGGGTCGGCCTTGATCCAATTCTAAAGGAAGTGAGAGAAACGCACCCTCGAGTCAGCATCGTTCAGCTCTTTATGACGGGGCCATCAACGAGAAGGGACATTTCTTCTGCCTCTCAGTGGAGCCCTACAAGTCTGGGTGCAAAGAACCAACGTGGGATTTCTTTGTGGCTAGCCGTGAGGGCCACCGGGTGGCCAGGGTGGGGCCCTTGAGAGGACAGCAGGCCGGATTGTGGGCCAGGAAGGGGACATCCTTGACGCCCAGAAATGATGCCACAAACTGAAAAACCTGGACGCGTGTCGAGCTGTTCTCCATCCACAGAGGGACACTGAATTATTCCCTGACGTGTCACTCCATCAGAGCTACAACCCATATTCTCACCTGTAGAATGAGTAGGCCTGTCCTTAGGGACCATGAAGGACCACCAAGTTAGCGTCAGATCAACACTGATCAGCACACTTTCCCTGGTAGCTTGCCGTGATCAGTACTCTGCGTTGTGGCCGCAGCAACCCCGGTTCGAATTCGGGTCACGGCATATGGAACTGCTTCTAGCTGGCAATCTTTGTTGTTTGGACATGCACATGTCGTTTGAACACTGCATTAAAGAAGTGCAATATTCACATTTAGGGCTATTAGCAGACACTTTTATCCAAAGCAACTAACAAAGAGTACATTTGTCATAAGAAAGTGAAACATTTAATTGCTACTTATACAGTAAGAAAGTCACCAGAACAAGTTTCAAGCACTTCAATTGCTAGGTTATCCGTTGCTAGGATACAACATCTCTGACTAAGTGCCAAGTTACAAAGAGCGATTAAAGTGCCAAGACATACAATAAATAAAGGTGTGAGGGTAGGAGTATGCATGGTTCAGGTGACCTCTGAACAAGTGGGTCTTGAGTCTCTTCAGGAAGTTGGGGAGTGACTCTGCAGTCCTGGCATTGGCAGGGAGCTCGTTCCACCACTGTGGTGCCAAAACAGAGAAGAGTTGAGATTTTGCCATCCGACCTTTTTCTCCTTTTGGTGATGGCGGTACCAGTTGACCAGCTGAGGTAGTGGAGCGGAGTGCTCGAGCAGGGGCGTGGTGTTTTACTAATGTTTGGAGGTAGGTAGGGGCAGTTCCATTGACGGCTTTGTAGGCCAGTAGCATCGTCTTGAAATTGATGCGAGCCACTACAGGAAGCCAGCGGAGGTCTTGGAAGAGGTGGTCACGTGGGAGAATTTGTGTCGGTTGAACACAAGGCGTGCCTCAGCGCTCTGGGTCCGCTGCAAAGGTTTAATCACGGTTGCAGGGAGTCCAACTAAGAGCGAGTTGCAGTAGTCGAGGCGGGAGATGACAAGTGCTTGGATCAGGAGCTGTGTCGCCACCCTCGTGATGAAAGGCCGGATCCTGCGAATGTTGTAGAGAGCAAATCTACAGGAGCGGGTCACTGCAGTGATGTTTGCAGTGCAGGACTGTTGGTTGTCGACTATTACGTCCAGGTTCCTTGCGGTCGGTGAGGCAGATACTGTGATGCCCTCGAACGAGACCGGCAGGTTCCTGTGAGGGCAGTCTTTCTCCGGTATGAAGAGAAGCTCAGTCTTTTCGAGATTGAGCTTGAGTTGATGCGCAGTTGTCCAAGAGCTGATGTCTGCCAAGCATTCTTAGATGCGTGTTGCACTCAGAGTGTCTAAGGGGGGGAAGAAGAGGAACAGTTTAGTGTCATCCGCATAACAGTGATAGGAGAAGCCGTGTGATGTGAGGACAGAGCCTAGACAATTGGTAGATAGGGGGAACAGAAGCGGTCTTAGTACTGAGCCTTGAGGGACACCAGTGTTTAGTGAGTGGTGTTTGGACAGGGAGCCTTTCCATGAGACCTGATAATTGCGATCCATAAGGTAAGATCCACAGTCCTCTGTTGATCATGACAGTGCAAAAGTATTTATATTCTTCTGGATCAGAAAACCTTTGTAGCCAATTTATTTTGGTTGTATATTTGTATACTACCATATTCAATTAGTATTTTGAGCTTGTTTTGTTTACTTTTCAATGCCATTCTTTCTGCTTCAACATCTGGATTGTCCTTCTGAAGTGAACAGTGTTGTATGGTAAAGGCCACCCTATGAGCTATCAGCAGATCAGAGCCAATGAGAGGCCTCCCCCACACCCTGGGAGCTCGCCGTGATCGTATAGTGGTTAGTACTCTGCGTTGTGGCCGCAGCAACCCCGGTTCGAATCCGGGTCACGGCATTGAAACACAATGACACGGTATAAGGGTCTTCTTTTAGCAGACTTTAAACTTTCAACTAGTCAGTAGAAGCTCTCTGTTACTGGACTATCTGGGAGAGGAGCTGATCAACACCATCTGCCCCCCAGCCCCACCCTTAGGGCTGGAATTCACTTACTGCAGACATCGCATACGTGTACGCATCATGGCTGCCACGCGTATTTTGCGACCGTTTGGTGCGTCTCTCACGCACGTCGTCACAAGCGAACACGACGTGTCTGCAAGATGCAATACTGACAAGAAACTTGGGCGCGATCGTGCAAATTAACACAGTGACCTTGAGGTCCGAATCAGAGAAGTTATTATAAGCATGGTTTTGAGGAGAGACTGCCGAAACTCGTCTGCAATTTCCCACACCTGTAAATCACAGTCTTTATATGTATATGCAGGGTCTTTTTATACATGCATGTCAGACCAGCTGGCGACAGATCGCTTTGATAACGTTTGTTGTTTATTCACATGAGCACGCAATACACATGCTTTTGTACGATTTCCGGATCTGATATTACTGTGGTCTGCCCCAAGTGGAGACCTCCACTAACATGCACTTTGGCCACGTAATGATGCAGCAAGTCTTCACACAGGACAGAGCAGGTCCCATACACTTATGCTTGGTCTAAAGAAAGTCTATCAGCACCCAAAGGTCACGGGTGATTAGAATACTTTAATGAATCCTCCAGATCTGCCAGCCTTATCTTACCTCTCCAACACCAACTGAGCTCTGATCTCAAGCATTCACCCTCCGCTCAATTTTCATGGTTACTTTAATGTCAATTATATTCTGACTTCATATCATTAACTTGTGCCATTCATAGTACAGTCCATGGCTAGTATTGGTATTCTCTCAGCCTCAAGAGTCTCCTGGTCTCTGCTGTAGCACCCAAGGGTGAAATACTGACAGACGGCCACCTCCCCCAGAGCCCTGGTAGCCGGCCGTGATCGTTTAGTGGTTAGTACTCTGTGTTGTGGCCGCAGCAACCCTGGTTCGAATCGGGGTCACGGCATTGAAACTCATTGTCACAGGAGTAAGTTGTGCTTTTAGCAGGTCGGTGGAGGGGCTGGTTGAACACTCAAGTTCCACTTGTGGAAGACGTCATACTGTCTCCCAGACGAGCAATGTTACAGGCATTGCCATGATATTCTGCTGCGGACCGTATTGTGGTCCAGGAAGGGGACATCCCTGATGCCCGAAAATGGTACCACAAACTGAAAACCCTGGACACGTGTCGAGCTGTTCTGTGTCGAGAGAGGTACACGCAAACACCCGAGGTGCCCTTCAGTCAAAGCTACAGCCCTCTCACCTGTGCAATGAGTATGCCTGTCATTAGGGACCACAAAGTTTCGATTAGATCAAAGCTGTTGGGGATTAATCAGCATGTCCCTGGTAGCTCGCCGTGATCGTATAGTGGTTAGTACTCTGCGTTGTGGCCGCAGCAACCCCGGTTCGAATCCGGGCCACGGCATTGAAACACAATGTCACGGCATAAGGGTCTGCCTTTAGCAGCTTGGTGCTCGTTGCTTGCTGGTTGAACATTCCAACAGTTGTGGAAGAAGACGTACCAGGTCCCAGACGAGCATGGCTGTCTTGCGTACTCTGCGATGGCCAAAGCACATGATAGTGGAGGTCTGCACGTCTTTGCAAGCTCACACTACATATCTGCAATATTCAATACTGCGGGCTCTATTTATTGATATACACTATGTGTAGTCGCACACAGTGACCTCAAGATCCTAGGAAGTTGGCAGAAAGTTTCAAGGAGAGACTGCCGGACCTAGTCAGCAATTTCCAACACAGTCTTTATATGCATAGCGATAAGCATGCATGTCATACCAACTGGCGATAGATGGCGTTGATTACGTTTGTTGTTTAATTACCTGAGCACGCAATACACATGCTTTTCTACGATTTTTGTATCTGATATTACTGTGGTCTGCTCCAAGTGGAGACCTCCACTATCATGTGCTTTGGCCGCACAATGATGCAAGTCTGCACACAGGACACAGCAGATCGTATAAGCTTGGTCAAACAAAAATCTATCAACACCATGTCGTTCTGCTGCTGAAGTGCCCTGAACTGTCTGCCGGTGGCTGGGCCCTCTCCACCACTGCTCTAACAGGAGATCCGGTTCAGCTCTCTACACCTACCAGTTAAAATCAGACCCGTATGCCGTGATATTGAGTTTCAATGCCGTGACCCGGATTCGAACCGGGGTTGCTGCGGCCACAACGCAGAGTACTAACCACTATACGATCACGGCCCGCTACCAGGGACAAGTTCATGTGTGTTCAAGAGCGTTGATATTTTTACTCTACATTTTACCCCTAGGGGATATCCTGGCCAAACACAACATCTTCTTCCACTGCTTTGCAGATGATGTCCAGCTGTATCTCCCCCTTAAGGCTGATGGGCAGGCTGCACTCCATCTTCTTCGTGACTGTCTAGCTGACGTCAAGGCATGGATGGGTGCAAACTTCCTCAACCTTAATCAGAGCAAGACTGAGTTAGTTGTCTTTGGCAAAACCTCTCCAGCCTTCTCCACGAATGCCCCGGGCCAGCGGCCGGAACAACCCAGGTCCAGGCTGAAAACTAGGGGGGACAGAGCCTTTACAGTGGCAGCCCCTAGACTCTGGAACTGCTTCCCCCTCCACATCCGTGCACATCCGTTACATGTTGTGTGTTCAAATATAACTTTTTTTCATTTGTACTTATTACATTTGGAGTATGGGGAAACACAATTTCGATCCCCTGTGGTGTGGTTGACAATTAAGTTCACTTTGACTTTGTGACATGCATAAGCTCAGTATACCTAAGAACACATGTCTTAGAGACGATTTAAAAAGAGGTGGACATCCACAGCGCCCCATCGGCCCTGGTAGCTCGCCGTGATCGTATAGTGGTTAGTACTCTGCGTTGTGGCCGCAGCAACCCCGGTTCGAATCCGGGTCACGGCATTGAAACACAATGTCACGGCATAAGGGTCTGCTTTTAGCAGGTCACCGCAACAGTCTGGTTGAAGAGTTAACTTGAAGAACTCGTACTACGTCCCAGATGAGCACCATTACAGACACCATCTTACTCTGCTGCTGAAGACCGCTGAACTGTCTGCCTGTGGCTGAGCCCCTCTCCACCAGTGCTCTCCCAGGAGGTCCGGTTCAGCCCTCTACACCGACCGGCTAAAAGCAGACCCGTATGCCGGGATCCGGATTCTAACTGGGGTTGCTGCGGCCACAGCGCAGAATACTAACCACTTTACGATCACGGCCCGCTACCAGTGCTGATTGGCAGCTGGTTATGTTCACCTCTATTTGAAACGTCTCTATGTCATATGTTCTCATGCAGGAGGAGCTCATGAATGTGGACTCCAGCCCTGTGTTTGAGTACAGTGATGACATCCAGTCAGGGCAGGTTGGCAGCTCGCCCCAGCAGGCCGGTCAGCACACTGGACTCATCACACCTTACCCTCCATATCACCCTCCAGAAGAACCCACCCTGTGGCCATCTGGGTCGGCCTTGATCCAATTCTAAAGGAAGTGAGAGAAACGCACCCTCGAGTCAGCATCGTTCAGCTCTTTATGACGGGGCCATCAACGAGAAGGGACATTTCTTCTGCCTCTCAGTGGAGCCCTACAAGTCTGGGTGCAAAGAACCAACGTGGGATTTCTTTGTGGCTAGCCGTGAGGGCCACCGGGTGGCCAGGGTGGGGCCCTTGAGAGGACAGCAGGCCGGATTGTGGGCCAGGAAGGGGACATCCTTGACGCCCAGAAATGATGCCACAAACTGAAAAACCTGGACGCGTGTCGAGCTGTTCTCCATCCACAGAGGGACACTGAATTATTCCCTGACGTGTCACTCCATCAGAGCTACAACCCATATTCTCACCTGTAGAATGAGTAGGCCTGTCCTTAGGGACCATGAAGGACCACCAAGTTAGCGTCAGATCAACACTGATCAGCACACTTTCCCTGGTAGCTTGCCGTGATCGTATAGTGGTTAGTACTCTGCGTTGTGGCCGCAGCAACCCCGGTTCGAATTCGGGTCACGGCATATGGAACTGCTTCTAGCTGGCAATCTTTGTTGTTTGGACATGCGCATGTCGTTTGAACACTGCATTAAAGAAGTGCAATATTCCCATTTAGGGCTATTAGCAGACACTTTTATCCAAAGCGACTTACAAAGAGTACATTTGTCATAAGAAAGTGAAACATTTCATTGCTACTTATACAGTAAGAAAGTCACCAGAACAAGTTTCAAGCACTTCAATTGCTAGGTTATCCGTTGCTAGGATACAACATCTCTGACTAAGTGCCAAGTTACAAAGAGCGATTAAAGTGCCAAGACATACAATAAATAAAGGTGTGAGGGTAGGAGTATGCATGGTTCAGGTGACCTCTGAACAAGTGGGTCTTGAGTCTCTTCAGGAAGTTGGGGAGTGACTCTGCAGTCCTGGCATTGGCAGGGAGCTCGTTCCACCACTGTGGTGCCAAAACAGAGAAGAGTTGAGATTTTGCCATCCGACCTTTTTCTCCTTTTGGTGATGGCGGTACCAGTTGACCAGCTGAGGTAGTGGAGCGGAGTGCTCGAGCAGGGGCGTGGTGTTTTACTAATGTTTGGAGGTAGGTAGGGGCAGTTCCATTGACGGCTTTGTAGGCCAGTAGCATCGTCTTGAAATTGATGCGAGCCACTACAGGAAGCCAGCGGAGGTCTTGGAAGAGGTGGTCACGTGGGAGAATTTGTGTCGGTTGAACACAAGGCGTGCCTCAGCGCTCTGGGTCCGCTGCAAAGGTTTAATCACGGTTGCAGGGAGTCCAACTAAGAGCGAGTTGCAGTAGTCGAGGCGGGAGATGACAAGTGCTTGGATCAGGAGCTGTGTCGCCACCCTCGTGATGAAAGGCCGGATCCTGCGAATGTTGTAGAGAGCAAATCTACTGGAGCGGGTCACTGCAGTGATGTTTGCAGTGCAGGACTGTTGGTTGTCGACTATTACGTCCAGGTTCCTTGCGGTCGGTGAGGCAGATACTGTGATGCCCTCGAACGAGACCGGCAGGTTCCTGTGAGGGCAGTCTTTCTCCGGTATGAAGAGAAGCTCAGTCTTTTCGAGATTGAGCTTGAGTTGATGCGCAGTTGTCCAAGAGCTGATGTCTGCCAAGCATTCTTAGATGCGTGTTGCACTCAGAGTGTCTAAGGGGGGGAAGAAGAGGAACAGTTTAGTGTCATCCGCATAACAGTGATAGGAGAAGCCGTGTGATGTGAGGACAGAGCCTAGACAATTGGTAGATAGGGGGAACAGAAGCGGTCTTAGTACTGAGCCTTGAGGGACACCAGTGTTTAGTGAGTGGTGTTTGGACAGGGAGCCTTTCCATGAGACCTGATAATTGCGATCCATAAGGTAAGATCCACAGTCCTCTGTTGATCATGACAGTGCAAAAGTATTTATATTCTGCTGGATCAGAAAACCTTTGTAGCCAATTTATTTTGGTTGTATATTTGTATACTACCATATTCAATTAGTATTTTGAGCTTGTTTTGTTTACTTTTCAATGCCATTCTTTCTGCTTCAACATCTGGATTGTCCTTCTGAAGTGAACAGTGTTGTATGGTAAAGGCCACCCTATGAGCTATCAGCAGATCAGAGCCAATGAGAGGCCTCCCCCACACCCTGGGAGCTCGCCGTGATCGTATAGTGGTTAGTACTCTGCGTTGTGGCCGCAGCAACCCCGGTTCGAATCCGGGTCACGGCATTGAAACACAATGACACGGTATAAGGGTCTTCTTTTAGCAGACTTTAAACTTTCAACTAGTCAGTAGAAGCTCTCTGTTACTGGACTATCTGGGAGAGGAGCTGATCAACACCATCTGCCCCCCAGCCCCACCCTTAGGGCTGGAATTCACTTACTGCAGACATCGCATACGTGTACGCATCATGGCTGCCACGCGTATTCTGCGACCGTTTGGTGCGTCTCTCACGCACGTCGTCACAAGCGAACACGACGTGTCTGCAAGATGCAATACTGACAAGAAACTTGGGCGCGATCGTGCAAATTAACACAGTGACCTTGAGGTCCGAGTCAGAGAAGTTATTATAAGCATGGTTTTGAGGAGAGACTGCCGAAACTCGTCTGCAATTTCCCACACCTGTAAATCACAGTCTTTATATGTATATGCAGGGTCTTTTTATACATGCATGTCAGACCAGCTGGCGACAGATCGCTTTGATAACGTTTGTTGTTTATTCACATGAGCACGCAATACACATGCTTTTGTACGATTTCCGGATCTGATATTACTGTGGTCTGCCCCAAGTGGAGACCTCCACTAACATGCACTTTGGCCACGTAATGATGCAGCAAGTCTTCACACAGGACAGAGCAGGTCCCATACACTTATGCTTGGTCTAAAGAAAGTCTATCAGCACCCAAAGGTCACGGGTGATTAGAATACTTTAATGAATCCTCCAGATCTGCCAGCCTTATCTTACCTCTCCAACACCAACTGAGCTCTGATCTCAAGCATTCACCCTCCGCTCAATTTTCATGGTTACTTTAATGTCAATTATATTCTGACTTCATATCATTAACTTGTGCTATTCATAGTACAGTCCATGGCTAGTATTGGTATTCTCTCAGCCTCAAGAGTCTCCTGGTCTCTGCTGTAGCACCCAAGGGTGAAATACTGACAGACGGCCACCTCCCCCAGAGCCCTGGTAGCCGGCCGTGATCGTATAGTGGTTAGTACTCTGTGTTGTGGCCGCAGCAACCCTGGTTGGAATCGGGGTCACGGCATTGAAACACATTGTCACAGGAGTAAGTTGTGCTTTTAGCAGGTCGGTGGAGGGGCTGGTTGAACACTCAAGTTCCACTTGTGGAAGACGTCATACTGTCTCCCAGACGAGCAATGTTACAGGCATTGCCATGATATTCTGCTGCGGACCGTATTGTGGTCCAGGAAGGGGACATCCCTGATGCCCGAAAATGGTACCACAAACTGAAAACCCTGGACACGTGTCGAGCTGTTCTGTGTCGAGAGAGGTACACGCAAACACCCGAGGTGCCCTTCAGTCAAAGCTACAGCCCTCTCACCTGTGCAATGAGTATGCCTGTCATTAGGGACCACAAAGTTTCGATTAGATCAAAGCTGTTGGGGATTAATCAGCATGTCCCTGGTAGCTCGCCGTGATCGTATAGTGGTTAGTACTCTGCGTTGTGGCCGCAGCAACCCCGGTTCGAATCCGGGCCACGGCATTGAAACACAATGTCACGGCATAAGGGTCTGCCTTTAGCAGCTTGGTGCTCGTTGCTTGCTGGTTGAACATTCCAACAGTTGTGGAAGAAGACGTACCAGGTCCCAGACGAGCATGGCTGTCTTGCGTACTCTGCGACGGCCAAAGCACATGATAGTGGAGGTCTTTGCAAGCTCACACTACATGTCTGCAATATTCAATACTGTGGGCTCTATTTATTGATGTACACTATGTGTAGTCGCACACAGTGACCTCAAGATCCTAGGAAGTTGGCAGAAAGTTTCAAGGAGAGACTGCCGGACCTAGTCAGCAATTTCCAACACAGTCTTTATATGCATAGCGATAAGCATGCATGTCATACCAACTGGCGATAGATGGCGTTGATTACGTTTGTTGTTTAATTACCTGAGCACGCAATACACATGCTTTTCTACGATTTTTGTATCTGATATTACTGTGGTCTGCTCCAAGTGGAGACCTCCACTATCATGTGCTTTGGCCGCACAATGATGCAAGTCTGCACACAGGACACAGCAGATCGTATAAGCTTGGTCAAACAAAAATCTATCAACACCATGTCGTTCTGCTGCTGAAGTGCCCTGAACTGTCTGCCGGTGGCTGGGCCCTCTCCACCACTGCTCTAACAGGAGATCCGGTTCAGCTCTCTACACCTACCAGTTAAAATCAGACCCGTATGCCGTGATATTGAGTTTCAATGCCGTGACCCGGATTCGAACCGGGGTTGCTGCGGCCACAACGCAGAGTACTAACCACTATACGATCACGGCCCGCTACCAGGGACAAGTTCATGTGTGTTCAAGAGCGTTGATATTTTTACTCTACATTTTACCCCTAGGGGATATCCTGGCCAAACACAACATCTTCTTCCACTGCTTTGCAGATGATGTCCAGCTGTATCTCCCCCTTAAGGCTGATGGGCAGGCTGCACTCCATCTTCTTCGTGAAAAAAAAACCTCTCCAGCCCTCTCCACGAATGCCCCGGGCCCCCTTGCCTCTAACATCAGGCCCTCTGTCAGAAATCTGGGCGTGATTTTTGACAGTGCCTTCAAGTTCAAACAGCATCTCAGTGCAGTAGTTAGGAAGAGCTTTTTCCACCTGAGAACCCTAGTTAAGACCAAAGCCTACCTGCCCCAGAGCGATCTCGAGAGAGTCATCCATGCCTTCATCACATCTCAACTGGACTACTGTAATGCTCTCTACACTGGCATCGATCAATCTCAGCTCTGCCGCCTGCAGTTGGTTCAGAACTCAGCCGCCCGACTCCTCAAATGTACAAAAAAACGTGAACGTATCACCCCAGCGGCCGGAACAACCCAGGTCCAGGCTGAAAACTAGGGGGGACAGAGCCTTTACAGTGGCAGCCCCTAGACTCTGGAACTGCTTCCCCCTCCACATCCGTGCACATCCGTTACATGTTGTGTGTTCAAATATAACTTTTTTTCATTTGTACCTATTACATTTGGAGTATGGGGAAACACAATTTCGATCCCCTGTGGTGTGGTTGACAATTAAGTTCACGTTGACTTTGTGACATGCATAAGCTAAGTATACCTAAGAACACATGTCTTAGAGACGATTTAAAAAGAGGTGGACATCCACAGCGCTCCATCGGCCCTGGTAGCTCGCCGTGATCGTATAGTGGTTAGTACTCTGCGTTGTGGCCGCAGCAACCCCGGTTCGAATCCGGGTCACGGCATTGAAACACAATGTCACGGCATAAGGGTCTGCTTTTAGCAGGTCACCGCAACAGTCTGGTTGAAGAGTTAACTTGAAGAACTCGTACTACGTCCCAGATGAGCACCATTACAGACACCATCTTACTCTGCTGCTGAAGACCGCTGAACTGTCTGCCTGTGGCTGAGCCCCTCTCCACCAGTGCTCTCCCAGGAGGTCAGGTTCAGCCCTCTACACCGACCGGCTAAAAGCAGACCCGTATGCCGGGATCCGGATTCTAACTGGGGTTGCTGCGGCCACAGCGCAGAGTACTAACCACTTTACGATCACGGCCCGCTACCAGTGCTGATTGGCAGCTGGTTATGTTCACCTCTATTTGAAACGTCTCTATGTCATATGTTCTCATGCAGGAAGAGCTCATGAATGTGGACTCCAGCCCTGTGTTTGAGTACAGTGATGACATCCAGTCAGGGCAGGTTGGCAGCTCGCCCCAGCAGGCCGGTCAGCACACTGGACTCATCACACCTTACCCTCCATATCACCCTCCAGAAGAACCCACCCTGTGGCCATCTGGGTCGGCCTTGATCCAATTCTAAAGGAAGTGAGAGAAACGCACCCTCGAGTCAGCATCGTTCAGCTCTTTATGACGGGGCCATCAACGAGAAGGGACATTTCTTCTGCCTCTCAGTGGAGCCCCACAAGTCTGGGTGCAAAGAACCAACGTGGGATTTCTTTGTGGCTAGCCGTGAGGGCCACCGGGTGGCCAGGGTGGGACCCTTGAGAGGACAGCAGGCCGGATTGTGGGCCAGGAAGGGGACATCCTTGACGCCCAGAAATGATGCCACAAACTGAAAAACCTGGACGCGTGTCGAGCTGTTCTCCATCCACAGAGGGACACTGAATTATTCCCTGACGTGTCACTCCATCAGAGCTACAACCCATATTCTCACCTGTAGAATGAGTAGGCCTGTCCTTAGGGACCATGAAGGACCACCAAGTTAGCGTCAGATCAACACTGATCAGCACACTTTCCCTGGTAGCTTGCCGTGATCAGTACTCTGCGTTGTGGCCGCAGCAACCCCGGTTCGAATTCGGGTCACGGCATATGGAACTGCTTCTAGCTGGCAATCTTTGTTGTTTGGACATGCACATGTCGTTTGAACACTGCATTAAAGAAGTGCAATATTCACATTTAGGGCTATTAGCAGACACTTTTATCCAAAGCGACTAACAAAGAGTACATTTGTCATAAGAAAGTGAAACATTTAATTGCTACTTATACAGTAAGAAAGTCACCAGAACAAGTTTCAAGCACTTCAATTGCTAGGTTATCCGTTGCTAGGATACAACATCTCTGACTAAGTGCCAAGTTACAAAGAGCGATTAAAGTGCCAAGACATACAATAAATAAAGGTGTGAGGGTAGGAGTATGCATGGTTCAGGTGACCTCTGAACAAGTGGGTCTTGAGTCTCTTCAGGAAGTTGGGGAGTGACTCTGCAGTCCTGGCATTGGCAGGGAGCTCGTTCCACCACTGTGGTGCCAAAACAGAGAAGAGTTGAGATTTTGCCATCCGACCTTTTTCTCCTTTTGGTGATGGCGGTACCAGTTGACCAGCTGAGGTAGTGGAGCGGAGTGCTCGAGCAGGGGCGTGGTGTTTTACTAATGTTTGGAGGTAGGTAGGGGCAGTTCCATTGACGGCTTTGTAGGCCAGTAGCATCGTCTTGAAATTGATGCGAGCCACTACAGGAAGCCAGCGGAGGTCTTGGAAGAGGTGGTCACGTGGGAGAATTTGTGTTGGTTGAACACAAGGCGTGCCTCAGCGCTCTGGGTCCGCTGCAAAGGTTTAATCACGGTTGCAGGGAGTCCAACTAAGAGCGAGTTGCAGTAGTCGAGGCGGGAGATGACAAGTGCTTGGATCAGGAGCTGTGTCGCCACCCTCGTGATGAAAGGCCGGATCCTGCGAATGTTGTAGAGAGCAAATCTACTGGAGCGGGTCACTGCAGTGATGTTTGCAGTGCAGGACTGTTGGTTGTCGACTATTACGTCCAGGTTCCTTGCGGTCGGTGAGGCAGATACTGTGATGCCCTCGAACGAGACCGGCAGGTTCCTGTGAGGGCAGTCTTTCTCCGGTATGAAGAGAAGCTCAGTCTTTTCGAGATTGAGCTTGAGTTGATGCGCAGTTGTCCAAGAGCTGATGTCTGCCAAGCATTCTTAGATGCGTGTTGCACTCAGAGTGTCTAAGGGGGGGAAGAAGAGGAACAGTTTAGTGTCATCCGCATAACAGTGATAGGAGAAGCCGTGTGATGTGAGGACAGAGCCTAGACAATTGGTAGATAGGGGGAACAGAAGCGGTCTTAGTACTGAGCCTTGAGGGACACCAGTGTTTAGTGAGTGGTGTTTGGACAGGGAGCCTTTCCATGAGACCTGATTATTGCGATCCATAAGGTAAGATCCACAGTCCTCTGTTGATCATGACAGTGCAAAAGTATTTATATTCTGCTGGATCAGAAAACCTTTGTAGCCAATTTATTTTGGTTGTATATTTGTATACTACCATATTCAATTAGTATTTTGAGCTTGTTTTGTTTACTTTTCAATGCCATTCTTTCTGCTTCAACATCTGGATTGTCCTTCTGAAGTGAACAGTGTTGTATGGTAAAGGCCACCCTATGAGCTATCAGCAGATCAGAGCCAATGAGAGGCCTCCCCCACACCCTGGGAGCTCGCCGTGATCGTATAGTGGTTAGTACTCTGCGTTGTGGCCGCAGCAACCCCGGTTCGAATCCGGGTCACGGCATTGAAACACAATGACACGGTATAAGGGTCTTCTTTTAGCAGACTTTAAACTTTCAACTAGTCAGTAGAAGCTCTCTGTTACTGGACTATCTGGGAGAGGAGCTGATCAACACCATCTGCCCCCCAGCCCCACCCTTAGGGCTGGAATTCACTTACTGCAGACATCGCATACGTGTACGCATCATGGCTGCCACGCGTATTCTGCGACCGTTTGGTGCGTCTCTCACGCACGTCGTCACAAGCGAACACGACGTGTCTGCAAGATGCAATACTGACAAGAAACTTGGGCGCGATCGTGCAAATTAACACAGTGACCTTGAGGTCCGAGTCAGAGAAGTTATTATAAGCATGGTTTTGAGGAGAGACTGCCGAAACTCGTCTGCAATTTCCCACACCTGTAAATCACAGTCTTTATATGTATATGCAGGGTCTTTTTATACATGCATGTCAGACCAGCTGGCGACAGATCGCTTTGATAACGTTTGTTGTTTATTCACATGAGCACGCAATACACATGCTTTTGTACGATTTCCGGATCTGATATTACTGTGGTCTGCCCCAAGTGGAGACCTCCACTAACATGCACTTTGGCCACGTAATGATGCAGCAAGTCTTCACACAGGACAGAGCAGGTCCCATACACTTATGCTTGGTCTAAAGAAAGTCTATCAGCACCCAAAGGTCACGGGTGATTAGAATACTTTAATGAATCCTCCAGATCTGCCAGCCTTATCTTACCTCTCCAACACCAACTGAGCTCTGATCTCAAGCATTCACCCTCCGCTCAATTTTCATGGTTACTTTAATGTCAATTATATTCTGACTTCATATCATTAACTTGTGCCATTCATAGTACAGTCCATGGCTAGTATTGGTATTCTCTCAGCCTCAAGAGTCTCCTGGTCTCTGCTGTAGCACCCAAGGGTGAAATACTGACAGACGGCCACCTCCCCCAGAGCCCTGGTAGCCGGCCGTGATCGTTTAGTGGTTAGTACTCTGTGTTGTGGCCGCAGCAACCCTGGTTCGAATCGGGGTCACGGCATTGAAACTCATTGTCACAGGAGTAAGTTGTGCTTTTAGCAGGTCGGTGGAGGGGCTGGTTGAACACTCAAGTTCCACTTGTGGAAGACGTCATACTGTCTCCCAGACGAGCAATGTTACAGGCATTGCCATGATATTCTGCTGCGGACCGTATTGTGGTCCAGGAAGGGGACATCCCTGATGCCCGAAAATGGTACCACAAACTGAAAACCCTGGACACGTGTCGAGCTGTTCTGTGTCGAGAGAGGTACACGCAAACACCCGAGGTGCCCTTCAGTCAAAGCTACAGCCCTCTCACCTGTGCAATGAGTATGCCTGTCATTAGGGACCACAAAGTTTCGATTAGATCAAAGCTGTTGGGGATTAATCAGCATGTCCCTGGTAGCTCGCCGTGATCGTATAGTGGTTAGTACTCTGCGTTGTGGCCGCAGCAACCCCGGTTCGAATCCGGGCCACGGCATTGAAACACAATGTCACGGCATAAGGGTCTGCCTTTAGCAGCTTGGTGCTCGTTGCTTGCTGGTTGAACATTCCAACAGTTGTGGAAGAAGACGTACCAGGTCCCAGACGAGCATGGCTGTCTTGCGTACTCTGCGATGGCCAAAGCACATGATAGTGGAGGTCTGCACGTCTTTGCAAGCTCACACTACATATCTGCAATATTCAATACTGCGGGCTCTATTTATTGATGTACACTATGTGTAGTCGCACACAGTGACCTCAAGATCCTAGGAAGTTGGCAGAAAGTTTCAAGGAGAGACTGCCGGACCTAGTCAGCAATTTCCAACACAGTCTTTATATGCATAGCGATAAGCATGCATGTCATACCAACTGGCGATAGATGGCGTTGATTACGTTTGTTGTTTAATTACCTGAGCACGCAATACACATGCTTTTCTACGATTTTTGTATCTGATATTACTGTGGTCTGCTCCAAGTGGAGACCTCCACTATCATGTGCTTTGGCCGCACAATGATGCAAGTCTGCACACAGGACACAGCAGATCGTATAAGCTTGGTCAAACAAAAATCTATCAACACCATGTCGTTCTGCTGCTGAAGTGCCCTGAACTGTCTGCCGGTGGCTGGGCCCTCTCCACCACTGCTCTAACAGGAGATCCGGTTCAGCTCTCTACACCTACCAGTTAAAATCAGACCCGTATGCCGTGATATTGAGTTTCAATGCCGTGACCCGGATTCGAACCGGGGTTGCTGCGGCCACAACGCAGAGTACTAACCACTATACGATCACGGCCCGCTACCAGGGACAAGTTCATGTGTGTTCAAGAGCGTTGATATTTTTACTCTACATTTTACCCCTAGGGGATATCCTGGCCAAACACAACATCTTCTTCCACTGCTTTGCAGATGATGTCCAGCTGTATCTCCCCCTTAAGGCTGATGGGCAGGCTGCACTCCATCTTCTTCGTGACTGTCTAGCTGACGTCAAGGCATGGATGGGTGCAAACTTCCTCAACCTTAATCAGAGCAAGACTGAGTTAGTTGTCTTTGGCAAAACCTCTCCAGCCTTCTCCACGAATGCCCCGGGCCAGCGGCCGGAACAACCCAGGTCCAGGCTGAAAACTAGGGGGGACAGAGCCTTTACAGTGGCAGCCCCTAGACTCTGGAACTGCTTCCCCCTCCACATCCGTGCACATCCGTTACATGTTGTGTGTTCAAATATAACTTTTTTTCATTTGTACTTATTACATTTGGAGTATGGGGAAACACAATTTCGATCCCCTGTGGTGTGGTTGACAATTAAGTTCACTTTGACTTTGTGACATGCATAAGCTCAGTATACCTAAGAACACATGTCTTAGAGACGATTTAAAAAGAGGTGGACATCCACAGCGCCCCATCGGCCCTGGTAGCTCGCCGTGATCGTATAGTGGTTAGTACTCTGCGTTGTGGCCGCAGCAACCCCGGTTCGAATCCGGGTCACGGCATTGAAACACAATGTCACGGCATAAGGGTCTGCTTTTAGCAGGTCACCGCAACAGTCTGGTTGAAGAGTTAACTTGAAGAACTCGTACTACGTCCCAGATGAGCACCATTACAGACACCATCTTACTCTGCTGCTGAAGACCGCTGAACTGTCTGCCTGTGGCTGAGCCCCTCTCCACCAGTGCTCTCCCAGGAGGTCCGGTTCAGCCCTCTACACCGACCGGCTAAAAGCAGACCCGTATGCCGGGATCCGGATTCTAACTGGGGTTGCTGCGGCCACAGCGCAGAATACTAACCACTTTACGATCACGGCCCGCTACCAGTGCTGATTGGCAGCTGGTTATGTTCACCTCTATTTGAAACGTCTCTATGTCATATGTTCTCATGCAGGAGGAGCTCATGAATGTGGACTCCAGCCCTGTGTTTGAGTACAGTGATGACATCCAGTCAGGGCAGGTTGGCAGCTCGCCCCAGCAGGCCGGTCAGCACACTGGACTCATCACACCTTACCCTCCATATCACCCTCCAGAAGAACCCACCCTGTGGCCATCTGGGTCGGCCTTGATCCAATTCTAAAGGAAGTGAGAGAAACGCACCCTCGAGTCAGCATCGTTCAGCTCTTTATGACGGGGCCATCAACGAGAAGGGACATTTCTTCTGCCTCTCAGTGGAGCCCTACAAGTCTGGGTGCAAAGAACCAACGTGGGATTTCTTTGTGGCTAGCCGTGAGGGCCACCGGGTGGCCAGGGTGGGGCCCTTGAGAGGACAGCAGGCCGGATTGTGGGCCAGGAAGGGGACATCCTTGACGCCCAGAAATGATGCCACAAACTGAAAAACCTGGACGCGTGTCGAGCTGTTCTCCATCCACAGAGGGACACTGAATTATTCCCTGACGTGTCACTCCATCAGAGCTACAACCCATATTCTCACCTGTAGAATGAGTAGGCCTGTCCTTAGGGACCATGAAGGACCACCAAGTTAGCGTCAGATCAACACTGATCAGCACACTTTCCCTGGTAGCTTGCCGTGATCGTATAGTGGTTAGTACTCTGCGTTGTGGCCGCAGCAACCCCGGTTCGAATTCGGGTCACGGCATATGGAACTGCTTCTAGCTGGCAATCTTTGTTGTTTGGACATGCGCATGTCGTTTGAACACTGCATTAAAGAAGTGCAATATTCCCATTTAGGGCTATTAGCAGACACTTTTATCCAAAGCGACTTACAAAGAGTACATTTGTCATAAGAAAGTGAAACATTTCATTGCTACTTATACAGTAAGAAAGTCACCAGAACAAGTTTCAAGCACTTCAATTGCTAGGTTATCCGTTGCTAGGATACAACATCTCTGACTAAGTGCCAAGTTACAAAGAGCGATTAAAGTGCCAAGACATACAATAAATAAAGGTGTGAGGGTAGGAGTATGCATGGTTCAGGTGACCTCTGAACAAGTGGGTCTTGAGTCTCTTCAGGAAGTTGGGGAGTGACTCTGCAGTCCTGGCATTGGCAGGGAGCTCGTTCCACCACTGTGGTGCCAAAACAGAGAAGAGTTGAGATTTTGCCATCCGACCTTTTTCTCCTTTTGGTGATGGCGGTACCAGTTGACCAGCTGAGGTAGTGGAGCGGAGTGCTCGAGCAGGGGCGTGGTGTTTTACTAATGTTTGGAGGTAGGTAGGGGCAGTTCCATTGACGGCTTTGTAGGCCAGTAGCATCGTCTTGAAATTGATGCGAGCCACTACAGGAAGCCAGCGGAGGTCTTGGAAGAGGTGGTCACGTGGGAGAATTTGTGTCGGTTGAACACAAGGCGTGCCTCAGCGCTCTGGGTCCGCTGCAAAGGTTTAATCACGGTTGCAGGGAGTCCAACTAAGAGCGAGTTGCAGTAGTCGAGGTGGGAGATGACAAGTGCTTGGATCAGGAGCTGTGTCGCCACCCTCGTGATGAAAGGCCGGATCCTGCGAATGTTGTAGAGAGCAAATCTACTGGAGCGGGTCACTGCAGTGATGTTTGCAGTGCAGGACTGTTGGTTGTCGACTATTACATCCAGGTTCCTTGCGGTCGGTGAGGCAGATACTGTGATGCCCTCGAACGAGACCGGCAGGTTCCTGTGAGGGCAGTCTTTCTCCGGTATGAAGAGAAGCTCAGTCTTTTCGAGATTGAGCTTGAGTTGATGCGCAGTTGTCCAAGAGCTGATGTCTGCCAAGCATTCTTAGATGCGTGTTGCACTCAGAGTGTCTAAGGGGGGGAAGAAGAGGAACAGTTTAGTGTCATCCGCATAACAGTGATAGGAGAAGCCGTGTGATGTGAGGACAGAGCCTAGACAATTGGTAGATAGGGGGAACAGAAGCGGTCTTAGTACTGAGCCTTGAGGGACACCAGTGTTTAGTGAGTGGTGTTTGGACAGGGAGCCTTTCCATGAGACCTGATTATTGCAATCCATAAGGTAAGATCCACAGTCCTCTGTTGATCATGACAGTGCAAAAGTATTTATATTCTGCTGGATCAGAAAACCTTTGTAGCCAATTTATTTTGGTTGTATATTTGTATACTACCATATTCAATTAGTATTTTGAGCTTGTTTTGTTTACTTTTCAATGCCATTCTTTCTGCTTCAACATCTGGATTGTCCTTCTGAAGTGAACAGTGTTGTATGGTAAAGGCCACCCTATGAGCTATCAGCAGATCAGAGCCAATGAGAGGCCTCCCCCACACCCTGGGAGCTCGCCGTGATCGTATAGTGGTTAGTACTCTGCGTTGTGGCCGCAGCAACCCCGGTTCGAATCCGGGTCACGGCATTGAAACACAATGACACGGTATAAGGGTCTTCTTTTAGCAGACTTTAAACTTTCAACTAGTCAGTAGAAGCTCTCTGTTACTGGACTATCTGGGAGAGGAGCTGATCAACACCATCTGCCCCCCAGCCCCACCCTTAGGGCTGGAATTCACTTACTGCAGACATCGCATACGTGTACGCATCATGGCTGCCACGCGTATTCTGCGACCGTTTGGTGCGTCTCTCACGCACGTCGTCACAAGCGAACACGACGTGTCTGCAAGATGCAATACTGACAAGAAACTTGGGCGCGATCGTGCAAATTAACACAGTGACCTTGAGGTCCGAGTCAGAGAAGTTATTATAAGCATGGTTTTGAGGAGAGACTGCCGAAACTCGTCTGCAATTTCCCACACCTGTAAATCACAGTCTTTATATGTATATGCAGGGTCTTTTTATACATGCATGTCAGACCAGCTGGCGACAGATCGCTTTGATAACGTTTGTTGTTTATTCACATGAGCACGCAATACACATGCTTTTGTACGATTTCCGGATCTGATATTACTGTGGTCTGCCCCAAGTGGAGACCTCCACTAACATGCACTTTGGCCACGTAATGATGCAGCAAGTCTTCACACAGGACAGAGCAGGTCCCATACACTTATGCTTGGTCTAAAGAAAGTCTATCAGCACCCAAAGGTCACGGGTGATTAGAATACTTTAATGAATCCTCCAGATCTGCCAGCCTTATCTTACCTCTCCAACACCAACTGAGCTCTGATCTCAAGCATTCACCCTCCGCTCAATTTTCATGGTTACTTTAATGTCAATTATATTCTGACTTCATATCATTAACTTGTGCCATTCATAGTACAGTCCATGGCTAGTATTGGTATTCTCTCAGCCTCAAGAGTCTCCTGGTCTCTGCTGTAGCACCCAAGGGTGAAATACTGACAGACGGCCACCTCCCCCAGAGCCCTGGTAGCCGGCCGTGATCGTTTAGTGGTTAGTACTCTGTGTTGTGGCCGCAGCAACCCTGGTTGGAATCGGGGTCACGGCATTGAAACTCATTGTCACAGGAGTAAGTTGTGCTTTTAGCAGGTCGGTGGAGGGGCTGGTTGAACACTCAAGTTCCACTTGTGGAAGACGTCATACTGTCTCCCAGACGAGCAATGTTACAGGCATTGCCATGATATTCTGCTGCGGACCGTATTGTGGTCCAGGAAGGGGACATCCCTGATGCCCGAAAATGGTACCACAAACTGAAAACCCTGGACACGTGTCGAGCTGTTCTGTGTCGAGAGAGGTACACGCAAACACCCGAGGTGCCCTTCAGTCAAAGCTACAGCCCTCTCACCTGTGCAATGAGTATGCCTGTCATTAGGGACCACAAAGTTTCGATTAGATCAAAGCTGTTGGGGATTAATCAGCATGTCCCTGGTAGCTCGCCGTGATCGTATAGTGGTTAGTACTCTGCGTTGTGGCCGCAGCAACCCCGGTTCGAATCCGGGCCACGGCATTGAAACACAATGTCACGGCATAAGGGTCTGCCTTTAGCAGCTTGGTGCTCGTTGCTTGCTGGTTGAACATTCCAACAGTTGTGGAAGAAGACGTACCAGGTCCCAGACGAGCATGGCTGTCTTGCGTACTCTGCGACGGCCAAAGCACATGATAGTGGAGGTCTTTGCAAGCTCACACTACATGTCTGCAATATTCAATACTGTGGGCTCTATTTATTGATGTACACTTTGTGTAGTCGCACACAGTGACCTCAAGATCCTAGGAAGTTGGCAGAAAGTTTCAAGGAGAGACTGCCGGACCTAGTCAGCAATTTCCAACACAGTCTTTATATGCATAGCGATAAGCATGCATGTCATACCAACTGGCGATAGATGGCGTTGATTACGTTTGTTGTTTAATTACCTGAGCACGCAATACACATGCTTTTCTTTGATTTTTGTATCTGATATTACTGTGGTCTGCTCCAAGTGGAGACCTCCACTATCATGTGCTTTGGCCGCACAATGATGCAAGTCTGCACACAGGACACAGCAGATCGTATAAGCTTGGTCAAACAAAAATCTATCAACACCATGTCGTTCTGCTGCTGAAGTGCCCTGAACTGTCTGCCGGTGGCTGGGCCCTCTCCACCACTGCTCTAACAGGAGATCCGGTTCAGCTCTCTACACCTACCAGTTAAAATCAGACCCGTATGCCGTGATATTGAGTTTCAATGCCGTGACCCGGATTCGAACCGGGGTTGCTGCGGCCACAACGCAGAGTACTAACCACTATACGATCACGGCCCGCTACCAGGGACAAGTTCATGTGTGTTCAAGAGCGTTGATATTTTTACTCTACATTTTACCCCTAGGGGATATCCTGGCCAAACACAACATCTTCTTCCACTGCTTTGCAGATGATGTCCAGCTGTATCTCCCCCTTAAGGCTGATGGGCAGGCTGCACTCCATCTTCTTCGTGAAAAAAAAACCTCTCCAGCCCTCTCCACGAATGCCCCGGGCCCCCTTGCCTCTAACATCAGGCCCTCTGTCAGAAATCTGGGCGTGATTTTTGACAGTGCCTTCAAGTTCAAACAGCATCTCAGTGCAGTAGTTAGGAAGAGCTTTTTCCACCTGAGAACCCTAGCTAAGACCAAAGCCTACCTGCCCCAGAGCGATCTCGAGAGAGTCATCCATGCCTTCATCACATCTCAACTGGACTACTGTAATGCTCTCTACACTGGCATCGATCAATCTCAGCTCTGCCGCCTGCAGTTGGTTCAGAACTCAGCCGCCCGACTCCTCAAATGTACAAAAAAACGTGAACGTATCACCCCAGCGGCCGGAACAACCCAGGTCCAGGCTGAAAACTAGGGGGGACAGAGCCTTTACAGTGGCAGCCCCTAGACTCTGGAACTGCTTCCCCCTCCACATCCGTGCACATCCGTTACATGTTGTGTGTTCAAATATAACTTTTTTTCATTTGTACTTATTACATTTGGAGTATGGGGAAACACAATTTCGATCCCCTGTGGTGTGGTTGACAATTAAGTTCACTTTGACTTTGTGACATGCATAAGCTCAGTATACCTAAGAACACATGTCTTAGAGACGATTTAAAAAGAGGTGGACATCCACAGCGCCCCATCGGCCCTGGTCGCTCGCCGTGATCGTATAGTGGTTAGTACTCTGCGTTGTGGCCGCAGCAACCCCGGTTCGAATCCGGGTCACGGCATTGAAACACAATGTCACGGCATAAGGGTCTGCTTTTAGCAGGTCACCGCAACAGTCTGGTTGAAGAGTTAACTTGAAGAACTCGTACTACGTCCCAGATGAGCACCATTACAGACACCATCTTACTCTGCTGCTGAAGACCGCTGAACTGTCTGCCTGTGGCTGAGCCCCTCTCCACCAGTGCTCTCCCAGGAGGTCCGGTTCAGCCCTCTACACCGACCGGCTAAAAGCAGACCCGTATGCCGGGATCCGGATTCTAACTGGGGTTGCTGCGGCCACAACGCAGAGTACTAACCACTTTACGATCACGGCCCGCTACCAGTGCTGATTGGCAGCTGGTTATGTTCACCTCTATTTGAAACGTCTCTATGTCATATGTTCTCATGCAGGAAGAGCTCATGAATGTGGACTCCAGCCCTGTGTTTGAGTACAGTGATGACATCCAGTCAGGGCAGGTTGGCAGCTCGCCCCAGCAGGCCGGTCAGCACACTGGACTCATCACACCTTACCCTCCATATCACCCTCCAGAAGAACCCACCCTGTGGCCATCTGGGTCGGCCTTGATCCAATTCTAAAGGAAGTGAGAGAAACGCACCCTCGAGTCAGCATCGTTCAGCTCTTTATGAGCCATCAACGAGAAGGGACATTTCTTCTGCCTCTCAGTGGAGCCCCACAAGTCTGGGTGCAAAGAACCAACGTGGGATTTCTTTGTGGCTAGCCGTGAGGGCCACCGGGTGGCCAGGGTGGGGCCCTTGAGAGGACAGCAGGCCGGATTGTGGGCCAGGAAGGGGACATCCTTGACGCCCAGAAATGATGCCACAAACTGAAAAACCTGGACGCGTGTCGAGCTGTTCTCCATCCACAGAGGGACACTGAATTATTCCCTGACGTGTCACTCCATCAGAGCTACAACCCATATTCTCACCTGTAGAATGAGTAGGCCTGTCCTTAGGGACCATGAAGGACCACCAAGTTAGCGTCAGATCAACACTGATCAGCACACTTTCCCTGGTAGCTTGCCGTGATCAGTACTCTGCGTTGTGGCCGCAGCAACCCCGGTTCGAATTCGGGTCACGGCATATGGAACTGCTTCTAGCTGGCAATCTTTGTTGTTTGGACATGCACATGTCGTTTGAACACTGCATTAAAGAAGTGCAATATTCACATTTAGGGCTATTAGCAGACACTTTTATCCAAAGCGACTAACAAAGAGTACATTTGTCATAAGAAAGTGAAACATTTAATTGCTACTTATACAGTAAGAAAGTCACCAGAACAAGTTTCAAGCACTTCAATTGCTAGGTTATCCGTTGCTAGGATACAACATCTCTGACTAAGTGCCAAGTTACAAAGAGCGATTAAAGTGCCAAGACATACAATAAATAAAGGTGTGAGGGTAGGAGTATGCATGGTTCAGGTGACCTCTGAACAAGTGGGTCTTGAGTCTCTTCAGGAAGTTGGGGAGTGACTCTGCAGTCCTGGCATTGGCAGGGAGCTCGTTCCACCACTGTGGTGCCAAAACAGAGAAGAGTTGAGATTTTGCCATCCGACCATTTTCTCCTTTTGGTGATGGCGGTACCAGTTGACCAGCTGAGGTAGTGGAGCGGAGTGCTCGAGCAGGGGCGTGGTGTTTTACTAATGTTTGGAGGTAGGTAGGGGCAGTTCCATTGACGGCTTTGTAGGCCAGTAGCATCGTCTTGAAATTGATGCGAGCCACTACAGGAAGCCAGCGGAGGTCTTGGAAGAGGTGGTCACGTGGGAGAATTTGTGTCGGTTGAACACAAGGCGTGCCTCAGCGCTCTGGGTCCGCTGCAAAGGTTTAATCACGGTTGCAGGGAGTCCAACTAAGAGCGAGTTGCAGTAGTCGAGGCGGGAGATGACAAGTGCTTGGATCAGGAGCTGTGTCGCCACCCTCGTGATGAAAGGCCGGATCCTGCGAATGTTGTAGAGAGCAAATCTACAGGAGCGGGTCACTGCAGTGATGTTTGCAGTGCAGGACTGTTGGTTGTCGACTATTACGTCCAGGTTCCTTGCGGTCGGTGAGGCAGATACTGTGATGCCCTCGAACGAGACCGGCAGGTTCCTGTGAGGGCAGTCTTTCTCCGGTATGAAGAGAAGCTCAGTCTTTTCGAAATTGAGCTTGAGTTGATGCGCAGTTGTCCAAGAGCTGATGTCTGCCAAGCATTCTTAGATGCGTGTTGCACTCAGAGTGTCTAAGGGGGGGAAGAAGAGGAACAGTTTAGTGTCATCCGCATAACAGTGATAGGAGAAGCCGTGCGATGTTAGGACAGAGCCTAGACAATTGGTAGATAGGGGGAACAGAAGCGGTCTTAGTACTGAGCCTTGAGGGACACCAGTGTTTAGTGAGTGGTGTTTGGACAGGGAGCCTTTCCATGAGACCTGATAATTGCGATCCATAAGGTAAGATCCACAGTCCTCTGTTGATCATGACAGTGCAAAAGTATTTATATTCTGCTGGATCAGAAAACCTTTGTAGCCAATTTATTTTGGTTGTATATTTGTATACTACCATATTCAATTAGTATTTTGAGCTTGTTTTGTTTACTTTTCAATGCCATTCTTTCTGCTTCAACATCTGGATTGTCCTTCTGAAGTGAACAGGGTTGTATGGTAAAGGCCACCCTATGAGCTATCAGCAGATCAGAGCCAATGAGAGGCCTCCCCCACACCCTGGGAGCTCGCCGTGATCGTATAGTGGTTAGTACTCTGCGTTGTGGCCGCAGCAACCCCGGTTCGAATCCGGGTCACGGCATTGAAACACAATGACACGGTATAAGGGTCTTCTTTTAGCAGACTTTAAACTTTCAACTAGTCAGTAGAAGCTCTCTGTTACTGGACTATCTGGGAGAGGAGCTGATCAACACCATCTGCCCCCCAGCCCCACCCTTAGGGCTGGAATTCACTTACTGCAGACATCGCATACGTGTACGCATCATGGCTGCCACGCGTATTCTGCGACCGTTTGGTGCGTCTCTCACGCACGTCGTCACAAGCGAACACGACGTGTCTGCAAGATGCAATACTGACAAGAAACTTGGGCGCGATCGTGCAAATTAACACAGTGACCTTGAGGTCCGAGTCAGAGAAGTTATTATAAGCATGGTTTTGAGGAGAGACTGCCGAAACTCGTCTGCAATTTCCCACACCTGTAAATCACAGTCTTTATATGTATATGCAGGGTCTTTTTATACATGCATGTCAGACCAGCTGGCGACAGATCGCTTTGATAACGTTTGTTGTTTATTCACATGAGCACGCAATACACATGCTTTTGTACGATTTCCGGATCTGATATTACTGTGGTCTGCCCCAAGTGGAGACCTCCACTAACATGCACTTTGGCCACGTAATGATGCAGCAAGTCTTCACACAGGACAGAGCAGGTCCCATACACTTATGCTTGGTCTAAAGAAAGTCTATCAGCACCCAAAGGTCACGGGTGATTAGAATACTTTAATGAATCCTCCAGATCTGCCAGCCTTATCTTACCTCTCCAACACCAACTGAGCTCTGATCTCAAGCATTCACCCTCCGCTCAATTTTCAGAACACATGTCAACACCATGTCGTTCTGCTGCTGAAGTGCCCTGAACTGTCTGCCGGTGGCTGGGCCCTCTCCACCACTGCTCTAACAGGAGATCCGGTTCAGCTCTCTACACCTACCAGTTAAAATCAGACCCGTATGCCGTGATATTGAGTTTCAATGCCGTGACCCGGATTCGAACCGGGGTTGCTGCGGCCACAACGCAGAGTACTAACCACTATAAGATCACGGCCCGCTACCAGGGAAAAGTTCATGTGTGTTCAAGAGCGTTGATATTTTTACTCTACATTTTACCCCTAGGGGATATCCTGGCCAAACACAACATCTTCTTCCACTGCTTTGCAGATGATGTCCAGCTGTATCTCCCCCTTAAGGCTGATGGGCAGGCTGCACTCCATCTTCTTCGTGACTGTCTAGCTGACGTCAAGGCATGGATGGGTGCAAACTTCCTCAACCTTAATCAGAGCAAGACTGAGTTAGTTGTCTTTGGCAAAACCTCTCCAGCATTCTCCACGAATGCCCCGGGCCCCCTTGCCTCTAACATCAGGCCCTCTGTCAGAAATCTGGGCGTGATTTTTGACAGTGCCTTCAAGTTCAAACAGCATCTCAGTGCAGTAGTTAGGAAGAGCTTTTTCCACCTGAGAACCCTAGCTAAGACCAAAGCCTACCTGCCCCAGAGCGATCTCGAGAGAGTCATCCATGCCTTCATCACATCTCAACTGGACTACTGTAATGCTCTCTACACTGGCATCGATCAATCTCAGCTCTGCCGCCTGCAGTTGGTTCAGAACTCAGCCGCCCGACTCCTCAAATGTACAAAAAAACGTGAACGTATCACCCCAGCGGCCGGAACAACCCAGGTCCAGGCTGAAAACTAGGGGGGACAGAGCCTTTACAGTGGCAGCCCCTAGACTCTGGAACTGCTTCCCCCTCCACATCCGTGCACATCCGTTACATGTTGTGTGTTCAAATATAACTTTTTTTCATTTGTACTTATTACATTTGGAGTATGGGGAAACACAATTTCGATCCCCTGTGGTGTGGTTGACAATTAAGTTCACTTTGACTTTGTCACATGCATAAGCTCAGTATACCTAAGAACACATGTCTTAGAGACGATTTAAAAAGAGGTGGACATCCACAGTGCCCCATCGGCCCTGGTAGCTCGCCGTGATCGTATAGTGGTTAGTACTCTGCGTTGTGGCCGCAGCAACCCCGGTTCGAATCCGGGTCACGGCATTGAAACACAATGTCACGGCATAAACCTGGACGCGTGTCGAGCTGTTCTCCATCCACAGAGGGACACTGAATTATTCCCTGACGTGTCACTCCATCAGAGCTACAACCCATATTCTCACCTGTAGAATGAGTAGGCCTGTCCTTAGGGACCATGAAGGACCACCAAGTTAGCGTCAGATCAACACTGATCAGCACACTTTCCCTGGTAGCTTGCCGTGATCGTATAGTGGTTAGTACTCTGCGTTGTGGCCGCAGCAACCCCGGTTCGAATTCGGGTCACGGCATATGGAACTGCTTCTAGCTGGCAATCTTTGTTCTTTGGACATGCACATGTCGTTTGAACACTGCAGTAAAGAAGTGCAATATTCACATTTAGGGCTATTAGCATACACTTTTATCCAAAGCGACTTACAAAGAGTACATTTGTCATAAGAAAGTGAAACATTTCATTGCTACTTATACAGTAAGAAAGTCACCAGAACAAGTTTCAAGCACTTCAATTGCTAGGTTATCCGTTGCTAGGATACAACATCTCTGACTAAGTGCCAAGTTACAAAGAGCGATTAAAGTGCCAAGACATACAATAAATAAAGGTGTGAGGGTAGGAGTATGCATGGTTCAGGTGACCTCTGAACAAGTGGGTCTTGAGTCTCTTCAGGAAGTTGGGGAGTGACTCTGCAGTCCTGGCATTGGCAGGGAGCTCGTTCCACCACTGCGGTGCCAAAACAGAGAAGAGTTGAGATTTTGCCATCCGACCATTTTCTCCTTTTGGTGATGGCGGTACCAGTTGACCAGCTGAGGTAGTGGAGCGGAGTGCTCGAGCAGGGGCGTGGTGTTTTACTAATGTTTGGAGGTAGGTAGGGGCAGTTCCATTGACGGCTTTGTAGGCCAGTAGCATCGTCTTGAAATTGATGCGAGCCACTACAGGAAGCCAGCGGAGGTCTTGGAAGAGGTGGTCACGTGGGAGAATTTGTGTCGGTTGAACACAAGGCGTGCCTCAGCGCTCTGGGTCCGCTGCAAAGGTTTAATCACGGTTGCAGGGAGTCCAACTAAGAGCGAGTTGCAGTAGTCGAGGCGGGAGATGACAAGTGCTTGGATCAGGAGCTGTGTCGCCACCCTCGTGATGAAAGGCCGGATCCTGCGAATGTTGTAGAGAGCAAATCTACTGGAGCGGGTCACTGCAGTGATGTTTGCAGTGCAGGACTGTTGGTTGTCGACTATTACGTCCAGGTTCCTTGCGGTCGGTGAGGCAGATACTGTGATGCCCTCGAACGAGACCGGCAGGTTCCTGTGAGGGCAGTCTTTCTCCGGTATGAAGAGAAGCTCAGTCTTTTCGAGATTGAGCTTGAGTTGATGCGCAGTTGTCCAAGAGCTGATGTCTGCCAAGCATTCTTAGATGCGTGTTGCACTCAGAGTGTCTAAGGGGGGGAAGAAGAGGAACAGTTTAGTGTCATCCGCATAACAGTGATAGGAGAAGCCGTGTGATGTGAGGACAGAGCCTAGACAATTGGTAGATAGGGGGAACAGAAGCGGTCTTAGTACTGAGCCTTGAGGGACACCAGTGTTTAGTGAGTGGTGTTTGGACAGGGAGCCTTTCCATGAGACCTGATAATTGCGATCCATAAGGTAAGATCCACAGTCCTCTGTTGATCATGACAGTGCAAAAGTATTTATATTCTGCTGGATCAGAAAACCTTTGTAGCCAATTTATTTTGGTTGTATATTTGTATACTACCATATTCAATTAGTATTTTGAGCTTGTTTTGTTTACTTTTCAATGCCATTCTTTCTGCTTCAACATCTGGATTGTCCTTCTGAAGTGAACAGTGTTGTATGGTAAAGGCCACCCTATGAGCTATCAGCAGATCAGAGCCAATGAGAGGCCTCCCCCACACCCTGGGAGCTCGCCGTGATCGTATAGTGGTTAGTACTCTGCGTTGTGGCCGCAGCAACCCCGGTTCGAATCCGGGTCACGGCATTGAAACACAATGACACGGTATAAGGGTCTTCTTTTAGCAGACTTTAAACTTTCAACTAGTCAGTAGAAGCTCTCTGTTACTGGACTATCTGGGAGAGGAGCTGATCAACACCATCTGCCCCCCAGCCCCACCCTTAGGGCTGGAATTCACTTACTGCAGACATCGCATACGTGTACGCATCATGGCTGCCACGCGTATTCTGCGACCGTTTGGTGCGTCTCTCACGCACGTCGTCACAAGCGAACACGACGTGTCTGCAAGATGCAATACTGACAAGAAACTTGGGCGCGATCGTGCAAATTAACACAGTGACCTTGAGGTCCGAGTCAGAGAAGTTATTATAAGCATGGTTTTGAGGAGAGACTGCCGAAACTCGTCTGCAATTTCCCACACCTGTAAATCACAGTCTTTATATGTATATGCAGGGTCTTTTTATACATGCATGTCAGACCAGCTGGCGACAGATCGCTTTGATAACGTTTGTTGTTTATTCACATGAGCACGCAATACACATGCTTTTGTACGATTTCCGGATCTGATATTACTGTGGTCTGCCCCAAGTGGAGACCTCCACTAACATGCACTTTGGCCACGTAATGATGCAGCAAGTCTTCACACAGGACAGAGCAGGTCCCATACACTTATGCTTGGTCTAAAGAAAGTCTATCAGCACCCAAAGGTCACGGGTGATTAGAATACTTTAATGAATCCTCCAGATCTGCCAGCCTTATCTTACCTCTCCAACACCAACTGAGCTCTGATCTCAAGCATTCACCCTCCGCTCAATTTTCATGGTTACTTTAATGTCAATTATATTCTGACTTCATATCATTAACTTGTGCCATTCATAGTACAGTCCATGGCTAGTATTGGTATTCTCTCAGCCTCAAGAGTCTCCTGGTCTCTGCTGTAGCACCCAAGGGTGAAATACTGACAGACGGCCACCTCCCCCAGAGCCCTGGTAGCCGGCCGTGATCGTTTAGTGGTTAGTACTCTGTGTTGTGGCCGCAGCAACCCTGGTTGGAATCGGGGTCACGGCATTGAAACTCATTGTCACAGGAGTAAGTTGTGCTTTTAGCAGGTCGGTGGAGGGGCTGGTTGAACACTCAAGTTCCACTTGTGGAAGACGTCATACTGTCTCCCAGACGAGCAATGTTACAGGCATTGCCATGATATTCTGCTGCGGACCGTATTGTGGTCCAGGAAGGGGACATCCCTGATGCCCGAAAATGGTACCACAAACTGAAAACCCTGGACACGTGTCGAGCTGTTCTGTGTCGAGAGAGGTACACGCAAACACCCGAGGTGCCCTTCAGTCAAAGCTACAGCCCTCTCACCTGTGCAATGAGTATGCCTGTCATTAGGGACCACAAAGTTTCGATTAGATCAAAGCTGTTGGGGATTAATCAGCATGTCCCTGGTAGCTCGCCGTGATCGTATAGTGGTTAGTACTCTGCGTTGTGGCCGCAGCAACCCCGGTTCGAATCCGGGCCACGGCATTGAAACACAATGTCACGGCATAAGGGTCTGCCTTTAGCAGCTTGGTGCTCGTTGCTTGCTGGTTGAACATTCCAACAGTTGTGGAAGAAGACGTACCAGGTCCCAGACGAGCATGGCTGTCTTGCGTACTCTGCGACGGCCAAAGCACATGATAGTGGAGGTCTTTGCAAGCTCACACTACATGTCTGCAATATTCAATACTGTGGGCTCTATTTATTGATGTACACTATGTGTAGTCGCACACAGTGACCTCAAGATCCTAGGAAGTTGGCAGAAAGTTTCAAGGAGAGACTGCCGGACCTAGTCAGCAATTTCCAACACAGTCTTTATATGCATAGCGATAAGCATGCATGTCATACCAACTGGCGATAGATGGCGTTGATTACGTTTGTTGTTTAATTACCTGAGCACGCAATACACATGCTTTTCTTTGATTTTTGTATCTGATATTACTGTGGTCTGCTCCAAGTGGAGACCTCCACTATCATGTGCTTTGGCCGCACAATGATGCAAGTCTGCACACAGGACACAGCAGATCGTATAAGCTTGGTCAAACAAAAATCTATCAACACCATGTCGTTCTGCTGCTGAAGTGCCCTGAACTGTCTGCCGGTGGCTGGGCCCTCTCCACCACTGCTCTAACAGGAGATCCGGTTCAGCTCTCTACACCTACCAGTTAAAATCAGACCCGTATGCCGTGATATTGAGTTTCAATGCCGTGACCCGGATTCGAACCGGGGTTGCTGCGGCCACAACGCAGAGTACTAACCACTATACGATCACGGCCCGCTACCAGGGACAAGTTCATGTGTGTTCAAGAGCGTTGATATTTTTACTCTACATTTTACCCCTAGGGGATATCCTGGCCAAACACAACATCTTCTTCCACTGCTTTGCAGATGATGTCCAGCTGTATCTCCCCCTTAAGGCTGATGGGCAGGCTGCACTCCATCTTCTTCGTGACTGTCTAGCTGACGTCAAGGCATGGATGGGTGCAAACTTCCTCAACCTTAATCAGAGCAAGACTGAGTTAGTTGTCTTTGGCAAAACCTCTCCAGCCCTCTCCACGAATGCCCCGGGCCCCCTTGCCTCTAACATCAGGCCCTCTGTCAGAAATCTGGGCGTGATTTTTGACAGTGCCTTCAAGTTCAAACAGCATCTCAGTGCAGTAGTTAGGAAGAGCTTTTTCCACCTGAGAACCCTAGCTAAGACCAAAGCCTACCTGCCCCAGAGCGATCTCGAGAGAGTCATCCATGCCTTCATCACATCTCAACTGGACTACTGTAATGCTCTCTACACTGGCATCGATCAATCTCAGCTCTGCCGCCTGCAGTTGGTTCAGAACTCAGCCGCCCGACTCCTCAAATGTACAAAAAAACGTGAACATATCACCCCAGCGGCCGGAACAACCCAGGTCCAGGCTGAAAACTAGGGGGGACAGAGCCTTTACAGTGGCAGCCCCTAGACTCTGGAACTGCTTCCCCCTCCACATCCGTGCACATCCGTTACATGTTGTGTGTTCAAATATAACTTTTTTTCATTTGTACTTATTACATTTGGAGTATGGGGAAACACAATTTCGATCCCCTGTGGTGTGGTTGACAATTAAGTTCACTTTGACTTTGTGACATGCATAAGCTCAGTATACCTAAGAACACATGTCTTAGAGACGATTTAAAAAGAGGTGGACATCCACAGCGCCCCATCGGCCCTGGTAGCTCGCCGTGATCGTATAGTGGTTAGTACTCTGCGTTGTGGCCGCAGCAACCCCGGTTCGAATCCGGGTCACGGCATTGAAACACAATGTCACGGCATAAGGGTCTGCTTTTAGCAGGTCACCGCAACAGTCTGGTTGAAGAGTTAACTTGAAGAACTCGTACTACGTCCCAGATGAGCACCATTACAGACACCATCTTACTCTGCTGCTGAAGACCGCTGAACTGTCTGCCTGTGGCTGAGCCCCTCTCCACCAGTGCTCTCCCAGGAGGTCCGGTTCAGCCCTCTACACCGACCGGCTAAAAGCAGACCCGTATGCCGGGATCCGGATTCTAACTGGGGTTGCTGCGGCCACAGCGCAGAGTACTAACCACTTTACGATCACGGCCCGCTACCAGTGCTGATTGGCAGCTGGTTATGTTCACCTCTATTTGAAACGTCTCTATGTCATATGTTCTCATGCAGGAGGAGCTCATGAATGTGGACTCCAGCCCTGTGTTTGAGTACAGTGATGACATCCAGTCAGGGCAGGTTGGCAGCTCGCCCCAGCAGGCCGGTCAGCACACTGGACTCATCACACCTTACCCTCCATATCACCCTCCAGAAGAACCCACCCTGTGGCCATCTGGGTCGGCCTTGATCCAATTCTAAAGGAAGTGAGAGAAACGCACCCTCGAGTCAGCATCGTTCAGCTCTTTATGACGGGGCCATCAACGAGAAGGGACATTTCTTCTGCCTCTCAGTGGAGCCCTACAAGTCTGGGTGCAAAGAACCAACGTGGGATTTCTTTGTGGCTAGCCGTGAGGGCCACCGGGTGGCCAGGGTGGGGCCCTTGAGAGGACAGCAGGCCGGATTGTGGGCCAGGAAGGGGACATCCTTGACGCCCAGAAATGATGCCACAAACTGAAAAACCTGGACGCGTGTCGAGCTGTTCTCCATCCACAGAGGGACACTGAATTATTCCCTGACGTGTCACTCCATCAGAGCTACAACCCATATTCTCACCTGTAGAATGAGTAGGCCTGTCCTTAGGGACCATGAAGGACCACCAAGTTAGCGTCAGATCAACACTGATCAGCACACTTTCCCTGGTAGCTTGCCGTGATCGTATAGTGGTTAGTACTCTGCGTTGTGGCCGCAGCAACCCCGGTTCGAATTCGGGTCACGGCATATGGAACTGCTTCTAGCTGGCAATCTTTGTTGTTTGGACATGCGCATGTCGTTTGAACACTGCATTAAAGAAGTGCAATATTCACATTTAGGGCTATTAGCAGACACTTTTATCCAAAGCGACTTACAAAGAGTACATTTGTCATAAGAAAGTGAAACATTTCATTGCTACTTATACAGTAAGAAAGTCACCAGAACAAGTTTCAAGCACTTCAATTGCTAGGTTATCCGTTGCTAGGATACAACATCTCTGACTAAGTGCCAAGTTACAAAGAGCGATTAAAGTGCCAAGACATACAATAAATAAAGGTGTGAGGGTAGGAGTATGCATGGTTCAGGTGACCTCTGAACAAGTGGGTCTTGAGTCTCTTCAGGAAGTTGGGGAGTGACTCTGCAGTCCTGGCATTGGCAGGGAGCTCGTTCCACCACTGTGGTGCCAAAACAGAGAAGAGTTGAGATTTTGCCATCCGACCTTTTTCTCCTTTTGGTGATGGCGGTACCAGTTGACCAGCTGAGGTAGTGGAGCGGAGTGCTCGAGCAGGGGCGTGGTGTTTTACTAATGTTTGGAGGTAGGTAGGGGCAGTTCCATTGACGGCTTTGTAGGCCAGTAGCATCGTCTTGAAATTGATGCGAGCCACTACAGGAAGCCAGCGGAGGTCTTGGAAGAGGTGGTCACGTGGGAGAATTTGTGTCGGTTGAACACAAGGCGTGCCTCAGCGCTCTGGGTCCGCTGCAAAGGTTTAATCACGGTTGCAGGGAGTCCAACTAAGAGCGAGTTGCAGTAGTCGAGGCGGGAGATGACAAGTGCTTGGATCAGGAGCTGTGTCGCCACCCTCGTGATGAAAGGCCGGATCCTGCGAATGTTGTAGAGAGCAAATCTACAGGAGCGGGTCACTGCGGTGATGTTTGCAGTGCAGGACTGTTGGTTGTCGACTATTACGTCCAGGTTCCTTGCGGTCGGTGAGGCAGATACTGTGATGCCCTCGAACGAGACCGGCAGGTTCCTGTGAGGGCAGTCTTTCTCCGGTATGAAGAGAAGCTCAGTCTTTTCGAGATTGAGCTTGAGTTGATGCGCAGTTGTCCAAGAGCTGATGTCTGCCAAGCATTCTTAGATGCGTGTTGCACTCAGAGTGTCTAAGGGGGGGAAGAAGAGGAACAGTTTAGTGTCATCCGCATAACAGTGATAGGAGAAGCCGTGTGATGTGAGGACAGAGCCTAGACAATTGGTAGATAGGGGGAACAGAAGCGGTCTTAGTACTGAGCCTTGAGGGACACCAGTGTTTAGTGAGTGGTGTTTGGACAGGGAGCCTTTCCATGAGACCTGATAATTGCGATCCATAAGGTAAGATCCACAGTCCTCTGTTGATCATGACAGTGCAAAAGTATTTATATTCTGCTGGATCAGAAAACCTTTGTAGCCAATTTATTTTGGTTGTATATTTGTATACTACCATATTCAATTAGTATTTTGAGCTTGTTTTGTTTACTTTTCAATGCCATTCTTTCTGCTTCAACATCTGGATTGTCCTTCTGAAGTGAACAGTGTTGTATGGTAAAGGCCACCCTATGAGCTATCAGCAGATCAGAGCCAATGAGAGGCCTCCCCCACACCCTGGGAGCTCGCCGTGATCGTATAGTGGTTAGTACTCTGCGTTGTGGCCGCAGCAACCCCGGTTCGAATCCGGGTCACGGCATTGAAACACAATGACACGGTATAAGGGTCTTCTTTTAGCAGACTTTAAACTTTCAACTAGTCAGTAGAAGCTCTCTGTTACTGGACTATCTGGGAGAGGAGCTGATCAACACCATCTGCCCCCCAGCCCCACCCTTAGGGCTGGAATTCACTTACTGCAGACATCGCATACGTGTACGCATCATGGCTGCCACGCGTATTCTGCGACCGTTTGGTGCGTCTCTCACGCACGTCGTCACAAGCGAACACGACGTGTCTGCAAGATGCAATACTGACAAGAAACTTGGGCGCGATCGTGCAAATTAACACAGTGACCTTGAGGTCCGAGTCAGAGAAGTTATTATAAGCATGGTTTTGAGGAGAGACTGCCGAAACTCGTCTGCAATTTCCCACACCTGTAAATCACAGTCTTTATATGTATATGCAGGGTCTTTTTATACATGCATGTCAGACCAGCTGGCGACAGATCGCTTTGATAACGTTTGTTGTTTATTCACATGAGCACGCAATACACATGCTTTTGTACGATTTCCGGATCTGATATTACTGTGGTCTGCCCCAAGTGGAGACCTCCACTAACATGCACTTTGGCCACGTAATGATGCAGCAAGTCTTCACACAGGACAGAGCAGGTCCCATACACTTATGCTTGGTCTAAAGAAAGTCTATCAGCACCCAAAGGTCACGGGTGATTAGAATACTTTAATGAATCCTCCAGATCTGCCAGCCTTATCTTACCTCTCCAACACCAACTGAGCTCTGATCTCAAGCATTCACCCTCCGCTCAATTTTCATGGTTACTTTAATGTCAATTATATTCTGACTTCATATCATTAACTTGTGCTATTCATAGTACAGTCCATGGCTAGTATTGGTATTCTCTCAGCCTCAAGAGTCTCCTGGTCTCTGCTGTAGCACCCAAGGGTGAAATACTGACAGACGGCCACCTCCCCCAGAGCCCTGGTAGCCGGCCGTGATCGTATAGTGGTTAGTACTCTGTGTTGTGGCCGCAGCAACCCTGGTTGGAATCGGGGTCACGGCATTGAAACACATTGTCACAGGAGTAAGTTGTGCTTTTAGCAGGTCGGTGGAGGGGCTGGTTGAACACTCAAGTTCCACTTGTGGAAGACGTCATACTGTCTCCCAGACGAGCAATGTTACAGGCATTGCCATGATATTCTGCTGCGGACCGTATTGTGGTCCAGGAAGGGGACATCCCTGATGCCCGAAAATGGTACCACAAACTGAAAACCCTGGACACGTGTCGAGCTGTTCTGTGTCGAGAGAGGTACACGCAAACACCCGAGGTGCCCTTCAGTCAAAGCTACAGCCCTCTCACCTGTGCAATGAGTATGCCTGTCATTAGGGACCACAAAGTTTCGATTAGATCAAAGCTGTTGGGGATTAATCAGCATGTCCCTGGTAGCTCGCCGTGATCGTATAGTGGTTAGTACTCTGCGTTGTGGCCGCAGCAACCCCGGTTCGAATCCGGGCCACGGCATTGAAACACAATGTCACGGCATAAGGGTCTGCCTTTAGCAGCTTGGTGCTCGTTGCTTGCTGGTTGAACATTCCAACAGTTGTGGAAGAAGACGTACCAGGTCCCAGACGAGCATGGCTGTCTTGCGTACTCTGCGACGGCCAAAGCACATGATAGTGGAGGTCTTTGCAAGCTCACACTACATGTCTGCAATATTCAATACTGTGGGCTCTATTTATTGATGTACACTATGTGTAGTCGCACACAGTGACCTCAAGATCCTAGGAAGTTGGCAGAAAGTTTCAAGGAGAGACTGCCGGACCTAGTCAGCAATTTCCAACACAGTCTTTATATGCATAGCGATAAGCATGCATGTCATACCAACTGGCGATAGATGGCGTTGATTACGTTTGTTGTTTAATTACCTGAGCACGCAATACACATGCTTTTCTTTGATTTTTGTATCTGATATTACTGTGGTCTGCTCCAAGTGGAGACCTCCACTATCATGTGCTTTGGCCGCACAATGATGCAAGTCTGCACACAGGACACAGCAGATCGTATAAGCTTGGTCAAACAAAAATCTATCAACACCATGTCGTTCTGCTGCTGAAGTGCCCTGAACTGTCTGCCGGTGGCTGGGCCCTCTCCACCACTGCTCTAACAGGAGATCCGGTTCAGCTCTCTACACCTACCAGTTAAAATCAGACCCGTATGCCGTGATATTGAGTTTCAATGCCGTGACCCGGATTCGAACCGGGGTTGCTGCGGCCACAACGCAGAGTACTAACCACTATACGATCACGGCCCGCTACCAGGGACAAGTTCATGTGTGTTCAAGAGCGTTGATATTTTTACTCTACATTTTACCCCTAGGGGATATCCTGGCCAAACACAACATCTTCTTCCACTGCTTTGCAGATGATGTCCAGCTGTATCTCCCCCTTAAGGCTGATGGGCAGGCTGCACTCCATCTTCTTCGTGACTGTCTAGCTGACGTCAAGGCATGGATGGGTGCAAACTTCCTCAACCTTAATCAGAGCAAGACTGAGTTAGTTGTCTTTGGCAAAACCTCTCCAGCCCTCTCCACGAATGCCCCGGGCCCCCTTGCCTCTAACATCAGGCCCTCTGTCAGAAATCTGGGCGTGATTTTTGACAGTGCCTTCAAGTTCAAACAGCATCTCAGTGCAGTAGTTAGGAAGAGCTTTTTCCACCTGAGAACCCTAGCTAAGACCAAAGCCTACCTGCCCCAGAGCGATCTCGAGAGAGTCATCCATGCCTTCATCACATCTCAACTGGACTACTGTAATGCTCTCTACACTGGCATCGATCAATCTCAGCTCTGCCGCCTGCAGTTGGTTCAGAACTCAGCCGCCCGACTCCTCAAATGTACAAAAAAACGTGAACATATCACCCCAGCGGCCGGAACAACCCAGGTCCAGGCTGAAAACTAGGGGGGACAGAGCCTTTACAGTGGCAGCCCCTAGACTCTGGAACTGCTTCCCCCTCCACATCCGTGCACATCCGTTACATGTTGTGTGTTCAAATATAACTTTTTTTCATTTGTACTTATTACATTTGGAGTATGGGGAAACACAATTTCGATCCCCTGTGGTGTGGTTGACAATTAAGTTCACTTTGACTTTGTGACATGCATAAGCTCAGTATACCTAAGAACACATGTCTTAGAGACGATTTAAAAAGAGGTGGACATCCACAGCGCCCCATCGGCCCTGGTAGCTCGCCGTGATCGTATAGTGGTTAGTACTCTGCGTTGTGGCCGCAGCAACCCCGGTTCGAATCCGGGTCACGGCATTGAAACACAATGTCACGGCATAAGGGTCTGCTTTTAGCAGGTCACCGCAACAGTCTGGTTGAAGAGTTAACTTGAAGAACTCGTACTACGTCCCAGATGAGCACCATTACAGACACCATCTTACTCTGCTGCTGAAGACCGCTGAACTGTCTGCCTGTGGCTGAGCCCCTCTCCACCAGTGCTCTCCCAGGAGGTCCGGTTCAGCCCTCTACACCGACCGGCTAAAAGCAGACCCGTATGCCGGGATCCGGATTCTAACTGGGGTTGCTGCGGCCACAACGCAGAGTACAGAGTACTTTACGATCACGGCCCGCTACCAGTGCTGATTGGCAGCTGGTTATGTTCACCTCTATTTGAAACGTCTCTATGTCATATGTTCTCATGCAGGAAGAGCTCATGAATGTGGACTCCAGCCCTGTGTTTGAGTACAGTGATGACATCCAGTCAGGGCAGGTTGGCAGCTCGCCCCAGCAGGCCGGTCAGCACACTGGACTCATCACACCTTACCCTCCATATCACCCTCCAGAAGAACCCACCCTGTGGCCATCTGGGTCGGCCTTGATCCAATTCTAAAGGAAGTGAGAGAAACGCACCCTCGAGTCAGCATCGTTCAGCTCTTTATGACGGGGCCATCAACGAGAAGGGACATTTCTTCTGCCTCTCAGTGGAGCCCCACAAGTCTGGGTGCAAAGAACCAACGTGGGATTTCTTTGTGGCTAGCCGTGAGGGCCACCGGGTGGCCAGGGTGGGGCCCTTGAGAGGACAGCAGGCCGGATTGTGGGCCAGGAAGGGGACATCCTTGACGCCCAGAAATGATGCCACAAACTGAAAAACCTGGACGCGTGTCGAGCTGTTCTCCATCCACAGAGGGACACTGAATTATTCCCTGACGTGTCACTCCATCAGAGCTACAACCCATATTCTCACCTGTAGAATGAGTAGGCCTGTCCTTAGGGACCATGAAGGACCACCAAGTTAGCGTCAGATCAACACTGATCAGCACACTTTCCCTGGTAGCTTGCCGTGATCGTATAGTGGTTAGTACTCTGCGTTGTGGCCGCAGCAACCCCGGTTCGAATTCGGGTCACGGCATATGGAACTGCTTCTAGCTGGCAATCTTTGTTGTTTGGACATGCACATGTCGTTTGAACACTGCATTAAAGAAGTGCAATATTCACATTTAGGGCTATTAGCAGACACTTTTATCCAAAGCGACTTACAAAGAGTACATTTGTCATAAGAAAGTGAAACATTTCATTGCTACTTATACAGTAAGAAAGTCACCAGAACAAGTTTCAAGCACTTCAATTGCTAGGTTATCCGTTGCTAGGATACAACATCTCTGACTAAGTGCCAAGTTACAAAGAGCGATTAAAGTGCCAAGACATACAATAAATAAAGGTGTGAGGGTAGGAGTATGCATGGTTCAGGTGACCTCTGAACAAGTGGGTCTTGAGTCTCTTCAGGAAGTTGGGGAGTGACTCTGCAGTCCTGGCATTGGCAGGGAGCTCGTTCCACCACTGTGGTGCCAAAACAGAGAAGAGTTGAGATTTTGCCATCCGACCTTTTTCTCCTTTTGGTGATGGCGGTACCAGTTGACCAGCTGAGGTAGTGGAGCGGAGTGCTCGAGCAGGGGCGTGGTGTTTTACTAATGTTTGGAGGTAGGTAGGGGCAGTTCCATTGACGGCTTTGTAGGCCAGTAGCATCGTCTTGAAATTGATGCGAGCCACTACAGGAAGCCAGCGGTGGTCTTGGAAGAGGTGGTCACGTGGGAGAATTTGTGTCGGTTGAACACAAGGCGTGCCTCAGCGCTCTGGGTCCGCTGCAAAGGTTTAATCACGGTTGCAGGGAGTCCAACTAAGAGCGAGTTGCAGTAGTCGAGGCGGGAGATGACAAGTGCTTGGATCAGGAGCTGTGTCGCCACCCTCGTGATGAAAGGCCGGATCCTGCGAATGTTGTAGAGAGCAAATCTACTGGAGCGGGTCACTGCAGTGATGTTTGCAGTGCAGGACTGTTGGTTGTCGACTATTACGTCCAGGTTCCTTGCGGTCGGTGAGGCAGATACTGTGATGCCCTCGAACGAGACCGGCAGGTTCCTGTGAGGGCAGTCTTTCTCCGGTATGAAGAGAAGCTCAGTCTTTTCGAGATTGAGCTTGAGTTGATGCGCAGTTGTCCAAGAGCTGATGTCTGCCAAGCATTCTTAGATGCGTGTTGCACTCAGAGTGTCTAAGGGGGGGAAGAAGAGGAACAGTTTAGTGTCATCCGCATAACAGTGATAGGAGAAGCCGTGTGATGTGAGGACAGAGCCTAGACAATTGGTAGATAGGGGGAACAGAAGCGGTCTTAGTACTGAGCCTTGAGGGACACCAGTGTTTAGTGAGTGGTGTTTGGACAGGGAGCCTTTCCATGAGACCTGATAATTGCGATCCATAAGGTAAGATCCACAGTCCTCTGTTGATCATGACAGTGCAAAAGTATTTATATTCTGCTGGATCAGAAAACCTTTGTAGCCAATTTATTTTGGTTGTATATTTGTATACTACCATATTCAATTAGTATTTTGAGCTTGTTTTGTTTACTTTTCAATGCCATTCTTTCTGCTTCAACATCTGGATTGTCCTTCTGAAGTGAACAGTGTTGTATGGTAAAGGCCACCCTATGAGCTATCAGCAGATCAGAGCCAATGAGAGGCCTCCCCCACACCCTGGGAGCTCGCCGTGATCGTATAGTGGTTAGTACTCTGCGTTGTGGCCGCAGCAACCCCGGTTCGAATCCGGGTCACGGCATTGAAACACAATGACACGGTATAAGGGTCTTCTTTTAGCAGACTTTAAACTTTCAACTAGTCAGTAGAAGCTCTCTGTTACTGGACTATCTGGGAGAGGAGCTGATCAACACCATCTGCCCCCCAGCCCCACCCTTAGGGCTGGAATTCACTTACTGCAGACATCGCATACGTGTACGCATCATGGCTGCCACGCGTATTCTGCGACCGTTTGGTGCGTCTCTCACGCACGTCGTCACAAGCGAACACGACGTGTCTGCAAGATGCAATACTGACAAGAAACTTGGGCGCGATCGTGCAAATTAACACAGTGACCTTGAGGTCCGAGTCAGAGAAGTTATTATAAGCATGGTTTTGAGGAGAGACTGCCGAAACTCGTCTGCAATTTCCCACACCTGTAAATCACAGTCTTTATATGTATATGCAGGGTCTTTTTATACATGCATGTCAGACCAGCTGGCGACAGATCGCTTTGATAACGTTTGTTGTTTATTCACATGAGCACGCAATACACATGCTTTTGTACGATTTCCGGATCTGATATTACTGTGGTCTGCCCCAAGTGGAGACCTCCACTAACATGCACTTTGGCCACGTAATGATGCAGCAAGTCTTCACACAGGACAGAGCAGGTCCCATACACTTATGCTTGGTCTAAAGAAAGTCTATCAGCACCCAAAGGTCACGGGTGATTAGAATACTTTAATGAATCCTCCAGATCTGCCAGCCTTATCTTACCTCTCCAACACCAACTGAGCTCTGATCTCAAGCATTCACCCTCCGCTCAATTTTCATGGTTACTTTAATGTCAATTATATTCTGACTTCATATCATTAACTTGTGCCATTCATAGTACAGTCCATGGCTAGTATTGGTATTCTCTCAGCCTCAAGAGTCTCCTGGTCTCTGCTGTAGCACCCAAGGGTGAAATACTGACAGACGGCCACCTCCCCCAGAGCCCTGGTAGCCGGCCGTGATCGTATAGTGGTTAGTACTCTGTGTTGTGGCCGCAGCAACCCTGGTTGGAATCGGGGTCACGGCATTGAAACACATTGTCACAGGAGTAAGTTGTGCTTTTAGCAGGTCGGTGGAGGGGCTGGTTGAACACTCAAGTTCCACTTGTGGAACGTCATACTGTCTCCCAGACGAGCAATTTTACAGGCATTGCCATGATATTCTGCTGCGGACCGTATTGTGGTCCAGGAAGGGGACATCCCTGATGCCCGAAAATGGTACCACAAACTGAAAACCCTGGACACGTGTCGAGCTGTTCTGTGTCGAGAGAGGTACACGCAAACACCCGAGGTGCCCTTCAGTCAAAGCTACAGCCCTCTCACCTGTGCAATGAGTATGCCTGTCATTAGGGACCACAAAGTTTCGATTAGATCAAAGCTGTTGGGGATTAATCAGCATGTCCCTGGTAGCTCGCCGTGATCGTATAGTGGTTAGTACTCTGCGTTGTGGCCGCAGCAACCCCGGTTCGAATCCGGGCCACGGCATTGAAACACAATGTCGAGGCATAAGGGTCTGCCTTTAGCAGCTTGGTGCTCGTTGCTTGCTGGTTGAACATTCCAACAGTTGTGGAAGAAGACGTACCAGGTCCCAGACGAGCATGGCTGTCTTGCGTACTCTGCGACGGCCAAAGCACATGATAGTGGAGGTCTTTGCAAGCTCACACTACATGTCTGCAATATTCAATACTGTGGGCTCTATTTATTGATGTACACTATGTGTAGTCGCACACAGTGACCTCAAGATCCTAGGAAGTTGGCAGAAAGTTTCAAGGAGAGACTGCTAGTCAGCAATTTCCAACACAGTCTTTATATGCATAGCGATAAGCATGCATGTCATACCAACTGGCGATAGATGGCGTTGATTACGTTTGTTGTTTAATTACCTGAGCACGCAATACACATGCTTTTCTTTGATTTTTGTATCTGATATTACTGTGGTCTGCTCCAAGTGGAGACCTCCACTATCATGTGCTTTGGCCGCACAATGATGCAAGTCTGCACACAGGACACAGCAGATCGTATAAGCTTGGTCAAACAAAAATCTATCAACACCATGTCGTTCTGCTGCTGAAGTGCCCTGAACTGTCTGCCGGTGGCTGGGCCCTCTCCACCACTGCTCTAACAGGAGATCCGGTTCAGCTCTCTACACCTACCAGTTAAAATCAGACCCGTATGCCGTGATATTGAGTTTCAATGCCGTGACCCGGATTCGAACCGGGGTTGCTGCGGCCACAACGCAGAGTACTAACCACTATACGATCACGGCCCGCTACCAGGGACAAGTTCATGTGTGTTCAAGAGCGTTGATATTTTTACTCTACATTTTACCCCTAGGGGATATCCTGGCCAAACACAACATCTTCTTCCACTGCTTTGCAGATGATGTCCAGCTGTATCTCCCCCTTAAGGCTGATGGGCAGGCTGCACTCCATCTTCTTCGTGACTGTCTAGCTGACGTCAAGGCATGGATGGGTGCAAACTTCCTCAACCTTAATCAGAGCAAGACTGAGTTAGTTGTCTTTGGCAAAACCTCTCCAGCCCTCTCCACGAATGCCCCGGGCCCCCTTGCCTCTAACATCAGGCCCTCTGTCAGAAATCTGGGCGTGATTTTTGACAGTGCCTTCAAGTTCAAACAGCATCTCAGTGCAGTAGTTAGGAAGAGCTTTTTCCACCTGAGAACCCTAGCTAAGACCAAAGCCTACCTGCCCCAGAGCGATCTCGAGAGAGTCATCCATGCCTTCATCACATCTCAACTGGACTACTGTAATGCTCTCTACACTGGCATCGATCAATCTCAGCTCTGCCGCCTGCAGTTGGTTCAGAACTCAGCCGCCCGACTCCTCAAATGTACAAAAAAACGTGAACATATCACCCCAGCGGCCGGAAAAACCCAGGTCCAGGCTGAAAACTAGGGGGGACAGAGCCTTTACAGTGGCAGCCCCTAGACTCTGGAACTGCTTCCCCCTCCACATCCGTGCACATCCGTTACATGTTGTGTGTTCAAATATAACTTTTTTTCATTTGTACTTATTACATTTGGAGTATGGGGAAACACAATTTCGATCCCCTGTGGTGTGGTTGACAATTAAGTTCACTTTGACTTTGTGACATGCATAAGCTCAGTATACCTAAGAACACATGTCTTGGAGACGATTTAAAAAGAGGTGGACATCCACAGCGCCCCATCGGCCCTGGTAGCTCGCCGTGATCGTATAGTGGTTAGTACTCTGCGTTGTGGCCGCAGCAACCCCGGTTCGAATCCGGGTCACGGCATTGAAACACAATGTCACGGCATAATGGTCTGCTTTTAGCAGGTCACCGCAACAGTCTGGTTGAAGAGTTAACTTGAAGAACTCGTACTACGTCCCAGATGAGCACCATTACAGACACCATCTTACTCTGCTGCTGAAGACCGCTGAACTGTCTGCCTGTGGCTGAGCCCCTCTCCACCAGTGCTCTCCCAGGAGGTCCGGTTCAGCCCTCTACACCGACCGGCTAAAAGCAGACCCGTATGCCGGGATCCGGATTCTAACTGGGGTTGCTGCGGCCACAACGCAGAGTACTAACCACTTTACGATCACGGCCCGCTACCAGTGCTGATTGGCAGCTGGTTATGTTCACCTCTATTTGAAACGTCTCTATGTCATATGTTCTCATGCAGGAAGAGCTCATGAATGTGGACTCCAGCCCTGTGTTTGAGTACAGTGATGACATCCAGTCAGGGCAGGTTGGCAGCTCGCCCCAGCAGGCCGGTCAGCACACTGGACTCATCACACCTTACCCTCCATATCACCCTCCAGAAGAACCCACCCTGTGGCCATCTGGGTCGGCCTTGATCCAATTCTAAAGGAAGTGAGAGAAACGCACCCTCGAGTCAGCATCGTTCAGCTCTTTATGACGGGGCCATCAACGAGAAGGGACATTTCTTCTGCCTCTCAGTGGAGCCCTACAAGTCTGGGTACAAAGAACCAATGTGGGATTTCTTTGTGGCTAGCCGTGAGGGCCACCGGGTGGCCAGGGTGGGGCCCTTGAGAGGACAGCAGGCCGGATTGTGGGCCAGGAAGGGGACATCCTTGACGCCCAGAAATGATGCCACAAACTGAAAAACCTGGACGCGTGTCGAGCTGTTCTCCATCCACAGAGGGACACTGAATTATTCCCTGACGTGTCACTCCATCAGAGCTACAACCCATATTCTCACCTGTAGAATGAGTAGGCCTGTCCTTAGGGACCATGAAGGACCACCAAGTTAGCGTCAGATCAACACTGATCAGCACACTTTCCCTGGTAGCTTGCCGTGATCGTATAGTGGTTAGTACTCTGCGTTGTGGCCGCAGCAACCCCGGTTCGAATTCGGGTCACGGCATATGGAACTGCTTCTAGCTGGCAATCTTTGTTGTTTGGACATGCACATGTCGTTTGAACACTGCATTAAAGAAGTGCAATATTCACATTTAGGGCTATTAGCAGACACTTTTATCCAAAGCGACTTACAAAGAGTACATTTGTCATAAGAAAGTGAAACATTTCATTGCTACTTATACAGTAAGAAAGTCACCAGAACAAGTTTCAAGCACTTCAATTGCTAGGTTATCCGTTGCTAGGATACAACATCTCTGACTAAGTGCCAAGTTACAAAGAGCGATTAAAGTGCCAAGACATACAATAAATAAAGGTGTGAGGGTAGGAGTATGCATGGTTCAGGTGACCTCTGAACAAGTGGGTCTTGAGTCTCTTCAGGAAGTTGGGGAGTGACTCTGCAGTCCTGGCATTGGCAGGGAGCTCGTTCCACCACTGTGGTGCCAAAACAGAGAAGAGTTGAGATTTTGCCATCCGACCTTTTTCTCCTTTTGGTGATGGCGGTACCAGTTGACCAGCTGAGGTAGTGGAGCGGAGTGCTCGAGCAGGGGCGTGGTGTTTTACTAATGTTTGGAGGTAGGTAGGGGCAGTTCCATTGACGGCTTTGTAGGCCAGTAGCATCGTCTTGAAATTGATGCGAGCCACTACAGGAAGCCAGCGGTGGTCTTGGAAGAGGTGGTCACGTGGGAGAATTTGTGTCGGTTGAACACAAGGCGTGCCTCAGCGCTCTGGGTCCGCTGCAAAGGTTTAATCACGGTTGCAGGGAGTCCAACTAAGAGCGAGTTGCAGTAGTCGAGGCGGGAGATGACAAGTGCTTGGATCAGGAGCTGTGTCGCCACCCTCGTGATGAAAGGCCGGATCCTGCGAATGTTGTAGAGAGCAAATCTACTGGAGCGGGTCACTGCAGTGATGTTTGCAGTGCAGGACTGTTGGTTGTCGACTATTACGTCCAGGTTCCTTGCGGTCGGTGAGGCAGATACTGTGATGCCCTCGAACGAGACCGGCAGGTTCCTGTGAGGGCAGTCTTTCTCCGGTATGAAGAGAAGCTCAGTCTTTTCGAGATTGAGCTTGAGTTGATGCGCAGTTGTCCAAGAGCTGATGTCTGCCAAGCATTCTTAGATGCGTGTTGCACTCAGAGTGTCTAAGGGGGGGAAGAAGAGGAACAGTTTAGTGTCATCCGCATAACAGTGATAGGAGAAGCCGTGTGATGTGAGGACAGAGCCTAGACAATTGGTAGATAGGGGGAACAGAAGCGGTCTTAGTACTGAGCCTTGAGGGACACCAGTGTTTAGTGAGTGGTGTTTGGACAGGGAGCCTTTCCATGAGACCTGATAATTGCGATCCATAAGGTAAGATCCACAGTCCTCTGTTGATCATGACAGTGCAAAAGTATTTATATTCTGCTGGATCAGAAAACCTTTGTAGCCAATTTATTTTGGTTGTATATTTGTATACTACCATATTCAATTAGTATTTTGAGCTTGTTTTGTTTACTTTTCAATGCCATTCTTTCTGCTTCAACATCTGGATTGTCCTTCTGAAGTGAACAGTGTTGTATGGTAAAGGCCACCCTATGAGCTATCAGCAGATCAGAGCCAATGAGAGGCCTCCCCCACACCCTGGGAGCTCGCCGTGATCGTATAGTGGTTAGTACTCTGCGTTGTGGCCGCAGCAACCCCGGTTCGAATCCGGGTCACGGCATTGAAACACAATGACACGGTATAAGGGTCTTCTTTTAGCAGACTTTAAACTTTCAACTAGTCAGTAGAAGCTCTCTGTTACTGGACTATCTGGGAGAGGAGCTGATCAACACCATCTGCCCCCCAGCCCCACCCTTAGGGCTGGAATTCACTTACTGCAGACATCGCATACGTGTACGCATCATGGCTGCCACGCGTATTCTGCGACCGTTTGGTGCGTCTCTCACGCACGTCGTCACAAGCGAACACGACGTGTCTGCAAGATGCAATACTGACAAGAAACTTGGGCGCGATCGTGCAAATTAACACAGTGACCTTGAGGTCCGAGTCAGAGAAGTTATTATAAGCATGGTTTTGAGGAGAGACTGCCGAAACTCGTCTGCAATTTCCCACACCTGTAAATCACAGTCTTTATATGTATATGCAGGGTCTTTTTATACATGCATGTCAGACCAGCTGGCGACAGATCGCTTTGATAACGTTTGTTGTTTATTCACATGAGCACGCAATACACATGCTTTTGTACGATTTCCGGATCTGATATTACTGTGGTCTGCCCCAAGTGGAGACCTCCACTAACATGCACTTTGGCCACGTAATGATGCAGCAAGTCTTCACACAGGACAGAGCAGGTCCCATACACTTATGCTTGGTCTAAAGAAAGTCTATCAGCACCCAAAGGTCACGGGTGATTAGAATACTTTAATGAATCCTCCAGATCTGCCAGCCTTATCTTACCTCTCCAACACCAACTGAGCTCTGATCTCAAGCATTCACCCTCCGCTCAATTTTCATGGTTACTTTAATGTCAATTATATTCTGACTTCATATCATTAACTTGTGCCATTCATAGTACAGTCCATGGCTAGTATTGGTATTCTCTCAGCCTCAAGAGTCTCCTGGTCTCTGCTGTAGCACCCAAGGGTGAAATACTGACAGACGGCCACCTCCCCCAGAGCCCTGGTATCCGGCCGTGATCGTATAGTGGTTAGTACTCTGTGTTGTGGCCGCAGCAACCCTGGTTCGAATCGGGGTCACGGCATTGAAACACATTGTCACAGGAGTAAGTTGTGCTTTTAGCAGGTCGGTGGAGGGGCTGGTTGAACACTCAAGTTCCACTTGTGGAAGACGTCATACTGTCTCCCAGACGAGCAATGTTACAGGCATTGCCATGATATTCTGCTGCGGACCGTATTGTGGTCCAGGAAGGGGACATCCCTGATGCCCGAAAATGGTACCACAAACTGAAAACCCTGGACACGTGTCGAGCTGTTCTGTGTCGAGAGAGGTACACGCAAACACCCGAGGTGCCCTTCAGTCAAAGCTACAGCCCTCTCACCTGTGCAATGAGTATGCCTGTCATTAGGGACCACAAAGTTTCGATTAGATCAAAGCTGTTGGGGATTAATCAGCATGTCCCTGGTAGCTCGCCGTGATGGTATAGTGGTTAGTACTCTGCGTTGTGGCCGCAGCAACCCCGGTTCGAATCCGGGCCACGGCATTGAAACACAATGTCACGGCATAAGGGTCTGTCTTTAGCAGCTTGGTGCTCGTTGCTTGCTGGTTGAACATTCCAACAGTTGTGGAAGAAGACGTACCAGGTCCCAGACGAGCATGGCTGTCTTGCGTACTCTGCGATGGCCAAAGCACATGATAGTGGAGGTCTGCACGTCTTTGCAAGCGAACACTACATATCTGCAATATTCAATACTGCGGGCTCTATTTATTGATGTACACTATGTGTAGTCGCACACAGTGACCTCAAGATCCTAGGAAGTTGGCAGAAAGTTTCAAGGAGAGACTGCCGGACCTAGTCAGCAATTTCCAACACAGTCTTTATATGCATAGCGATAAGCATGCATGTCATACCAACTGGCGATAGATGGCGTTGATTACGTTTGTTGTTTAATTACCTGAGCACGCAATACACATGCTTTTCTACGATTTTTGTATCTGATATTACTGTGGTCTGCTCCAAGTGGAGACCTCCACTATCATGTGCTTTGGCCGCACAATGATGCAAGTCTGCACACAGGACACAGCAGATCGTATAAGCTTGGTCAAACCAAAATCTATCAACACCATGTCGTTCTGCTGCTGAAGTGCCCTGAACTGTCTGCCGGTGGCTGGGCCCTCTCCACCACTGCTCTAACAGGAGATCCGGTTCAGCTCTCTACACCTACCAGTTAAAATCAGACCCGTATGCCGTGATATTGAGTTTCAATGCCGTGACCCGGATTCGAACCGGGGTTGCTGGGGCCACAACGCAGAGTACTAACCACTATACGATCACGGCCCGCTACCAGGGACAAGTTCATGTGTGTTCAAGAGCGTTGATATTTTTACTCTACATTTTACCCCTAGGGGATATCCTGGCCAAACACAACATCTTCTTCCACTGCTTTGCAGATGATGTCCAGCTGTATCTCCCCCTTAAAGAGCGGCTTGCAGGTTAAAGACTCCAGTGGATCAATATGTAGGAAAATAATTTAGGCAATAGTTTTTCACAATAATATACTCATATATACACTACATTGACTTCTGGAGTCATTTTTGTGAATTAATTTTACTTCCGCAACTAAAAAAGCCAAACCGGACGTGACGTAGAAAAAGGGAGTCCGGTCTAGTAGTCCGGTCAGACTGTACACAAGAAATGGATGGATCTCAAGCCAGTTTTGACACTGAAGAGGTTGTAAATGTTTATTCACAGGCATATGATGGACCACAGCCTTATAATTATGAGCCTGCTAGGCGTCCAAGAGACCAGGAACAGACCAGGGTTAGAAGGAATAACGGTCAGAGGAGAGAAATTGAGTTATGTTGTGAGGAGAATCGGTGGAGAACTGGGCAGGTGTCGTGAGTAACCGGCGTTGGCTAACGATGTCCGCTACGTTCACATCACAGCATTGTAAAGTTTGCTGTCGTGTATCAGGCTATAAGAAAAGTAGTATTAACACAGGCATGAGTAATTATACTTAACCAGAACAGAAACCAGCGTGCACGTATCAGTCATATCTCGACTCGCACTGTGTAACGTTAATATAACTACAACTACGTTATACAACGCTCTACCGTTAACGATGGAGGGAGGGACGGAGGACCATATCCAATTTGAAATAGAATAGTGAACAGTACAACTAAGTATGAATATGGAGATAAATAGCAAATTTGAGATATTAAAACAATCTCAATCTTATTTTCTCTATTACAAGTTGCCCATATTTAGAACCTCACTACTTATATCACTTTTCAAAATTAATATGACTACAAATATTGATATTATGTCCCTATCCCCAGGCAATACCGCTACACAGCTTACAGACAGCTTGTCCACCGGGCCTATGGCATTCTGGGCAGACACATTAGGAAGCCCTTACCTTCATGTGTTGTGTCTGCCATCAGAAGACAGTTTCCAGAGGAAGGAGGAGTTTATGAAGGTTTTAACTGGCCTCATTTGGGTGATGATCAATAAAAAATACTCACAATCACAAAGTGTCTTACTGTATAAAACCTTTTTATGAAGTTTAGATAACATATATGTAACAGGTCTGCATTGATAGTAAAGCCTGCATACATCAGCAACCCAATAACAAACAATTGGCAGAATCACGAGGGTGGAATGGTTCTGACAGCGCCACTTGGGGGAAGTTAGCCCCCAAGAAAATTAAATTACTATTTAAGGTCACTCAGTTTCGAAATAATCCCACGGGGCAAGAGACGGTGTACAAAGAGGGAACACTTTATTCACACAATTAATGATTCTTCTTTTAAAATGATGCTGAGCATGAGGAGAATAAATGAAGGGACTGGGTGGGGGCCCACCGGACGGCAGAGAGGCAAAACCAAGATAGAGGGATCCAACTAAAACACCTGCGGCACCGCACTCACACTGTAAAGGAAATGGTGAAAAGGGGAACACCAACACCATGGAAGAACTGCCGCCGACAGCCTACAGTACCTGTCCAACAGAAACAAAGGTTAAAACATAGTGCAAAAATAATATAACAGCAGGCATAATGCCAAGTTTCACGCTAATAGCCAGTGTTAAAACATGAATGTCGTGCAAGATACAAGCCAACTGCCTCATCCTTGGTGATGTTCTGGCAGGATCTGGAAAGTGGTGCAGGTGTAGTTGAAGTCAAGGCAGCACTGCTCTCTCGTAGAGCCTGTGCTGACCTGGAGTATCCCACTCTCAGAGACTCCATGAGGGCTGATGCATATGCTGGAGGAAGGAAACAAATATTTAGATCACATTCAGTGACATTATAGTTGACTCATGGCCTGACTCGTATAATAAATCATATTTAGGGACTGACAAACTGCTAACCGTATGATGGCTTCTCCTTGATAGGACGGACTACCCAGCCACCTTTGCAGAACCTTGGGTAGGGAACCGCATAGTGTACCTCACCATCACTGGTTCAAGCAACTTCTCTGCTGCCATTAGCAATGAAATGCAGGGCTGCCAAGAGAAGTCTGTAGAAAACATGAATGTGTAGTAGAATGTGTAGTTCAAACCAATAATAATAATACATTTTATTTAGAAGCGCATTTCAGGTCACTCAAGGACACTTTACAATTTAAACAAGAGCAAGCAAATAACAAAACCATTAAAAGTGCAAGTAAAAACAACATGACAACTACAATGAGAAAGCTGTCCTGAAAAAGTGGGTTTTGAGAGAGGATTTGAACTGAGGGAGGGAGTCAATATTTCGGATGTCAGATGGGAGTGAGTTCCAGAGTTTGGGGGCAGAGCGGCTGAAAGTTCTCCTCACCATGGTGGTGAGCCGGGCAGAGGGGACAGTGAGGTGGATGGAAGAGGAGGATTTACCTGCTGTACATCCCAAGGAAGGAAAAGCCTGTGTGCTTTGGTGCAAAGTGCAGGATGAGTGAGTGAAACACCTCCAGTGAAAAGGTCTGATGCTGTGGGGACAACTGCCTGACATCCTTCACCAGTGCTGTCCTAGTGGACACTCTCCAGTTTAACTGCTGCAGTTGATCCTGTATAAACATATATTTTTTAGATGTTACTAGAACTGACTATATATGCATTTATTACATACAATGATGTGATAAATGCATGGATGAGGGTTTCTGCAGTAAAAACAAAGTCACCGAGCTGTAATTTGACTCCAGGATTTCTGAAGTTAGCAAACTGATGGTATCACTTGTCTTATTATTAGTGGTGCAACGGATCATCATCATTGATCCGTGATCCGTCTTTGTTTTGCTGATCCGAAAAATGATCCGATCCGTGACTCTGATCCGCGAACCTATCCGAACCGTGAGGTTTTTGATCCGTTGCACCCCTACTTATCATATGGTAAGGTTTTACAGAATAGTCTGCTAATGTAACGTGAGCTATCATACATTATTAGCTGGTTTTACACGGTTTTACGACATAGCTTTGCTACAATTAACAGGTATCACACGTTGCTTGTCATTATTTAATTAATTATGCTGACTAATTTGGAAGTTAGCAAACGTTAGAAAACTGTACTTACCTCGAACAGTTCACGTTTCCGTAATGCTGAATCGACGAATACAGCAGAGAAGTCCTGTCTCTTCACCTACATAAAACGCACCCAGGCACGAAAACTAACACGCTCCACTTTCCTGTCGGGAAAATTGTGGACTCAATGTCCTCCTGACGAGTTTGAATGTGTGCAACCTGCACATACACAATAATTAACCATTTGTTTTGGTCAAACTCCCGATCAGCTACAGTGCATTGTAATGTGGGTGTCTTTGGACGTCTCCCTTTTGATACGTCATATGACGCGGTGTTGGAAAAAAAGCCGTTTTTAGGAGCAGTTGCTCAAAACGGCAACTTTTTCCTCCAAATTTGTGCCCTTATGTATTGTAAGCATATTAATTCCTACATTAACTTTTCAAATGCTCATTTTCAAACAAGGTTGAGGATACATTTCTTAAAAAAATTAACCTGCAAATTGCTCTTTAAGGCTGATGGGCAGGCTGCACTCCATCTTCTTCGTGACTGTCTAGCTGACGTCAAGGCATGGATGGGTGCAAACTTCCTCAACCTTAATCAGAGCAAGACTGAGTTAGTTGTCTTTGGCAAAACCTCTCCAGCATTCTCCACGAATGCCCCGGGCCCCCTTGCCTCTAACATCAGGCCCTCTGTCAGAAATCTGGGCGTGATTTTTGACAGTGCCTTCAAGTTCAAACAGCATCTCAGTGCAGTAGTTAGGAAGAGCTTTTTCCACCTGAGAACCCTAGCTAAGACCAAAGCCTACCTGCCCCAGAGCGATCTCGAGAGAGTCATCCATGCCTTCATCACATCTCAACTGGACTACTGTAATGCTCTCTACACTGGCATCGATCAATCTCAGCTCTGCCGCCTGCAGTTGGTTCAGAACTCAGCCGCCCGACTCCTCAAATGTACAAAAAAACGTGAACATATCACCCCAGCGGCCGGAACAACCCAGGTCCAGGCTGAAAACTAGGGGGGACAGAGCCTTTACAGTGGCAGCCCCTAGACTCTGGAACTGCTTCCCCCTCCACATCCGTGCACATCCGTTACATGTTGTGTGTTCAAATATAACTTTTTTTCATTTGTACTTATTACATTTGGAGTATGGGGAAACACAATTTCGATCCCCTGTGGTGTGGTTGACAATTAAGTTCACTTTGACTTTGTGACATGCATAAGCTCAGTATACCTAAAAACACATACATGTCTTAGAGATGATTTAAAAAGAGGTGGACATCCACAGCGCCCCATCGGCCCTGGTAGCTCGCCGTGATCGTATAGTGCTCTGCGTTGTGGCCGCAGCAACCCCGGTTCGAATCCGGGTCACGGCATTGAAACACAATGTCACAATGTCATGTCATATCACGGCATAAGGGTCTGCTTTTAGCAGGTCACCGCAACAGTCTGGTTGAAGAGTTAACTTGAAGAACTCGTACTACGTCCCAGATGAGCACCATTACAGACACCATCTTACTCTGCTGCTGAAGACCGCTGAACTGTCTGCCTGTGGCTGAGCCCCTCTCCACCAGTGCTCTCCCAGGAGGTCCGGTTCAGCCCTCTACACCGACCGGCTAAAAGCAGACCCGTATGCCGGGATCCGGATTCTAACTGGGGTTGCTGCGGCCACAACGCAGAGTACTAACCACTTTACGATCACGGCCCGCTACCAGTGCTGATTGGCAGCTGGTTATGTTCACCTCTATTTGAAACGTCTCTATGTCATATGTTCTCATGCAGGAGGAGCTCATGAATGTGGACTCCAGCCCTGTGTTTGAGTACAGTGATGACATCCAGTCAGGGCAGGTTGGCAGCTCGCCCCAGCAGGCCGGTCAGCACACTGGACTCATCACACCTTACCCTCCATATCACCCTCCAGAAGAACCCACCCTGTGGCCATCTGGGTCGGCCTTGATCCAATTCTAAAGGAAGTGAGAGAAACGCACCCTCGAGTCAGCATCGTTCAGCTCTTTATGACGGGGCCATCAACGAGAAGGGACATTTCTTCTGCCTCTCAGTGGAGCCCTACAAGTCTGGGTGCAAAGAACCAACGTGGGATTTCTTTGTGGCTAGCCGTGAGGGCCACCGGGTGGCCAGGGTGGGGCCCTTGAGAGGACAGCAGGCCGGATTGTGGGCCAGGAAGGGGACATCCTTGACGCCCAGAAATGATGCCACAAACTGAAAAACCTGGACGCGTGTCGAGCTGTTCTCCATCCACAGAGGGACACTGAATTATTCCCTGACGTGTCACTCCATCAGAGCTACAACCCATATTCTCACCTGTAGAATGAGTAGGCCTGTCCTTAGGGACCATGAAGGACCACCAAGTTAGCGTCAGATCAACACTGATCAGCACACTTTCCCTGGTAGCTTGCCGTGATCGTATAGTGGTTAGTACTCTGCGTTGTGGCCGCAGCAACCCCGGGTCGAATTCGGGTCACGGCATATGGAACTGCTTCTAGCTGGCAATCTTTGTTGTTTGGACATGCACATGTCGTTTGAACACTGCATTAAAGAAGTGCAATATTCACATTTAGGGCTATTAGCAGACACTTTTATCCAAAGCGACTTACAAAGAGTACATTTGTCATAAGAAAGTGAAACATTTCATTGCTACTTATACAGTAAGAAAGTCACCAGAACAAGTTTCAAGCACTTCAATTGCTAGGTTATCCGTTGCTAGGATACAACATCTCTGACTAAGTGCCAAGTTACAAAGAGCGATTAAAGTGCCAAGACATACAATAAATAAAGGTGTGAGGGTAGGAGTATGCATGGTTCAGGTGACCTCTGAACAAGTGGGTCTTGAGTCTCTTCAGGAAGTTGGGGAGTGACTCTGCAGTCCTGGCATTGGCAGGGAGCTCGTTCCACCACTGTGGTGCCAAAACAGAGAAGAGTTGAGATTTTGCCATCCGACCTTTTTCTCCTTTTGGTGATGGCGGTACCAGTTGACCAGCTGAGGTAGTGGAGCGGAGTGCTCGAGCAGGGGCGTGGTGTTTTACTAATGTTTGGAGGTAGGTAGGGGCAGTTCCATTGACGGCTTTGTAGGCCAGTAGCATCGTCTTGAAATTGATGCGAGCCACTACAGGAAGCCAGCGGAGGTCTTGGAAGAGGTGGTCACGTGGGAGAATTTGTGTCGGTTGAACACAAGGCGTGCCTCAGCGCTCTGGGTCCGCTGCAAAGGTTTAATCACGGTTGCAGGGAGTCCAACTAAGAGCGAGTTGCAGTAGTCGAGGCGGGAGATGACAAGTGCTTGGATCAGGAGCTGTGTCGCCCCCCTCGTGATGAAAGGCCGGATCCTGCGAATGTTGTAGAGAGCAAATCTACAGGAGCGGGTCACTGCAGTGATGTTTGCAGTGCAGGACTGTTGGTTGTCGACTATTACGTCCAGGTTCCTTGCGGTCGGTGAGGCAGATACTGTGATGCCCTCGAACGAGACCGGCAGGTTCCTGTGAGGGCAGTCTTTCTCCGGTATGAAGAGAAGCTCAGTCTTTTCGAGATTGAGCTTGAGTTGATGCGCAGTTGTCCAAGAGCTGATGTCTGCCAAGCATTCTTAGATGCGTGTTGCACTCAGAGTGTCTAAGGGGGGGAAGAAGAGGAACAGTTTAGTGTCATCCGCATAACAGTGATAGGAGAAGCCATGTGATGTGAGGACAGAGCCTAGACAATTGGTAGATAGGGGGAACAGAAGCGGTCTTAGTACTGAGCCTTGAGGGACACCAGTGTTTAGTGAGTGGTGTTTGGACAGGGAGCCTTTCCATGAGACCTGATAATTGCGATCCATAAGGTAAGATCCACAGTCCTCTGTTGATCATGACAGTGCAAAAGTATTTATATTCTGCTGGATCAGAAAACCTTTGTAGCCAATTTATTTTGGTTGTATATTTGTATACTACCATATTCAATTAGTATTTTGAGCTTGTTTTGTTTACTTTTCAATGCCATTCTTTCTGCTTCAACATCTGGATTGTCCTTCTGAAGTGAACATTGTTGTATGGTAAAGGCCACCCTATGAGCTATCAGCAGATCAGAGCCAATGAGAGGCCTCCCCCACACCCTGGGAGCTCGCCGTGATCGTATAGTGGTTAGTACTCTGCGTTGTGGCCGCAGCAACCCCGGTTCGAATCCGGGTCACGGCATTGAAACACAATGACACGGTATAAGGGTCTTCTTTTAGCAGACTTTAAACTTTCAACTAGTCAGTAGAAGCTCTCTTTGTTACCGGACTATCTTGGAGAGGAGCTGATCAACACCATCTGCCCCCTAGCCCCACCCTTAGGGCTGGAATTCACTTACTGCAGACATCGCATACGTGTACGCATCATGGCTGCCACGCGTATTCTGCGACCGTTTGGTGCGTCTCCCACGCACGTCGTCACAAGCGAACACGACGTGTCTGCAAGATGCAATACTGACAAGAAACTTGGGCGCGATCGTGCAAATTAACACAGTGACCTTGAGGTCCGAGTCGGAGAAGTTATTATAAGCATGGTTTTGAGGAGAGACTGCCGAAACACGTCTGCAATTTCCCACACCTGTAAATCACAGTCTTTATATGTATATGCAGGGTCTTTTTATACATGCATGTCAGACCAGCTGGCGACAGATCGCGTTGATAACGTTTGTTGTTTATTCACATGAGCACGCAATACACATGCTTTTGTACGATTTCCGGATCTGATATTACTGTGGTCTGCCCCAAGTGGAGACCTCCACTAACATGCACTTTGGCCACGTAATGATGCAGCAAGTCTTCACACAGGACAGAGCAGGTCCCATACACTTATGCTTGGTCTAAAGAAAGTCTATCAGCACCCAAAGGTCACGGGTGATTAGAATACTTTAATGAATCCTCCAGATCTGCCAGCCTTATCTTACCTCTCCAACACCAACTGAGCTCTGATCTCAAGCATTCACCCTCCGCTCAATTTTCATGGTTACTTTAATGTCAATTATATTCTGACTTCATATCATTAACTTGTGCCATTCATAGTACAGTCCATGGCTAGTATTGGTATTCTCTCAGCCTCAAGAGTCTCCTGGTCTCTGCTGTAGCACCCAAGGGTGAAATACTGACAGACGGCCACCTCCCCCAGAGCCCTGGTATCCGGCCGTGATCGTATAGTGGTTAGTACTCTGTGTTGTGGCCGCAGCAACCCTGGTTCGAATCGGGGTCACGGCATTGAAACACATTGTCACAGGAGTAAGTTGTGCTTTTAGCAGGTCGGTGGAGGGGCTGGTTGAACACTCAAGTTCCACTTGTGGAAGACGTCATACTGTCTCCCAGACGAGCAATGTTACAGGCTGTAAGAGCCAGTTTTCCCTCTGTTGTCTTTGTTTCATGTCTTACCGTCCACTGGGGGCACCTGTATTGTAATTGGGGTCACAGCAATATAAGGGGGAACCTTTGTGCAGGTGACAGGTGTTGCCTGACGGAGGGGAACACATACAGTTTTGACCGCTTCGCTCGGCGTATGTATGAGAACTTTCTGTCGTGTTTAACACAATAAATTACGCAAAGCAAGAAGACGTCAAGATTGTTTATTCATGCATACTCGTTTCCACCTGCTGAGCAAGCGCGTCTGATTGGTGTTTAGTCAAGCAACACTTCAGGAGCTTCAAGCGGTAGGCTTAGCTTCTACATCTCAAGTCAAAACTGTATCTCGCGCCATCGAGACGGATCAAGATTTTCCAAAGTGGATGTAGCTGTTCATCGTGCGATTGGAGGAAGACCTGACTTGACTACGGAACCGGGGGCGAGGGCCCTCTTCAGCATCGCAACTTTGTATCAACACAGTGGAGGAAGACCTTTTCGCCGAAAGTCTGCTAGATCTACCGGTACATGCTTTGGAGTAAAGGCGCCCGACGAAAGGTATGTGTAGCGCTACCTACTGAATGAATGGCCATTCAGTTTATGTGCACACATTGTGGGGTAAAAATCCAATGCATTGGTGACAACCGGGCTTGGGGTTAACGCTGGTCGCGGATTATTCCACTTCGTTTGAACTCGTTGACTTCGTTGCGAACTTTGCGAACTTTTCGAAACCTTTTGGATTACCGTAATGATGCTAGAGGATACCGCTGTGGACGGGCCCGTGGAGCCGTCTGACGAATTGAACATTGAAGATGTCGATGCGCAAAATGACAAACAAAAAAGAGTGGTCAAATTAACTCCCAAAGCGCTTGCTGAAAGACTCGAACATTTACAAAATGACAGGCGAAATGTGTTGAATAATGCTTCAAGGCTAAGGGATGCGTTGCAATGTTTTATGAAAAAAAATGACAAAAAACAGGTTGAAAGTGTTTTTAATGATTTGTTGAAAAAATGTGACGAAGCTAAAGGTTTTCATGCATCTTTAATGAGTATGTTGCCAACTGAAGAAAAGGACAGACATGATGTGTGGTTTAAAGCCAAAATGATTGCTAATAATGATGTTATTTCTAAAGTGCAATTATGGGTGTCAAAGTGTGATGGAAATGTGACATGTGATGCTGCCACTGGTGTTGATTATGTTAACCCTGAAGATAGCATCTCCAATGTACCCAGCAGACGGTCAGGGAAAAGTGGTTATAGTGGTAGACTTAGCACTGCATCCTCTACAACCAAGGTAAAGGCGGAGAAGGCAGCACTGGTCACTCGTTTAGCTGCTTTAAAGGACAAGCACGCCCTTGAAGAGCAAGAACAGCAGATAAGGAGGAAAAGGGAGCAACAGGAATTGGAAACCATGATTGCTGAATCCACTGCTAAACTTGCAGTTCTCCAGTCCTCTGACAATTGCAGCTGTAAAGCATCCAATGCAATGAATTCCTACTTGGAGAAAATTACCAGGAAAGCTTCACACCAGTCGAACCCAATGGCAGATGAATTCATCTATCCATCTCAAATGAAACACATGCGTAAGGAGCCTGTGCTTGCAGCCCCCCCAAAGGCAAAAGGTGCGCCACAGCAGAAGAGTGGAGCTCAGCCCACAGGTAGGCCAAAGCAACATGCCAACATCAATATGCAGACTCAGCACACCCTGGGCAAAGGACTACAATCCACACAAGCCACCAACCTACCAGCACCGAACATTGTCTCAGTAATGCAAAGGCAAAATGAAATAACATCTGCACTGGTCAAACAACAACTACTAGCATCAGTGCCACCAAGAGACATCCCCTTGTTCAATGGAGATCCTCGTCAGTACATTTCATTCATGCGTGCATTTGAGCAAGGAGTGGAGGAAAAGGCCAGCCAAAGTGACTGCTTGTACTACTTGGAACAGTTCACCAGGGGGCAGCCTAGGGAGCTTGTTCGGAGTTGTCTGCACATGATGCCTGACCAAGGATATGCAACAGCAAAGCACCTGCTAGAGGAACACTTTGGCAACAAGTACAAAGTCGCCACAGCATACATTGAAAGGGCTTTATCGTGGGCTCCAATACGAAATGAAGATGTCTCTGCACTAAAGGACTACTCTCTCTTCCTGAGAGGCTGCTGTAATGTCATGACAGAATTAGACTACATGCAGGAGTTGGAGATGCCAAGTAACATTCGGCAAGCTGCCATTTAAGCTCAGAGAGCGATGGAGGACCATTGCACATGACACATTGGAAGCAACAGGCAACAGGGCCGTATTTGACGACCTGGTCAAAGTGATTGAAAGGCAGGTTAGCATCTTGTCTGACCCGCTATATGGCAACATCAATGACCCACCACCTGCAGTGAATGGAGGAAGAGCTGCCAGTAGGCCAAAGCCCTATACAGAGCAAAGGACTAACGGAAAAAGTTTCGCCACAACCATTGCACCTGTCGAGTCCGAACAGGCCAGAGGCTCGATGAACACTTCATCGCGGCGTAGCTATGCTGCAGCCCCAACTTGTGCATGTCGTGCCCAAAGCCACTCTCTCGACTGCTGTGAGCAGCTGAAGCGCATGAAGCACAGAGACAAAATAGACTTCATAAAGGAAACCAGAATTTGCTTTGGCTGCCTGTGTCCAGGGCACATGAGCTGAAATTGCGAGCAGCGCCTGACCTGCGAGACATGTGGTCAAGCACATCCCACTACTCTCCATGTTGACAGGAGTGATGCAACAAACAGCAAACTTACAGCACAGGTCCAGGCCAGTGCATCCACAGCACCTGCTGGGCCTACAGGGTCACGGCCATCGACAGAGATATGTGCACACACAGGGGCTGGAAGGGATCGCTGTCTGTTGTCCATCCTCCCGGTGCAAGTAAAATCTGCTAAAGGTGACAAAGTAATCCAGACATATGCGTTTTTAGACCCTGGCAGTTCAGCCACCTTTTGTTCAGAGCAGCTCATGCGAAAGCTTCACATCACTGGAAGGAGAACGCAGCTCCTACTGCAAACGATGGGGCAAGAACGAGTGGTGCCGTCATACTCACTCGTTGGCTTGGAGGTGTCTGGCATTAATGACAACGTGTTCTATGAACTTCCAGAGACTCTGACACAGAAGAAAATGCCCGTAAGCCCTGAGCACAACGTAACTACCAGAGACCTGGTGCAGTGGCCGTACCTGGCGAAAGTCGATGTTCCCAAGATAGAGGCTGGTGTCGACTTGCTGATTGGCAGCAACGTGTCCAAGATACTGGAGCCTTGGGAAGTCATAAACAGCCGTGGGAGGTGCCCGTATGCACTGAAAACGGCGATCGGATGGGTCGTTTCTGGTCCAGTGCATGAGAATTGCAGTCAGAGTGCTGACCACACATCGGCATCGGTCAATAGGATTTCTGTGCAAAGGCTGAAAGGAAAGCCATGTCTGCCACCAGGGCTATTCGAGAATCGTGACTTGTACATCAAGAGGAGATGGAGACAAGTTCAATATATCTCGGATCTTTTCTGGAAGCGATGGATACGTGAATACCTTCCAATGCTTCAGGAGAGGCAAAAATGGAACGATCGCAAGGAGAATCTCAAAGAAGGAGATATTGTCATCATTATGGATCCCACTGCTCCACGTGGCTCATGGCCACTTGCAAGAGTCCTGGAAACATACCCTGACAAATGGGGACTTGTCCGCTCAGTCCGCCTCCAGACCAAGAACAACAAAATTGAAAGGCCTGTTGCCAAGCTCTGCCTGCTGTATGAAGCTCCAAATTAGCAGTCTGACAGGGCAAGCGATTATGTGTCAACAGGGGTAATCTCATGATCTTTTATTCATTGTTTGTTTCTTTCACTGGCTCTTTTTGTTTGTTTGTGAATTGTCATGTTTGTATCCCAACCATTGCAATTAGGGGCCGGGGTGTAAGAGCCAGTTTTCCCTCTGTTGTCTTTGTTTCATGTCTTACCGTAACCGTCCACTGGGGGCACCTGTATTGTAATTGGGGTCACAGCAATATAAGGGGGAACCTTTGTTCAGGTGACAGGTGTTGCCTGACGGAGGGGAACACATACAGTTTTGACCGCTTTGCTCGGCGTATGTATGAGAACTTTCTGTCGTGTTTAACACAATTAATTACGCAAAGCAAGAAGACGTCAAGATTGTTTATTCATGCATACTCGTTTCCACCTGCTGAGCAAGCGCGTCTGATTGGTGTTTAGTCAAGCAACACTTCAGGAGCTTCAAGCGGTAGGCTTAGCTTCTACACAGGCATTGCCATGATATTCTGCTGCGGACCGTATTGTGGTCCAGGAAGGGGACATCCCTGATGCCCGAAAATGGTACCACAAACTGAAAACCCTGGACACGTGTCGAGCTGTTCTGTGTCGAGAGAGGTACACGCAAACACCCAAGGTGCCCTTCAGTCAAAGCTACAGCCCTCTCACCTGTGCAATGAGTATGCCTGTCATTAGGGACCACAAAGTTTCGATTAGATCAAAGCTGTTGGGCAGTAATCAGCATGTCCCTGGTAGCTCGCCGTGATCGTATAGTGCTCTGCATTGTGGCCGCAGCAACCCTGGTTCGAATCCGGGTCACGGCATTGAAACACAATGTCACGGCATAGCAGCTTGGTGCTCATTGCTTGCTGGTTGAGCATTCCAACAGTTGTGGAAGAAGACGTACCAGGTCCCAGACGAGCATGGCTGTCTTGCGTACTCTGCGATGGCCAAAGCACATGATAGTGGAGGTCTTTGTAAGCGAACACTACATGTCTGCAATATTCAATACTGTGGGCTCTATTTATTGATGTACACTATGTGTATTCGCACACAGTGACCTCAAGATCCTAGGAAGTTGGCAGAAAGTTTCAACGAGAGACTGCCGGACCTAGTCAGCAATTTCCAACACAGTCTTTATATGCATAGCGATAAGCATGCATGTCATACCAACTGGCGATAGATGGCGTTGATTACGTTTGTTGTTTAATTACCTGAGCACGCAATACACATGCTTTTCTACGATTTTTGTATCTGATATTACTGTGGTCTGCTCCAAGTGGAGACCTCCACTATCATGTGCTTTGGCCGCACAATGATGCAAGTCTGCACACAGGACACAGCAGATCGTATAAGCTTGGTCAAACAAAAATCTATCAACACCATGTCGTTCTGCTGCTGAAGTGCCCTGAACTGTCTGCCGGTGGCTGGGCCCTCTCCACCACTGCTCTAACAGGAGATCCGGTTCAGCTCTCTACACCTACCAGTTAAAATCAGATCCGTATGCCGTAATATTGAGTTTCAATGCCGTGACCCGGATTCGAACCGGGGTTGCTGCGGCCACAACGCAGAGTACTAACCACTATACGATCACGGCCCGCTACCAGGGACAAGTTCATGTGTGTTCAAGAGCGTTGATATTTTTACTCTACATTTTACCCCTAGGGGATATCCTGGCCAAACACAACATCTTCTTCCACTGCTTTGCAGATGATGTCCAGCTGTATCTCCCCCTTAAGGCTGATGGGCAGGCTGCACTCCATCTTCTTCGTGACTGTCTAGCTGACGTCAAGGCATGGATGGGTGCAAACTTCCTCAACCTTAATCAGAGCAAGACTGAGTTAGTTGTCTTTGGCAAAACCTCTCCAGCCTTCTCCACTAATGCCCCGGGCCCCCTTGCCTCTAACATCAGGCCCTCTGTCAGAAATCTGGGCGTGATTTTTGACAGTGCCTTCAAGTTCAAACAGCATCTCAGTGCAGTAGTTAGGAAGAGCTTTTTCCACCTGAGAACCCTAGCTAAGACCAAAGCCTACCTGCCCCAGAGCGATCTCGAGAGAGTCATCCATGCCTTCATCACATCTCAACTGGACTACTGTAATGCTCTCTACACTGGCATCGATCAATCTCAGCTCTGCCGCCTGCAGTTGGTTCAGAACTCAGCCGCCCGACTCCTCAAATGTACAAAAAAACGTGAACATATCACCCCAGCGGCCGGAACAACCCAGGTCCAGGCTGAAAACTAGGGGGGACAGAGCCTTTACAGTGGCAGCCCCTAGACTCTGGAACTGCTTCCCCCTCCACATCCGTGCACATCCGTTACATGTTGTGTGTTCAAATATAACTTTTTTTCATTTGTACTTATTACATTTGGAGTATGGGGAAACACAATTTCGATCCCCTGTGGTGTGGTTGACAATTAAGTTCACTTTGACTTTGTGACATGCATAAGCTCAGTATACCTAAGAACACATGTCTTGGAGACGATTTAAAAAGAGGTGGACATCCACAGCGCCCCATCGGCCCTGGTAGCTAGCCGTGATCGTATAGTGGTTAGTACTCTGCGTTGTGGCCGCAGCAACCCCGGTTCGAATCCGGGTCACGGCATTGAAACACAATGTCACGGCATAAGGGTCTGCTTTTAGCAGGTCACCGCAACAGTCTGGTTGAAGAGTTAACTTGAAGAACTCGTACTACGTCCCAGATGAGCACCATTACAGACACCATCTTACTCTGCTGCTGAAGACCGCTGAACTGTCTGCCTGTGGCTGAGCCCCTCTCCACCAGTGCTCTCCCAGGAGGTCCGGTTCAGCCCTCTACACCGACCGGCTAAAAGCAGACCCGTATGCCAGGATCCGGATTCTAACTGGGGTTGCTGCGGCCACAACGCAGAGTACTAACCACTTTACGATCACGGCCCGCTACCAGTGCTGATTGGCAGCTGGTTATGTTCACCTCTATTTGAAACGTCTCTATGTCATATGTTCTCATGCAGGAGGAGCTCATGAATGTGGACTCCAGCCCTGTGTTTGAGTACAGTGATGACATCCAGTCAGGGCAGGTTGGCAGCTCGTCCCAGCAGGCCGGTCAGCACACTGGACTCATCACACCTTACCCTTCATATCACCCTCCAGAAGAACCCACCCTGTGGCCATCTGGGTCCGCCTTGATCCAATTCTAAAGGAAGTGAGAGAAACGCACCCTCGAGTCAGCATCGTTCAGCTCTTTATGACAGGGCCATCAACGAGAAGGGACATTTCTCCTGCCTCTCAGTGGAGCCCTACAAGTCTGGGTGCAAAGAACCAACGTGGGATTTCTTTGTGGCTAGCCGTGAGGGCCACCGGGTGGCCAGGGTGGGGCCCTTGAGAGGACAGCAGGCCGGATTGTGGGCCAGGAAGGGGACATCCTTGACGCCGAGAAATGATGCCACAAACTGAAAAACCTGGACGCGTGTCGAGCTGTTCTCCATCCACAGAGGGACACTGAATTATTCCCTGACGTGTCACTCCATCAGAGCTACAACCCATAGTCTCACCTGTAGAATGAGTAGGCCTGTCCTTAGGGACCATGAAGGACCACCAAGTTAGCGTCAGATCATCACTGATCAGCACACTTTCCCTGGTAGCTTGCCGTGATCGTATAGTGGTTAGTACTCTGCGTTGTGGCCGCAGCAACCCCGGTTCGAATCCGCGTCACGGCATTGAAACACAATTTCACGGCATATGGAACTGCTTCTAGCCAGCAATCTTTGTTGTTTGGACATGCACATGTCGTTTGAACACTGCATTAAAGAAGTGCAATATTCCCATTTAGGGCTATTAGCAGGCACTTTTATCCAAAGCTACAAAGAGTACATTTGTCATAAGAAAGTGAAACATTTCATTGCTACTTATACAGTAAGAAAGTCACCAGAACAAGTTTCAAGCACGTCAATTGCTAGGTTATCCGTTGCTAGGATACAACATCTCTGACTAAGTGCCGAGTTACAAAGAGCGATTAAAGTGCCAAGACATACAACAAATAAAGGTGTGAGGGTAGGAGTATGCATGGTTCAGGTGACCTCTGAACAAGTGGGTCTTGAGTCTCTTCAGGAAGTTGGGGAGTGACTCTGCAGTCCTGACATTGGCAGGGAGCTCGTTCCACCACTGCGGTGCAAAACAGAGAAGAGTTGAGATTTTGCCATCTGACCTTTTTCTCCTTTTGGTGATGGCGGTACCAGTTGACCAGCTGAGGTAGTGGAGCGGAGTGCTCGAGCAGGGGCGTGGTGTTTTACTAATGTTTGGAGGTAGGTAGGGGCAGTTCCATTGATTTGTAGGCCAGTAGCATCGTCTTGAAATTGATGCGAGCCACTACAGGAAGCCAGCGGAGGTCTTGGAAGAGGTGGTCACGTGGGAGAATTTGTGTCGGTTGAACACAAGGCGTGCCACAGCGCTCTGGGTCCGCTGCAAAGGTTTAATCACGGTTGCAGGGAGTCCAACTAAGAGCGAGTTGCAGTAGTCGAGGCGGTAGATGACAAGTGCTTGGATCAGGCGCTGTGTCGCGACCCTCGTGATGAAAGGCCGGATCCTGCGAATGTTGTAGAGAGCAAATCTACAGGAGCGGGTCACTGCAGTGATGTTTGCAGTGCAGGACTGTTGGTTGTCGACTATTACGTCCAGGTTCCTTGCGGTCGGTGAGGCAGATACTGTGATGCCCTCGAACGAGACCGGCAGGTTCCTGTGAGGGCAGTCTTTCTCCGGTATGAAGAGAAGCTCAGTCTTTTTGAGATTGAGCTTGAGTTGATGCGCAGTTGTCCAAGAGCTGATGTCTGCCAAACATTCTTAGATGCGTGTTGCACTCAGAGTGTCTAAGGGGGGGAAGAAGAGGAACAGTTTAGTGTCATCCGCATAACAGTGATAGGAGAAGCCGTGTGATGTGAGGACAGAGCCTAGAGATTTGGTAGATAGGGGGAACAGAAGCGGTCTTAGTACTGAGCCTTGAGGGACACCAGTGTTTAGTGAGTGGTGTTTGGACAGGGAGCCTTTCCATGAGACCTGATACTTGCGATCCATAAGGTAAGATCCACAGTCCTCTGTTGATCATGACAGTGCAAAAGTATTTATATTCTGCTGGATCAGAAAACCTTTGTAGCCAATTTATTTTGGTTGTATATTTGTATACTACCATATTCAATTAGTATTTTGAGCTTGTTTTGTTTACTTTTCAATGCCATTCTTTCTGCTTTAACATCTGGATTGTCCTTCTGAAGTGAACAGTGTTGTATGGTAAAGGCCACCCTATGAGCTATCAGCAGATCAGAGCCAATGAGAGGCCTCCCCCACACCCTGGGAGCTCGCCGTGATCGTATAGTGGTTAGTACTCTGCGTTGTGGCCGCAGCAACGCCGGTTCGAATCCGGGTCACGGCATTGAAACACAATGACACGGTATAAGGGTCTTCTTTTAGCAGACTTTAAACTTTCAACTAGTCAGTAGAAGCTCTCTGTGTTACTGGACTATCTGGGAGAGGAGCTGATCAACACCATCTGCTAGGGCTGGAATTCACTTACTGCAGACATCGCATACATGTACGCATCATGGCTGCCACGCGTATTCTGCGACCGTTTGGTGCGTCTCTCACGCACGTTGTCACAAGCGAACACGACGTGTCTGCAAGATGCAATACTGACAAGAAACTTGGGCGCGATCGTGCAAATTAACACAGTGACCTTGAGGTCAGAGTCGGAGAAGTTATTATAAGCATGGTGGAAAGTTTTGAGGAGAGACTGCCGAAACTCGTCCACAATTTCCCACACCTGTAAATCACAGTCTTTATATGTACTGTATATGCAGGGACTTTTTATACATGCATGTCAGACCAGCTGGCGACAGATCGCGTTGATAACGTTTGTTGTTTATTCACATGAGCACGCAATACACATGCTTTTGTACGATTTCCGGATCTGATATTACTGTGGTCTGCCCCAAGTGGAGACCTCCACCAACATGCACTTCATTGCACTTGATGCCCGGAAATGGTACCACAAACTGAAAACCCTGGACTCATGTGTAGATATGTTCTGTGTCGAGAGAGGTACACGCAAACACCCCGAGGTGCCCTTCAGTCAGAGCTACAGCCCATAATCTCACCTGTGCAATCATTATGCCTGTCTTTAGGGACCACAAAGTTTCCATTAGATCAAAGCTGTTCGGCATGAATCAGCATGTCCCTGGTAGCTCGCCGTGATCGTATAGTGGTTAGTACTCTGCGTTGTGGCCGCAGCAACCCCTGTTTGAATTCGGGTCACGGCATTAGGGTCTGCCAATATTGCCAAACTGCAATGTACCATGTACATGTAGTGTTCGCTTGCGAAGACGTTCAGACCTCCACCATCATGTGCTTTGGCCATCGCAGAGTACGCAAGACAGCCATGCTCGTCTGGGACCTGGTACGTCTTCTTCCACAACTGATGGAATGTTCCACCAGCAATGTACTCCACCAATACTTTAATGAAGCTTGGTGGAGAACATTGTTGAGCGACCAGCAATGTTCTCCACCAATACTTTAATGAAGCTTGGTGGAGAACATTGCTGGTCACTCATTGCTTGCTGGTTGAACATTCCAACAGTTGTGGAAGAAAACGTACCAGGTCCCAGACGAGCATGGCTGTCTTGCGTACTCTGCGATGGCCAAAGCACATGATGGTGGAGTTCTGCACGTCTTCGCAAGCGAACACTACATATCTGCAATATTCAATACTGAAACCTGTGGGCTCTATTTATTTATACTGTGTGTATTTGCACACAGTGACCTCTAGATCCCAGTCTGGGAAGTTGGCAGAAAGTTTCAAGGAGAGACTGCCAGACCTGGTCAGCAATTTCCAACACCTGTATGATCACAGTCTTTATATGCATAGCGATAAGCATGCATGTCAGACCAGCTGGCGATAGATGGCGTTGATTACGTTTGTTGTTTATTTACATGAGCACGCAATACACATGCTTTTCTACGATTTCTGTATCTGATATTACTGTGGTCTGCTCCAAGTGGAGACCTCCACTATCATGTGCTTTGGCCGCATAATGATGCAAGTCTGCACACAGGACACAGCAGATCGTATACGCTTGGTCAAACAAAAATCTATCAACACCATGTCGTTCTGCTGCTAAAGTGCACTGAACTGTCTGGGCCCCTCTCCACCACTGCTCTAACAGGAGGTCTGGTTCAGCTCTCTACACCTACGAGCTAAAATGAGACGTGTATGCTGTGATATTGAGTTTCAATGCCGTGACCCGGATTCGAACCGTGGTTGCTGCGGCCACAACGCAGAGTACTAACCACTATACGAGCACGGCCCGCTACCATGGACAAGTTCATGTGTGCTCAAGAGCGTTGATCTTTTTACTCTACATTTTACCCCTAGGGGATATCCTGGCCAAACACAACATCTTCTTCCACTGCTTTGCAGATGATGTCCAGCTGTATCTCCCCCTTAAGGCTGATGGGCAGGCTGCACTCCATCTTCTTCGTGGCTGTCTAGCTGACGTCAAGGCATGGATGGGTGCAAACTTCCTCAACCTTAATCAGAGCAAGACTGAGTTAGTTGTCTTTGGCAAAACCTCTCCAGCCTTCTCCACCAATGCCCCGGGCCCCCTTGCCTCTAACATCAGGCCCTCTGTCAGAAATCTGGGCGTGATTTTTGACAGTGCCTTCAAGTTCAAACAGCATGTCAGTGCAGTAGTTAGGAAGAGTTTTTCCACCTGAGAACCCTAGCTAAGACCAAAGCCTACCTGCCTCAGAGCGATCTCGAGAGAGTCATCCATGACTTCATCACATCTCAACTGGACTACTGTAATGCTCTCTACACTGGCATTGATCAATCTCAGCTCTGCTGCCTGCAGTTGGTTCAGAACTCAGCCGCCCGACTCCTCAAATGTACAAAAAAACGTGAACATATTACCCCAGTCCTGGCTTCACTCCACTGGCTCCACTACCGCATCGATTTTGTTGTTAAATAAGTAGGCTCAGAACAATCTTTACTTACGAAGTCCGAAGGAATTAAATGAGATTTGACCACCAAATGAGACCAAATGAGTATTTATTACACTTTACACAAATAAGGCATCAGATTTATTCTCCCAATGCACCCGATGCGAATTCCCCCCAGTGCGCTGTTCCTCCTAGAGCTTTGTGTCGATGCTCGCTGCTCCTTGAGAATCCCAGGAGTGCATCCCAGGAGTCTCTTGTTTTCTGCTCTCATCTTGAGATAAGAGCAGAAAACAAGTCCTGTCCAGCTCCGATAGCGGGGCACATTTGTCCTGCCTCTACACATAAAGTTGACAAAGTATACTCTTAACATATGCATTACAGTTATTGCATAACATATGGAAGCAGCAGAGGGGCAGGGATCCACCGAGGGGGCTCTTGGGTGGGCGGCGCCATGGGCCGCCCACTGCGCCCTTTTATTGTCCGCCTACCCCGGTGAGTGGAACAGCGTATGCAGGGAACGGCAGGTTACGTGGCTGTGTCGATCGGGTGACTCCCTGAGAGGGGGCCTATGTGGGGGTTACATGTTTCTCCCACGCCTTAGACAACCTCCTCATCTTGTGGATCATCTTATTCCGGGAGGAGTAGGGGCATTTGGATCGCCCGTTCCTCCTCGCGCTCGAAGGTCTTCGTCAGACAACGGGTCATCAGGGTTCTCAGGCAGGGGACACAACAACAACCATAGCACACTACAATCCCTAGAAATACAGCCATAGAGGTTAAAAGAGACATAATAAGAGTTTTCCATTTCCCAAATATGTTAGTAAACCAGACGTCCATGGGGTTCTCCACTCCGGAGTCTTCCGCCATGGACTGTGAGAGGGCCCTTAGGCCCGCGAGGGCTCTGGTCACCGACCCGTTATCCAGAGTACATTGTCCCACCCCGTACACCACCCGCTCCCACCGCCGAATGAGGTGGCCATCATCTCGTTCCCCTGGGTGCCTCCCGGAGCACCCTGCTGGCTGTCACACATATATGTGTCATACCCGTTCAATAGGGCCTGCCCTCCCTCACACTTGATAATGTCACATAGGTTAAACACATAGGCCGTGTGTGACCCGAAAACATAGGTGATGGGCAGCCCCCCATACTTAGCGAGACAGGTATCATCTTGGAAGGAAGTCTTAGTTACTGTCTGTGCGAAACGTCTTCTCTGTTGGGTCCGGGGTGGGGCCTGAAGAGCTGGCGGGGCTGTCGTGGAGAGCTCCAGTGCTCGAAGCGATGTCGGTCCCTGGTCCTTGTTATCCGGTGGCAGGGCGGTCGGGTCCTCGGAGTCTATGGGAGAGTGCTGGGAGAGGATGAGCAGGGTGATGATGCCTACCACCACGAGGCCCACAAGGGTCCCCAGTATCACGGGTGCAGGCCGTCTACTAGCCCAGGGGCGAGCCCGGTCTGCCATCCCTCAGTCTCTGGTGTGTCTGCTGGAGATCGTCGTCGGTGGGCGGGTTGGCTCGTCGGATCCTGGTCAGGTGATGCCACCTGCTCCCTGTGGGGCCTTGGATAGAAGACAGAAAAGGGGGTGGCCAACCGTACCTGGTAGGGACCCTTCCACCTGGGCTCAGGGAATGTTCGTTTTGCTGTTCTCACCCAGACCCACTCGCCGGGGAGGATCTGGAGGGCCTGGTCCGGTGAGGGCGTCGGAGTGGTAACCTGTTTGTACAGATCTCGGGAAACTTGAGTTAGGGCCTCACAATAATCCTGGAGTTGGGCGTCTAGCTGATCTGTCAATGGTTCTACTGGGGTGTAGGGCCCGGCATTGGTCGTCCGGTGATTATTTCAAATGGCGAGAGCCCAGTATGGGCCTTGGGGTGGATCGGACGGCCATAAGAGCCAGGGGTAGGGCAGTGAGCCAGGTCATTTGTTGCCTTCGGATGGCGACTAAGAGAGCGTCTCCTGCTAAGGTCGTGCTAGACGGTATTTGGTCATTGTGGAGTACCTTGCTCATTGTTTGTTTTAATGTCTGGTTCGCCCTCTCTACTAGTCCCTGACTTTGGGGGTGGTATACGGATCCGAACCGGTGCGTGATCCCTAACGCTGCTTCCACTTCTGCCACTAATTTGTTCGCGGAGCATATTTTGTGGGGGTATACTCAGGATAATGTCAGCTCTCGAGCTGATGTTTGATGTGTGCTAAGAGCTTAGGGTGCCACCAATATCGTCCAATGGGGTTGGCGGTCACCCGTGGTCCTTGGTGGTGTCTGGGGTGTTCAGCGTGGGTCACTAGGGTGAGGGCTTGGGTCGTCTGGGCCGGTTTGCCCTCAGAGGTTTGGTAGATTCCTTGGGCATTCTTTTGGCCGCCTTGGTATAGCCATCGGTTCTCTTCTTCTGGGCTGGCGTGGGCCTGCATCTGTTGGATGTCCCCTGGGCCAGGATCGGGTTCTTCTTCCGGAGTGCTCATGAGTTGCATCATGGGGGATTGGTAGCCCCCCGCATTCTTTGCAGCTTGATCGGCCGCGTTGTTCCCCAGGGTTGACATCTCGTTTCCTTTGGAGTGTCCTTTGCATTTGATGATGGCGAGTGCTGCGGGGTTCTGGATCCCGGCTACCAGCCGGGTGACGAGATCGCCGTGCTTCAGGGGCTTCCCTGAGGAGGTCTTCATTTCTCTTTCGACGGCGTGGGAGGTGTTGACATGGCACAGTTCCTATACGTAGTTACTGTCGGTGTATATGTCTAGCCGGAGTCCGCTGGCGCTTTCCAGGGCTTCTACCATGGCTTGTATTTAAGTCCTTTGGGCGGAGGGCCTGTCAATCTCCAGGCCACTGCGCAGGGTCCGGTGTTGTCTGGTGAGGGTCTGCTTCACTACTGCCCAGGAGGCGACATTTTCTCCCCTCAAATTCTTGTAGCAGCACCTGTCTGTGTACAACACTTCTTTGGGTTTGTCGAGAGGATCGCCTTGGAGGTCTGGTCGCAACTTAAGGGCGGCCTGGATGCGGGGCCAACACCGATGAGGGTCCCGTCTTTGTCCTTCGTTTAGGTCGTCGGATACCAAACATCCTTCGGTGCTGTAGGACACGTTGAGGCTTAGTAGCACCTCCCCCGGGTCTTCTTGACGGTGGTTAGGGTGAAGGCTGTGCTTTCTACGGCCTCCTTCACTTCGTGGGCCATGTGGACTATGGTAGGATGATTGAGGGTGACACGGTGGTCTTCTGCAGGACCCGAGATACTGCAAGGAGATGTTTTGCGCAGACCGGGAGCCCCCGGTCGCTGGGGTCGAAGGTGGAGCTGTGGTATTGGAGACATCTTCTGGATCCCTTGTCTTTCTGCCACAGGATGCCACTGATGTGCTCTTCCTTTTGGGTGACATCTAGGTGGAAGGGCATATCGTAGTTCGGTGCCTGGTGAGCAACCACGTTGAACAGGGCTTCCTTCAGGTGTGAAAGGCTTCTTCGGCTGGTTGGTCCCATTCGAGGTTGGCTCTGAGATTACGAGCCCCCTGTGCAGTGATGAGTCAAAGGAGGTCCTGGGTCTTCTCAGTGTACTCTTCCACGTAATGCCTGCTGAAGTTGCACAGCAAAAGGAAGGCCATCATTTGTTGCACCGTTTCGGGGCTGAGGGTGTTCGAGGATGACTTTCTTTGAGCTGTTGGTCATCCCTCTCATGTCTTCTCCTTTTGCTGCCTTTCTGTGGCGTACCTTTTCAGCTCGGCCTTTTCTCCATCTCCTTCTGGGTCTCCATCTCTCTCCTCAGGCCCAGTCTCTCCCCCAGTCTCTCTCACAGTCTCTCCCCCAGTCTCTCCCCAGTCTCTCTCGCTATCTCTCCCCCAGTCTCTATCCCAGTCTCTCCCCTAGTCTCTCTCCCAGTCTCTCTACCGGTCTCTCCCCCGCTTTTGAGGCTGAGGCGTCTGATTCATGACACCGAGTCCAGCTCCTTCAGCCGGGCCATCCTCTCCATGGCCAAGCGGCTGGACGGCGTGGTTGAGGCGGAGGCCAACGAGCTGAGCTTGTCCTGCAGGGACTCGATGAGCTTGGAGGCCGCCCCATGGTTCCTCCTTTCTCCACCACAAGATGGCAGCTTCTTGACAGGGGCGGAGGGCAAGGACAGGGCCTGCTTGGTCGGGGGGAACTGGGGGTTGCTCCTGTCACCCGGTGCCTGTTGCTGGAGGTGTGGAGGTTCTTTTGGCCAGCCAGGGGGTAGCCGTAGCTGATGCCGGAGCCCTCTGCGCCTGCGCCGCTCTACGCCACCGCCACGTTTGAGAACACCCTGCAGGGCGGCTGGCCGTCAGGAGGGGAGCCCAGGGGATCGGGTATTTTGGCTACCGTCAGCGGTGACGTGGTCTGGGTCACCTGGTTGCAGTACTGGTTCCCAGGCCAGGAGCCAGCGTAGCACAGCTCTTTGTCTTCGTTGGCCTGGAGGGCCCACGCGTCTATGATTTCCTTCCTGAGGGGAGCTCTCTTGTAGTTCCTCAGAGACGACGTGCTGCTGGTGTGAAAGTGTGCATGGTGGGACCTGCCGGCCGCCCGTTCTCTGGCCAGCAGGGGGGGGGACCCCTGTAGAAGTCATGGGGCAACGGTGGGTGGCCGTTGACCCTCGGGTGCGGCTCCTGGCCGGCGGGCGCCACGTCCGCGTACTGCGGATCACAGACTTTTTACTGTGCCGCCATCATAGACTTTTTACTTTTACTGTGCCGCCATCATAGACTTTTTACTGTGCCGCCATCATAGACTTTTTACTTTTACTGTGCCGCCATCACAGACTTTTTACTTTTACTGTGCCGCCATCACAGACTTTTTACTTTTACTGTGCCGCCATCATAGACTTTTTTACTGTATTTGGGTATGCATTAACACGATATATTTGATATGACCTTGTGTACAAACGACATGATCCTTCACCTACCAACCGTATCTCCTCTCTACAATGACTGGGCTTAGTCTAAGTTAAACTCTGCATGAGCAGAATTGTCCTATGTAGGTTTGATGTAACAGGTCCTGCTTACCTTGTTTGAGTTGGTTGACGCCGAGGAGACACGGGGGCGTGATGTCGGGCCCAGACGCCCTTCGTCATTTTGGACTTCTTGTTCTGCCTTCGATTAAATCACGTCGGGGTCACCATTTGTTGTTAAATAAGAAGGCTCAGTACAATCTTTACTTACGAAGTCCGAAGGAATTAAATGAGATTTGACCACCAAATGAGTCTGAGTATTTATTACATTTTACACAAATAATGCACCCGATTTATTGTCCAATACCAATGTCTCTTGTTTGCCGCTCTTATCTTGAGATTCCCATCCTTGGTGGCGCAGCACAGCGCCTTAGAGACAACTAGAGTTCAAAAATTCCCTCGAGGGAAATTTTGAGAGTGCACGGGTGATATTACCGCCGTATTTCACCACCGCGTCATTAAATACAGTCTGAGCCACAGCAAGCTCAACAAAGAGAGAGATGAACTCTACTCTTACAAGTCGCTTTAATATGACAGGGTCACAAGCTGACTATACACGCCGTCACGAACGGAGTGGTAGTGGTATCACAAGATGCCATAGAGCGTTGAGTAATGGTGCTCCCTGACTCATCCCAAAAACAACAGTCAACAAAGTGAACGTAACGAAACAGTGAAATGCAACCCAACATGTCCTGAACGTTCGCCTCCAAACCCTATCTAATAGCGATAACATGTAATGACACAGAATGCCAGATACTACATAAGACTACTTCCTGGCTCGACCATTTAATGTGTACTGCAGATGCTCATTCCTCTATTGTAGATATGGTGATAAGGTATGACTTGGCTATTTCTGACCATATACCCATATCTATGTCACTGAATGCTGATAATATCCCTGCGTTGGCTCCAAGCAATGATGCAAACAATGTCAGTAAACCAAATTGGGCAAAACTCTCTGAGGAGGAAAAGCGCAAATACTTTTCATCAACTGACAAGCTGTTAGGATTGATTGAATTACCTAAAAATGCATTGCTGTGCCAGGACATGAACTGTAAGGACTCTAACCATGGTCTTGAATTATGTTCCTTGTATGAAAGCCTTGTCAACAGCCTTATTACATCAAGTACTTGTCTCACTACACAGAGAAACAAAATACATAGTAAGGCAAAACCTGGCTGGAATGAACATGTGGGTGTGTTACATACTGCAGCCAGAGAAGCGTTTAAACTTTGGTCTGAATCAGGCAGGCCTTGACAAGGCCCACTGTGTGTGAATAAAAAGTCCACAAACGCAAAATTTAAATATGCTCTTCGCTTTATTAAAAGGAAGGAAAACCCTATGAGAGCCGATGCACTTGCTAAAAAGCTGCAGAGTAATAACTACTATGACTTCTGGAAGGAGGTCAAAGTGTTAAATAACTGTAAAACCTCCCTCCCCTCTGATATAGAGGGAGTGTCTGGTACTGAGAATATAGCTGAGAAATGGCGTGAACATTATCAAGAGCTGTTTAATTGTGTTAAGAGTGATCCCTTTGTGTTAAATAACATTGAACCAAATGAGAATCTTGTAATTAGACCTGATGAAATTTCACATGCAATCTCAATGTTAGATAATAACAAGGCGTGCGGCATGGACCATATCTATGCAGAACACTTGAAGTATGGGAGTCAGAAACTCTGTCCTTTATTATCAATGTGTTTTACTGGGCTCCTTATCCATGGGGTGCTACCTGATTCACTTCTCTCCATACTGCTCGTTCCAGTCCTAAAAGATAAAGCCGGGAAACTGAATAGCATTGACAACTACAGACCAATAGCGCTTTCTAGTATTCCATCCAAAGTTTTGGAACGTGTCTTAATTACTAGGCTTGATACTTTTCTACTAACATCACATAATGAGTTTGGCTTTAAAAGGAAACATGGCACAGATATGTGTATATTTGCTCTAAAGGAAATGGTTGCAAAATATGTGGATCAGAATTTGACTGTATTTATGTGTTTTTTAGATGCCTCCAAGGCGTTTGATAGGGTCAACCATGGCAAATTATTTATTAAATTACTGCAGAGAGGGGTGCCAAAGGTCATTATTAGGATCCTATTATACTGGTAGAGTCACCAGACAATGAGGGTCAAATGGGGCTGTGGGATATCCTCCCCATTCTATGTATCAAATGGTGTCCGTCAAGGGGGATTATTATCCCCGGCTTTATTTAACGTATACATGAATGATTTGTCAGTTCAACTGAGTTTGTGTCCTACTGGTTGCCTCATTGGTAGCTCTCTCATTAACCATCTTGTGTATGCAGACGATTTGGCCATTGTTAGTCCATGCAGTGCTGGCTTGCAGCAACTACTTAAGGTATGCACACAATATGGCCTTGAGTATGACATTAAATTTAATGCGAAAAAGAGCAATGTCATGATAGTTAGAAGCAGAGAGGATAAACAACTGACTTTCCCTGTTTTCTATCTGTGTAATAGCCCACTTGTGGTGTGTAAAGAAGTAAAGTATCTTGGTCATATAATTTCAGATGATCTTAGTGATGATAAAGATATATATCGTCAACGCCGTAAATTATATGCCCAGGCTAACATGTTACTACGCAAGTTCAGTATGTGCTCTTCTAATGTGAAATGCTCTCTGTTTAGAGCCATAACAGAGCCATTTTCTGCCTTGGCGCTGGTGTCACATTTGGGCTTATTCTGACAAAACGGTAGCTCCTACCAGAAAAACAGCAAGACCATTTTTTAAACACATTGTGAGAGACAGAACACGTATGTCTACAAAGTTGGAAAAAATCACGTGTGTACATTGTAAACTGTGGCCAGGAGCAGCGGAAAGAGATTTTTTTTTTTTTTCTGGGGCTCCCTCCTGCTCTAGCCGCACTCTAACCCTAATAAGGGCATGCAATACACACCCATTGTAATCTCATCATTTCTCCAAAAATGATTATGATCATTGAACAGTGATTGATCAAAAAGTATATGACCTATCAAAACATGGAAATATACATAAAAATACACAAGACTTTTGTCTACTGTTTAAAGTTGAAATGGAGTCTCTAGGTCAAAGTATGCAGGAGCAGCAGACAGCACCAAAAGTCTTTATTTTTTGACCTCCTCCCATGCATTCTCTATGGGAAAATATTGACAGTTTTTTGCAAATAACATCGTGAAAAATTAATATTATTTTAAGAAAAGAAATAGCACACCGATCCCGATGAAGACGCACATTTTGAGGACTAGTTACGCATCAAAATCCATCCGGAAGAGGAATAAGAAGAAAAAAATCCACAGGATAACAATAGTGCTCGGCTCCACAGCTTTGCTGTAGGGCCAGTGCTCGGTGCGTTTGCCCCGTGCACTAATTAAAAAAGAGGTGGACATCCCCAGCGACGCATCGGCCCTGGTAGCTCGCCGTGATCGTATAGTGGTTAGTACTCTGCGTTGTGGCCGCAGCAACCCCGGTTCGAATCCGGGTCACGGCATTGAAACACAATGTCACGGCATAAGGGTCTGCTTTTGAAGATTACCCCAACGGGTTTACAGATCGACGTGCAATGCAATCACTAGCTGTGTATATATGGCTCTTGTTTCCCTGATCGGAATAGATCTGATCCGGAATAAATTGTATATATTAAAATGACCTCGAACGTTCGAATAGGCTCCCTGTCACGCGCATTTAGGCAGTTACCTGGAGCCGTGATAGACATGGACGTGTTCGTTGCTTTATTTATATTTCTAGTTTTTCTGAAAGTGCAGCAGGAAGCGACACTGCTGTAGCCTACTTAATTTTGCACCTACGAAGGGCCAGGCGCGAAACAGCGGCACTCCAACGTCTCGTCATCCGTTCACTGAATACACCTCCTCCTCCTCCACAAACAAGAAGTCTCTGGTTGAGAGTACGAAGCCAGGATTGATGGGAGAGAGTTGTTCTGCGAGAATCCAGTGACCAAGAATGGCGTGAAAATTTTAGAATGACCAGAGCATCATTTATGAAATTATGTGACATGATGGGAGACGTGTCGCGGGAGGAGGAGCCCATTCCGCTGGCGATGCGAGTTGCCATGGTACTTTATAAATTGGGAAGTTGCGCTGAATATCGTGTGATAGCCAATCAGTTCGGCGTCCACAAAATACCCATCTAAACCAAGTGGAATAGAGTGTATATATTTGAGCGGACTACACCACCTTTCTATTCCGATTAAAATTCTGATCCGATCAAATAAATCTATTCCGATCGGGCCGTATACAAGGGGATTCCTGTTCGGATTAAAAAAATATTCCTATTCTAATTGGATCAGAGGTGTCCATATTGTTATTCGTATCTGCATAATGCTTTTAACGGTATACAATCATAGACTGTATATGTATACAATGCTGACTGGGGACTCTTCATTTCTAGGGAGAGGAGGACAAGCTAACAGCGCCCCCTCCGTTCCAACACGGCACTCACCGATCCCGTCCCCTCCACCTGTTCTCTATTTTGCATTCAACTGTATTTTATTTATGTGTCTTCCGACTCGGAATTGATCTATTCGCTCTCAAAGTTCTTTACTGCTGCAGGGGCAGCTTCACTCTTCTTTGGTGAGTCCTGAAGTGCTACCCCATGATACAAACCACCGATGAAATGAACCTGGCAGACAGAGCAACACAGATCGCCCAATGGACATCGTCCCTGGTAGCTCGCCGTGATCGTATAGTGGTTAGTACTCTGCGTTGTGGCCGCAGCAACCCCGGTTCGAATCCGGGTCACGGCATTGAAACACAATGTCACGGCAAAAGGGACTGCTTTTGTGATTGTTTAGCAGGACAATGCAATAGGGTGCAATAGGGTTGGATTGTGAACATAAATGGATTGTTTGGGCTTTATCCTCAATGTCTGAGCTCATGTTCTCTACCTAGGCCTACTCCATGTCCAAATTACTTTGGACAACAGTGGCAATGTCAAAGTACTAACAGTAATCAATACATTTTGATTATTATTATTGATTCCTTCTCAATATTGTTTTAAAGTCATTTTAATTTCAGAAAGAAAACAATCGATGCGAAGGCTAAATGTAGATATGATTTAGTTACTTATTTATTCGTTTATAGTTGGTGCTGGTAGATAGATAAATACTTTATTGATCCCGTGGGGAAATTAAAGGTTCCCTTAGTTGACAAGACATCACACACAGCACACAACATACAGGCTGGCAAATCCTCTGCGTAATTGACTTTGAATTTCCCCACGAGGATCAATAAAGTATTTATTCTATTTATCTACCAGCACCAACTATAAACGAATAAATAAGTAACTAAATCATATCTACATTTAGCCTTCGCATATGATGCTTTGCGCAAAGTATAAAAATAACAGTTTTACAATAATGAAAAGACTGTCTGTCTGAAAGTCTGTCTGTTCCACAACATTTCCATTGTGGTGTCGTGACGTATCGTGACGTTACACATGTGCGACGGAACCACTGCAGCGTGTTGATGACGCGTTACATCAAACTCCAGTTTGACGGCTCTAGTGACTACATTACAATGAAGGCGCTGGCTACAAAAAACAATATCACTTAAGGCTACAATTTCCCAAATGAAGTAACGAGCTGGAAATAAAGGAGTCTGAACACTGGAGCCTTAACAGACGGCAGCATGTCTTTTCTCGTGGACTCCGTCATCATGTTCACCTCACAGGTACTGGCGCTAACTCTGCTGTTCTCTTGATTCACAATGAAGCTCTACTCTCATTAATGTTTCCGGCGGTTGTGTTTTCACATGGTCACATCTTCCTGATTGTGTCGTAGCTTCCTCGGCGCTGGTTCATGTTGGCAGGTGGAGCTCCTCTCCAGTCACCTGTGGCTTTGTTTTCACACAGGTGCTTTTCTTTGGGTTCGGATGGTTGTTCTTTATGCGACAGCTGTTTAAAGATTACGAGGTAGGTAGCAATTTACCGCACTACCGTCTGCATTACAACAACAACTCTATGGGTAAAATATCGAAACTCTTGATTTCAGAATATTTGTTGAACGAACCTGTCTTCTTTATCTGTAGACATGTCCTACCTATAGGTATAGGTAGATGTGGCTTCATGCTCCCTTCTCTTCTGCTCAGGTGCGTCAGTATGTGGTCCAGGTCGTCTTCTCCATCACCTTTGCCTTCTCCTGCACCATGTTTGAGCTCATCATCTTTGAGATCCTTGGTGCATTGAGCAGTAGGTAATAGTCCGAATAATGAGTGACACCACAGGGTTGTTTTATTGTGGCCCTCATCCACTCAATCCTCACTGAATATCTCTCTGAAAGTTCAAGGTATTTTCACTGGAAGTTGAACCTGTATGTCATCCTGCTGGTCCTCATCTTTGTGGTGCCGTTCTACATTGGCTACTTTGTGGTCAGCAACATCCGCTTGTGTGAGTATGGAGAAATTTGTCTCCTGAAAAATGAAACAGAAGTTAAAATGTAATTTCCCAGCTTGGGATCAATAAGTATTGCTATCTAGCTATCTATATAGGGTTGCAACAGTGATGAGTCATCTGCCTCTTTCCTTTGGCTCGTAGTGCAAAGACAGAAGCTCCTTTTCGCGTGTGTGGTGTGGTTCACCTTCATGTACTTCTTCTGGAAGCTGGGGGATCCGTTCCCCATTCTCAGCCCCAAACATGGTCAGTTGGAGTTCTGCTGATCCTCGCTGTGAAGTCATCTCCACTGACTTACACTGCAGGAAACAACAGTGCGCACATTTGCTGCTTTTAGCTTAAGTCCTCAGTTGCTTATATTTTTTTCTAAGCATTGCAATATTGAGAATCGTTTAGTATTCCTAATTTTTCTGGCTCCCTTGTTGTGAGTATTTGACGTCATTTCTGTGGTTAAGTTATTCCTCAAAAGAGGGTCAGTTTTGATGTGGAGCTGGTGGTGAGGAGGGCGGTCCCCTGGTTCATCCTGGTTCACCCTCAGGTGTCTGCTCCCCAGGCATCCTCTCCATTGAGCAGCTCATCAGCCGGGTGGGGGTCATAGGGGTCACTCTGATGGCCCTGCTGTCAGGGTTTGGTGCCGTCAACTGTCCCTACACTTACATGTCCTACTTCCTCAGGTAAATCCAAGCATGGCACTTTTTTCCTGTTGTTGTCTTTCTACTTGCTTACTGTGTACTGTATTTCTGTATTTCTGTCTGTCTGTCTGGTCTGTTATTTAGTGAACAGACACTTGGATCCAAAGCAACAGTCAGTGTGTACAAATGCATGACACAGCGGCTGCTGCAGACACTGGGGTTGAACCGCTGCACTTTCTCCAGTGAACTCATGTGTTAACAGAGCATCATCAGTGTGGGTCCTAATCTAACCATGGGTTGTTGTCCACAATGTAAACTAGTCCTGATTCTTTGCTGTCAATATGGTCTGCAGAAATGTGACTGACAGTGACATCCTGGCCTTGGAGAGGAGACTGCTCCAAACAATGGACATGATTGTCAGTAAAAAGAAAAGGTCAGAAATATCTTCAAACAAAACGGAGGTTATTGCATTATTACAATAAAATGACTCGGACAAAGCTCCAACTGGATCTGCGATCCATTCATGTGTGTGTGCGCGTGTGCGGTTTGTCCAGGATGGCCATGACACGGCGGCAGATGTACCAGCGCGGCGAGGACCAGAGCAAGCAGACGGGCTTCTGGGGGATGATCAAGAGCGTCACCTCCTCGCCGTCCAGCAGTGAGAGTATCCTCCCTGAGCGCCCTGCGGTGTCCTGCTGCCAGCAGGGTGGAACAACGTTACCTGCCACTGTTTGGCCGCACCTTGTGCTGAGTGCTCCTTGACTCGTCCCCAGACCTCTCTCTGATCCAGCAGGAGGTGGACGCCCTGGAGGAGCTGAGTCGCCAACTCTTCCTGGAGACCGTGGACCTGCAGACCACCAAGGTGTGGACCTCCCTCGACTCGCATGCTGTACAATGTTCCAGTTCATATTTGGACAATTCTATGTGAGGAAAGAAGTGCTTTATCTTGTATAAGACGGGCCCTTTCTCATCTCCAGGAGCGCATTGAGTATTCCAAGACATTCCAGGGGAAATACTTCAATTTCCTGGGCTATTTTTTTTCCATCTACTGTGTTTGGAAAATCTTCATGGTGAGAAATGCTTCATCCCACATTGTTCCTCACGCGCATGCAGAGTGAATTAGTGTCATACTGTTTTCCTTGTCCTTTTTGTCCCGCCTAGGCCACCATAAACATTGTGTTTGACCGCGTTGGGAAGACGGACCCCGTGACGCGGGGCATTGAGATCACAGTGAACTGGCTGGGCATTCAGTTTGACGTGAGCTCCATCCTCCTATCACTCTGTTGTCACACTCCTAATCACAAGCACGTGGCAGCTCTCGTCAAGTTAATGATCCTTTAGAGTCCCTTATCTCCTCCTCCTGGAGGTAAAACCTGTCGATGATAAGCTTGAATCATTCCCTACACGGTGGGTTCATAATACATGTTCATGTCTAATGTTGCCTACAACACGTTGCAAGAATCTGTAACCCTTTCTGCTGCTGGAGAGACAGTGGTAACAAATGATCTCTTCACCTATTCATTATGTTGGTCTGGCCTTCTCCCTCTGTCTCTCTCTGTCTCTATCTCTGTCTCTGTCTCTCTTTTTTTCTCTCTCTCTCTCTCTCTCTCTCTCTCTCTCTCTCTCTCTCTCTCTCTCTCTCTCTCTCTCTCTCTTTTACTCTTTCTCTTTCTCTTTCTCTGTGTGTGTGTGTCTCAGGTGAAATTTTGGTCCCAACACATTTCCTTCATCTTGGTGGGAATAATAATTGTCACTTCCATCCGGGGCCTTCTCATCACTCTGACCAAGGTGAGGAAACCTGAGCTCTGTGCTCCCTCGGCCTCTTCAGCCAGAGCTGTGGTCACAGATGGACTGTGAGCTGTCAGTGTGTTTCATCATCATCCTTTCTCTTCTCCTAGTTCTTCTACGCCATATCGAGCAGCAAGTCGTCCAACGTCATCGTGCTGGTCCTGGCTCAGATCATGGTGAGGGTCTCCTTCCTGACGTCCACTGACATTCATAGGATTAGGAATCACATTTGTTGAGTAGAATTTGTGTACATATTATTTTGATTCATTATACATTTCATTTAACACAACACCAGTCAGTCAGAGATGAGTTGGTTCAACACAAAAGGCAACAGGTCTGTGTACGTCCTGTCCTGAAATCGGGTTGAGACTTTCTCCTGGTGAGAGGAACTCCAGCCACTCTTGTCCCACCAGTGACAGAGCCACGTCCTCCCCCAGGGGGTCTAACGTCTGTCCCCCGTCTGTCCCCCTGTCCCCCGTCTGTCCCCCGTCTGTCCCCTGTCCCTCCAGGGCATGTACTTTGTGTCCTCGGTGCTGCTGATGAGGATGAGCATGCCTCTGGAGTACCGGTCCATTGTGAGCGAGGTGCTCGGAGAGCTGCAGTTCAACTTCTACCACCGCTGGTTCGACGTTATCTTCCTCGTCAGCGCCCTCTCCAGCATCCTCTTCCTCTACCTGGCACACAAGCAGGCCCCAGAGAAACAGATGGTCCTCTGATGACCACACACACGCTCTCTTTCTCTCTCCGTCTCTGTCTCTTGTCTGGTTAGCCTGTACTTCCTGAATCAGGAAAGGTTGACTCCTGGACTCCTGCTGGACATTGTTGAGAAGGGGATTTGTAAGAAGATCAGGTTTGAAGTACTGACCACAAAATGTTATTATTGGGTGTTTGGTTGTCAGTTAACCAGTTGAGAACTATAAAAACGTAAGATCTGATGGGTGTGTGTGGTTTGTCTGTCGAGTGGTTATTAAGGTGCAGTATGTCCTGGTTAGCAGTAGCCTAGTGCAAGCTGATGTACGTAAGCTGATGGTGAGTCAAAGGCTTTGAGAATAAAAGTTTGATGATTCATCTCCCAGGACGGCCTCCAGGCTCACCTGCCACAGGTGAGTGAGGGGGAATGGCTGGAGGTGTTGGACCAACAGAGAGAGCTCAAAGAAGGTTGATACGTGTTTTCATAACAGAATATAAGTGTTTATTTTGAATGTTCTTTTTGATTCACATAGCAGTATTTGATATGAGGACATTTGATCATACCAGTACGCTACATGTGTAATAGCTTATGTTGTTACTGGTAGCAATCAGACATTTTAACGATTAAAGTAGTTTCCTACACCGATACTTCAATAAATAGATCCGTCACTTTTAGCAAAGTGACTCTTTACGATATGACAAAAGTGTTTTTTCATGGCTCGTTAATTCTGTATATTCTGTAATAATCATTTTTGCACAATTTGAAAGGTAGATGTCAAACACAGTGAAGTCTGCTGAGTGAAGTATGCATGAGGCCTTTGTTTCATGAAGAGACACGAAGAAGGTTCCTCAACAATGACCATGTGTGGAGAGGGGGGCTCCTGGCAGGCCTTCAGAATCTCACATCCATGCTTTCCTGAGATGTAATTGATGACACAGACGGCGTCTGAAAAAGAGCACAAATTATAATACTTGAATGAAGTACATTTATTTAGACAGAAAGATCATCTTTTAACATTTTAAAATGGTGATGAGGCCATGAGTGTAGAAATGAAAGCGTTGAGCATATATTTTATGAGCATAAAATATTATCCTATAATTGTTGTCCCGTTTGACTTGGAGACTTAAGACGTGAGTCTCATAGTCTCATAGTCTCATACCCTCTCTCGGGCTTGTGTGGGCCCCGTCTGGGTGCTGCCTCTGTCCTCCACGGTGGCGGTGGTGTGCACCCGCCCCGCAGCACTAGGACCCAGCAGCATGGGGGTGATGGCCACGCCCCTGGCCTTCAGCTGCTGGTAGATGCTCTTGGTGGCCACCAGGAGCTCCAGGGAGCTGCCGCTCTGGCGGATGAGCTCCACCACCTCCTCGTGGGTGCTTGCCTCCACGTTGACGCTGTTCACCTCCACCACGATGTCGCCGTCCTCCAGGCCGGCCCGGTCGGCCACGCCACCCCTCACCACCTGCCGGAGGAAGGAGAACGCTGGTGAGATGCTCCCCTCCAGGGCCAAACCCTTCCGGCTGCTTCTTCAGGCTGGAGGCCCCGCGGTGGTGGGGGGGGTCACCTGTTTGATGTGCTGCCCGCTCTGACCCAGGATGCCGTTGACGTGGAAACCGTAGCCCACCGAGGACTTCTGCATCTTACACAGTTTGGGCTTGAGCTGTGGCTCCTCCCCCTGGCTGCCTCCTGGCGTGGCCAGGCGGCCTGGGGGAGGAAGGTGGACGGCCTCCGTGTAACTGGGCGGGGATGCAAAACCCTTCATCTCTTCCCAGAAGAGCATGGGAGATATTCCAGCCTGAGAAGAACAGGTGAATGAATGCTGGTTAGGACTGGTGCTCAGTCTGATTGGTGGAAATAGTTTTAGGGTACAAATGACCAAACGTCTACCAGGTAGATGTAGCTGGCGCTATGAGGCAGTGAGGTGCCTGGCAGCCTACCATCTTGTACATCTTGTCAGTGTCCTCATCCACAACCAGGAGGCAGGACTTGTTGCCAGCCTGTTGGATTCTGTCCACCACCTGCTCGTGAGTGTTGCCCTTTATCTCCTGACCTTCCACCGCCACCAGGCGGTCCATGTCCACCAGGCCGGCCCTGTCTGCCGGGCTCCCTCTGTCGATGTCCGTGATCCAGTGGGCTGTGGGATGGAACCCCCCGTCAAGGCACTGATGCTGCGTGCCGTCCGGTACCCCTGCCTCGCAACGTGTCTCAAGAGCCAACCGATGGCTGCACTTTTTTTTTACAATTGACTGCTTTCTAATGACTTTGACCTTAATTACTTTAATTACTTTAACTACTTTTTAAGAGTTGTAAGCTCTTAACAATTGTAAAGTAAATGTGTAGCATGGATAGTTTTCTACACACACATGTATGTATATATATACCTTTATACACTGATATGGGCATACCTTTGGTGTTGGGCTCTTCCTTCAGCAGGAAGCCATAACCATTGGCTCCTTTGGTCAGGTCGACGATGCGAGGCTTGTGTGGGAGGAGCTTGAGTGAGGCCAGCTCCGGCCCGACTGCCATGCGGTTGTTCAGGTAGTACCTGTACGTGTCCTCATCAACCAATAGGAACATGAGGGCGCTGCCCGCAAGTTTGATCTTCTCCACCACCTGGTCATGAGTGGCGCCATCTACGTTTTCCCCATTGACTTCCAACAGGCGGTCGTTCATCTTGACCCCTGCTTTGTCTGCCACGCCCCCAGCGGACACATGGGTCATAAACAGACCCTGCTCACCTGAGGAAGCCAATCAGAGACCAGCATTTATTATT